>BPUM01000179.1:0-340397 GCA_020521455.1 Prunus kanzakura
GGTTTAAGGCGTTTAAGGCTTGCGGAAAGATTGCGGCTGGGCTGTGCGGAAAGATTGCGGTCGGACCTGTGATGCTTGGGATATCTCGGTCTGGGGTTTTGCTAGAAATTGCTGGCCAGGTGCTTTTGGTGTTGAGCGAACACAATTTTGGAATATGTCCGGCCGGCTATTTAGTTTCTTTACAAACTGGGCTGAAGGGCTTTGAGTAGGAAGCTTAAATCATATATATATATATATAAGTATGAATATGTCGGCCGGGGTATTTGGTTTTTTGAGCAGACAGGGCGCATGGATTTTTTTGCAAACTGGGCTGAAGTTTTGTCTTATATACATATATATTATATAGTATATATAGTCTATATTATTATATGAATGCGGCTGGAGGCTCCCAAGTTTAAGCCCTCCATCTCATATATCTGTTGATAATATATAATATTATTATATATATAAGTATATATAAGTAGACCGATGTGCATGTGCGGCCAGCTCCCAAGTTTAAGCCTTATTCATCCTATTTTAGGGCTTATTATATATTTGGAATTTAATGTATATTATATGGGTGGCAATATAAGAGAAATCGGAGGCCCAAGTTTAAGCCACCAATTCAAGCCCAGATTTTCGGAGGATCATATGCACGTGACGGAAGCATCACAAGGAAAGAAATCAATGAGTTTGATAAATCCGAAAGTTCCAAAGCAAGGAAGAATCAAGCATGTCAGAATATCTCAATCAATGCAATCCCACGGATTTAGGAGGGCTTCAAAAGGAAAGATTTTTAAGAAGAGTTGACATTGGCCAGTCAATGGCCAGCCCATGGGCTCACGAGTGCCCTATATAAACCTCATCAAACGAAGACAAGTACACACAACATCAAACAGACAAACCTATCTTTCGTCTCGCACTTTTCTTTTCCTAGACTTAGGATTTTACTTTTCATGCACCTAGTGTAGCGAGTTCTTACTTTTCTTAGTGTAAGTTTAAATTCTTGCAATTTACATTACATTGTCATTTAAATTCAAGTTTATTTCGATTGCTTTACTTTCATTTGTTATCGCACTTCAATTAAGTTTAATTTCAAGTTCATTTACTTTATCGTTCTTATCGCTTTCATTCGTTCTCTTGCTTTATTTATTGCTTTGATTCATTTTATCGCACTTTAATTCTCGTCTTTACGTTATTTATCTTTCGCACTTTACTTTACACGCATTTGTCTTTAAATTATATTTAAGTTTAAGCACCTTTACTTTACGCACTTATTCTTCGTTTCATTACGTTTCACCTTCAATCTTCATCTCCACCCACTCCACATCATATTGGTCGCTTCACATAAAAGCCTTGACCCCGAGGTTAGTGAAAGAACCTAGACCGGTGAGGAGGTTCCTTGCTCGGAGTTCGAAACAATCGTTTGATTAAAGTCAAATCTCGAACGCAACACATCCATTCCACTCACATTCCATTCAAGCCCAAATTCGGGGCTTGGTGGTGGCACGCCGCCGCACTCAAAAAAGAAGAAGGACCAACAAACTCCTTCAAGTCGGCCTACCCGGCCGAAAATAGGGAAACAATAGGCATCCCGTTTAGGGCAATACTTCATAGCAAATTGTAGCTTGACAATGCTCTCTAGTCTCTTCCTTGGCGTACGTCCTCTCTATTCGTCCATTTCCTTGATCTACTACCTTCTTTGTAGCACACTCATTGTCTTCCATCACAACCCCACCCTTGCTATGTCTCAAACAATCTTATGTTAAAACCAATTGCCAAGAGCATAGTTCCAGTAAACTCTTTCTGCTTTCTCAAATTTTGCAAAACTCCCTCCCCTCTAAATCAACAATGCTCATATTTTGGAAGTTATAACCCATCATACTCAAAGTGTTCGCAAATCTCAGTAATTTCTTATTCTGTTCTGCCATCCAAAAAACTGTAAAGATGGGACATTGTCAGTTTCTTCAAGTGACTCAACCTGTGCAAAATAACCTTCACTGTTAGGTAACGGAGTTTTGGCCCTGAATTCCAGTTCTTTTTTTCTTGCTTCTGCATCGCCATTTGAAAATACTAGGCAACATGTCTTTCATGGTAATAATTAATATGAAAATAAATGGATACCCATCAATTGCATTTAGTAGAGATGTAAACATACAATTAAATTATGAAGGATTAGTCATTAATGAGAGATCCTACGTTTTCATAAGTGTGCATATATAATGGCAATTGCGCGACAAGAATGTAAGAGACTACTTTGTTTTGTCAATTGCAAGACTATAATGCAATTAGAAGTAATTGTTTGTCAATTGCATTGACAAATCACATACGATTCTCAAAAATTGAAGAGGCTACCAATAACATGGCACTATGGATACACTAATTGCAAAATCTAGACTAACCAATTCGTAATTGGATTCAAAATGACATATTGAAGTACCTCTTGCATTTCCATTACCAAAATTCGCAAGGCTACAAATATCATGGCATTTGCATTACAAGTTAATCTGGTATAACAGGACTAATCAATTGGTAATTGCATATTCTGACAATAATAAGGCTTCCAATTGCAGTGCCAAGGTATGTACACAAATTGCAAAAACTCCCTTATGATTTGGTAACTTGCATGAATTGAAGATGAACTCAATGTAAGATATCCATTATATCATATTACAATGAAGATGAACTCAATGTAAGAATCCACGAACTTTTCAACATCAACAAGTATGCCCAACATGAAAGAAGAGAAAGAGTATTGACATTAATCATAGTTGTGTTTCTAGTCTGTGAAAAAACTCAAATTACAATGGTTTTCTTATTTTCAGCAAAACAAAACCCATTAACCCCAAAAATAGAATGGAATGTTTTGTACTCACAGTGACTTTGATTGACAGAGCAGTCGTCGGCTTCAACAAGTTTTTTTTGTTGTAAAAAATGTGGGCTAAGCCAGGAAGCAACTAAGCAGAAATTAATGTAGACCTCAAGATGCCAATATGATCAGCTTCAAGAACAGTAAATATCCCCTCAGTACACATCTCCCTCTAAGTTGCAGGGGAAGAGAGGGAGAGATGACAGAGAGATTCGGTGGGATTTGCCTCAGTTCAAGAAAATCAGCACCCTGATATAAAAGTTCACGTGGGTATTTTAGTAAACAGATAAAACAAAAGAAATGATCTATAGTGTGCTGAAACTTTTTCTTTTTTTTTTTGATAGAGATCTAATAGGGTTTAGGTGCATGTGTTAAGTTACTCCAAAAATTTTTTTGCATGTGTTAATGCATCTTTTTTTTTTGGTCGAAATGCATGTGTTAACACCGAAAATTCTATAGTGGGCATGGTGCATCCATGTGCCCCTATTATGAACCATTGGATGAGTGAATGGGGATGTGGGTTAAATCCACACCGTTGAATGGTGGTAACCGATTAAAATGGTTGTTGTAGGTAAAAGAGAACAAAAGAAAAATCGGAGGGAGTTGACCACCTGATCGCTCCCCCAAAATCTGTGGCGCGCGTATTTGGAGTGGAAACCACCTTCTCTCCTGCCTCTCTGTCTCTCTCTTCCTTCGCACATTCGCAATCGCCCTTTGAAGCTGGTGACCAGGTTAACACCGTCTTCCTACTACTCTCGGGTATTTTTTGTGTTTCCCAATCTTCTCCCTCCCATTTTTTATTGCTGGCTGAAAAAATCAAAATGAAATTTCCTGCGCTGTTTCCTGCTGTTTTGTGATTCTGAATATCCATTTTCTTAATTCATTATTGCTCAATGATTGTCCTGTTTTGTAAGAAAAAAATTAAATCAGTGGTTTCCCAAATTTTAGATGAAGGTTTGGAACTTTGGACTGTTGGTGGATCTTGTTCTGTTTTGTGTTTGCTGACTTAAATGAGCCAAAAGGGGTAAGAGGGCAGAAATAATTTGGACATTATAGCAAGGGAAATATTTTTGCGAGATAGCAGGAAAATCATTCAGTTAAGGTTTCAACTAGTTTGGAAGAAATATAGAAAGAAAAATACTAATATAGTTGAACCCCGTTTTTTGAATATTATTTCCTGGACAGATGCTTAGTTGGATTGAGCAACCACCATTTACTTTCGGGTTTGTGCATGTTCTTCTGAGAAAATTTAGTACTTTTGAGATTATGGTAAAATACTAATTGAGTGACAATGTATTTGGGAAAAGGTTGATTAATATTTTGGTGTATGCACATTGATAATAATACCATGATGTGTTTGCTATTACTGGGAAAAGATTATAGGTTCATTTTTTGACAGGATATAAATTCTTAGGTGCTATGTTATATAAAACCAGAGATGATGACACATGTTATAATGACAAAGATCCACAGTTAAAATCAGTTTCTGGTTCTAAGTTTGTTAGCTTCAGTTATGAGAGTTTGTTATTGAGAGCTGTGGTGGTAGCTCTACCTCTCTTGTATTTATACTCTTGTCATCTCCTTTCTAATATAGTGAAAATCATTCTGTTCAATCTGTTTCTCTTTACTATATGGATATGATGGTTTAGTCTACTGAATACATAGTTTCATATAAGGACATCAATTGAATTCTCGTTATCTCTGTTCTGTTTTTTGGTTTTGTTTTTTGTTTTGGTGTTTGTTTTCATTTTCACTCTTCAACATATAGTTATTACTGACCATCTGTCAGTTGTTTTGTTTGTTTGACTTTATTGACTTTTCATTTGACTCTTGTTCTAATTTTCTTTTGACAGTTCAGGGATGCTAGGAAAATCTTTAGCTTCTCCATTGCTAAACTCATTATTGCGCATCACGCTTTTGCTTTTCCACTGTAAGTACTATTTCAAGGAAATATCGAAATCTTAAATTGCCATGACTCTTGTTTGTTATAACACCATTGATTATTGATGCTATATGTTGAAATCAGCTTAAAAACTTGAATGATTTTGAAATTGTGATTTTTCCACTTGTCATGGCTAGGTTTCTGGTCCCCCTCTGCTCTTTTACTTAATGTTAGGTTGTCCATAGCTCGGTTTTTGGGTCCCCTCTTCTTTTCCAGTGGGTTGAAAGCTCACTTTACACACAAACGTGAATGATTGTGTTGTTGGTTGGTTTTTTTACTCAATGCTCTTTGATTGAAAATGTCATGTTACGTCCATTGAGATTATGTAGGTATTGGCAAATTTAGTGCTATAGCAGTTCTCATGCAAGTCTTATGTAAGCCAATTAGTCTATGATCTGTCTCATTCTGAAGGTCCTAATTTTAGCTTATCACCTCATTGGTATACCACATGCGAAGAGTTTCCTTCACTGTTTTGTTGCTTTCAAGATAGGCTGGATGTCTTTAAATTGATACCCTCGGCACGGCCTGCTTCGCTGCGCATCATTTCGCGCCATTCCTGCTGGTTTGTTTTGAGTCGTGGGCTCGGTATCTACGGCCGAACCGCTCAACTTTAGGACCCCGTGTTTTTGACCAGGGTGAACCTGATCCATCGGCCCTCGGAGTGTGGCTACCTGGTTCTGTTGATCTAGGTCATGGTAGGGACCTCGGTGCTTCTGGGTCGTTATCGGAACTGGCCGGGTCGTGTCTTTGTAACGGTAGTACAGCAGCCAAGTCCTCGAGATTGTTTTGTCGATGACGTTCTGGTCACGGTTGCTCTGGCCGAACTGCACCTGGTCGGCCAACACGTGAGTTGGGCCGGGGACGCTGGACCGTAGATACTGCAGGGCTACTCCGCCCTAATGCCCTGGCTAAAACGTGGAGTGGGCCGCGCGTGTTTTTTACCGTACGGGTTAGTCCAGAATCCGTCCTTGTGGGCTGGTCCTGCCCCCGGCCATCGGTTGGTAGCGGTGAATGCTGGCCGTGGCCTGACGCTTTGGTACGGTCAGAGATGCCGTGGTCGAATTTTTTTTGTCGCAAGGTTCGACCCTTTCGTGTTCTCGGCTTCTTTGTCCAGCTTTGGGAGACGCCGTGGGTGAGGTTGTCGGCATCTTCTTCTTGGAAAAAAGTTCGCAACTCGGAGGAGAATCTGTCCACCGCGGCCATGAAGGATTTCTCTATCCTGTAGGCCTGCTTGGACATCTGTTCTTCCATCACTGCCTGTTTCTGTTATGGACTGGGCCATGCGGTCCCGTCGTGATTGGAATGCTGGTTTCCATCACAAGTTTTTGACAAGAGTCCCACCCTGGCGTGCCAAAGTGTCTGCCTGCGCAAATCTCACGGCCTGGAGTTCCGGGCCGGAGGGGGACGTGCGTTAACACTCGGTTTCCTGCTTTTGGACGGGGTGCGTTTGTGCGCGACTGGCGTGCCAGCACGGTCTACTGTGCGTCGAGGTGTTTGAAGCGGGTGAAAGTGTTAAGATAGTGCGCCTGTCTGAACTCGTCTTCTAATCAAACGATTGTAGCCCGAGAGGAGGAACAAGTCTCGGCTGTAAGGTTCACGGCCTGAACTACAACGCCGTTGAGTGGTGGTGTTTGGTGGTTTTTAGGGCGGTGCTCCGGCGCCCCACTCAATGAGCGGCGGGTCGTATGATATGTGAGGTGAGTTGGAGCGAATAACAGGGGTGGTGCTCCGGCGCCTTGAAAATCAAGGGGTCGTTGATATATTGATGAATGGATTTTCCTTACAAACTAACACTACTCCTAGAAAAGCAAGTAAAGATATTGAAAGTGCATTACAGGAAAATATAAGTTGCTCCGTGGGAGGCTTTTGTTTGGTGTTTGAACCCTTTGAAAGTAGTCCTGAGTCTTGTATTTATAGGCAGAGCTCCTGGATGGGTAATCGAGGCTGAAATCCTGCATAGTGAAGCCTGATTATGCCAAGTGGGCAGTCTAATCGACATTTGGGATTGTGAAGTATGGTGGTGTGACCCCATGAATCCCGGTGAATCTCGGTCGCCGCCCTGATCGTGGGTTCTGCGGCTTCTGGCCGTGGAGACGCATTTATTGCTCTGATAGCCAATTACCTAATCTCTCAAACTGCAAAGAGCTTTGTGAGAATGTTGGCGTCTAATCACTCTGATCCCTGTCACCAAATCCTGACTCCAATCACTTCCCACCTTCCCTCGCGCATTAAATGTTTATTCTTGGTCAGTGGGTTCGCCTGCAATAAACAGAGACCTTGCTTCATTAAATGGAGCGTGGGACCTGCTGTCACGTGATGATCTGACTTTAATGCCTTTGGCCGTGACCTTGCCGATTCTCGGCCTCGGCCTATAACCTTGGCCGAGATAACCATGCCTTGGTGATTTTTCCTTGTTTCTCTGGAACGCCAAACACCCCTGACAAAAACGCTGCGTTTCAGTTTGAGGCCGAGAAGAGAAGTTCCCCCCGGCCAATTCATGGCCGTGATTTATTAGGCACAAACACTCTCATAAAAGCGCATGACATAATACCCATATTCTACACTGCTTGGTTGCTTTGGAGTTGCCCGGGCAGAGTTTTCCAAAGATGTGTTTTTACGGGCCTACTCTGCCTATGTGTGTATTATACATTTTTAGAGCAAAGTTCACTATGTTTTTCCCGTCCTCATCCACAACACGATTTCCAAGCAGTGGATCCAGAAAATAGACGGTCTCCTTCTTTGCTCTCACAATGATCAAGACCCAATGACGGCTGCACAAAATAATATAAAGGTTAAATAGTTTTATATGCAGAGCATCATACAAACAAAATCCATTTTTTTTGTTTGGAGACTAACCTTGGATTGTAAGGCATCAGGAAAATCTGTTCACCATCTGTTTTTTGAAGCCGATTGGCTACGAGACGTGATCTGTCAGTTAATGAACCAGCGTCGGCACTAACTGCAGCAGGGTTGATAAAGCCAACCATATTCACCATATTTGCAGCTTCAGATGATCAAATAGGCACCTAAATATATGAATTGAAACCACATGAGTGTTTTTTTTTTAAAACATAAAGGAGAGTGTCAAATGAATATTTGATAAGGACAAACCTCATATATACTGCAACGACAGTAGCCCCAATTTCTTCCATACCAGCAAATTGGGTAATATCTTCATGCAAGACGAAGGTGTTACGATCTATGCCAAACACCTCCTTCTCAATAGTAAAAGGACATAGCCTTCTCCTGAGGCTTTAGTGTCGATTCAACATAACTACAAAGGGATTGTAAAGAAGATGGCAACTCCAGCTTTGAATAATCTGGTACTTCAGTAACTCTGTTTGAACAACTAAAGCAACATAAAGTGACGTGGTAAATAAATAAACAACGACGTTTTAAATAATAAACGTCGTCTTAAAATGAGTTACACGACGGTACAAAAAATACCGTCGTAATGAATACTTTATTACGTCGTTTAAATAAAACCTACGTCTAATTCAAATGCAAAATTCATAATTAATGAATTTACCTTTTCAATTTTCTCTTCTCCAACACTGGATTGCTGTTATAATAAATAAAGAGAGAGATATATATATATATATATATATATAAGAAAGATTGTACAACAATTTAAACATTCAACTAAATAAAAAATGGCGTGGAAATTTTAAACAAACGACGGTTTAAAGAAAATAAAACAAATGAAAAAGGCAAAGTTATGAGAATTTACCTTTTCATCTTTTTTTTCTTCAATCTTTTCTACATCCCCAGATTTCTGTTATAAGAAATAAAGAAATATATATAAGACATTGTACAAAAAAGTAAAAAAAAATGAAAAAGTAAAATTAAATTAAACCGTCGTGGTACTGAAAAACTAACGACGTTATTAAATAATTACAGACGTCTATATTTAATTAGACGACGGTAAATAATAAACGTCGTGGTGTTTCATATACTACGACGTTATGTAAACTTGTACAAAAAATTTAAACATTCAATTAAATAAAAACTGCCGTGGAAATTTAAAACAAACGACGGTTTAAAGAAAATATAAACGTCTGAAAATTGAAAAACAAATTAAAAAGGCAAAGTCATGAGAATTTACCATTTCATCTTTCTTTTCCTCTATATTTTCTACTATCTTTTCTACATCGCCAGATTTCTGTTTTAAGTAATAAAGAAATATATATGACATTGTACAAAAAGTAAAAAATTAAATTAAACCGTCGTGGTACTCAACAACAGACGACGGTATGTAATAATTACAGACGTGTAAAATTTATTAAACGACGTTAAATAAAGAATTACGACGGTAATGAGAATTGAAAAAAAAAAATGAAAAAGGCTAAGTTATGAGAATTTACCTGTTCAACTATCTCAAGTATCTTCCTTCTACTGTCTTTTCTACTTCCCCGGATTTCTGTTTTAAGAAATAAAGAAATATATAAATGACATTGTAAAAAAATTAAAAACAAATAAATTCACCGTCGTGGTAAACGTTAACAGAAGGCGGTTTAATACAAGAGCGTCGTGGTATAACTTTAACACGACGGTAAATATAAACAGAGAAACAGAGAATTCAAAGTTCAAAAACGTTACCATTTCTTCCTGCTTTTCCCCATTCTTGGCAGTATCCTCCTCAAATTGAAGGGCTCTAACATCAAGTGCCCCTGAGCAGCTTGCTTTGTCCGACATTGGATTTTTAGGACTTTGCCCTTGGATTTGGGACATTGTATTCAGTTTCAGCATGCTTTGATCAAAATTGGGGATGAGTTTGGAAAGCTGACTCAGCAAATTTTCCCTCTCAGCTTCTACCAATTGCTTGGTCCTAGCCTCCATCTTTAAACTCTCTTCCCTTGATCTAGCCTCCATTTTCAAAGCCTCTTCTTGAAGGACAAGTCTTACACTTTCCTTCAATTGATCGGCAAACTTTACCTTCTGTTGTCTAGGTAAATTGAAGTATTCCTTAGGGGAAACCCCAGCCCCTACCCCTCTAACTCTTCCTGGATGCTCGGGACCCAAAGCCATTGTCAAAACATCATTGGTTCCTGACAGAGAAAGAGTGCCTTCAGAGACTTGCTTTTGCAAATCATCCTAACAAAAAGACATAATAAAAAGTCAGAATAAGAAAACAAACGACGGTTATTTATAAAAACTCGACGTAATATAATATTTCGCACGACTCAATAACATAACAATCGACGTAATATAGTATTTCAGACGACGCTAACTAAATACCGACGTTATTAATTTATTACACGACGTCAATAATAAACCACCGACGTCTTATGATATAATTACAAAAAACAGAGCATGGATTCCAGATTCAGACCATTAACGACGCGTTTTAAAATATTTCGACGTAGTAAAACTTTTCACACGACGCAAAAATATAACAGCAGACGTAATAAAAATTTTAAAACAGAGTGAGTAGGCTTACAATTAATTTTGCTTTCTCTGCAGTCTTTGGATCCGGGATGTTACCATGTTTGTCTTCTCTTGCTTTTTTCCATAAGGTAGATCGATCAATATCTACCCCAGGCATGATTTCCTTCAAGTCCTCCTTAAAACCAACATATCCTTTTCGAGACAATCGATGATTGTACTCGAGTTTCTCCCTCCTCTGTGATTGTTCTTCATGCACAGCCCCAAATTTTTCAGACAACCTTGAAGCTACAAAGGCATCCCATTGAGCTTTCTCTATGAATTTGTATGTTTCAGGGGGCTGCCTTAATCTATCCTGCTCCTTGATGAATGGAAGGATATGAAACCTCGTTAGTGTAGACTTGAAATCCTTCCATTTCTTGGCGGCAGAAGATAGCACCATTTGCTTGCCCCCTTTACCAACCACAAAAGCCATGTCAACGGCTTCCCAAATCTGCTCTTTTATATCCTTGGATATTTGAACCCATTTCTTGTCCACAAGTGGGACTCTGGAGCGTGCCAACACACCAATGTAGGACTGCATCTCATTATGTGCACGGCCATATGGTTTCCCTTCTTCATTGTACTCAACAACAGGCTTGATTTTCTGAATTTTTCTCTGCACAACACGGGGCATTGTGCTCATACCCCGACCTGACTTTGGCTCCTCAGAAATAGTTGCCGTGCTGCCTGGTTCTGTCTCAGAAGATGAAACAAACTTCATCTTCTTCGAGGACTTGGTTCGAGGATTTACAACACTAAGCTCCTTCTTCGAGGATTCATTTTTTTTCAAGCTAGACTCCTTACTTTGGGATTGAGAAACCATGGTTACAGACAAATTAAACCTGCAAGTGAAAATTTATCAGTGAAATTAAGAAAAACCACGATGATTTTTTATAAACTACGACGTATTATAATATTTCAAACGACGTAAGAACAAAACAAACGACGTAATAATAAATTTAAACGACGGTAATTAATAACCGACGTGATAAAATATTACGACGACGTCAATAATAAACAACCGACGTCTTATGATATAATCAAAAAACAGAGTATTAAATATTACAACGACGTTAATAATAAAAATCGCCATGGTATTAAAATAAAACGACGTAAATATTAATATACCGTCGTCTATACCACAAAAAAAATTAGGAACAACGTAAAATATTTTCAGCAGGAAAATAATTAAAAAGATTTTCGAAACAAAAACCATTGTTCAGAGAAATCAAACATGCGATGAATATATCCTTAAAAATCAAAAACAAAAAAAGGATCTCATTTTAAAAACAACGAAGAACACTTTCACACGACGCTAGGGTGACTGGCGAACCGTCGTGGTCTATAAATCTAACCACGTAAATAACAAGCCACCGTCGTCTTATTTAGTTGAAGTAAAAGAACCAGAGTAGTGTTCAAACTTGGAAACTTTTCGTCTTTGTCTGCAAATTTTATCAAACTTGGAAAGAAAAAATGTAAAAAGATTTAAAAACACGAAAATGATATGCGCATGCAAAACAGGAACAAAAATCCTTCCAGAAATGCTTACCCTTTGCTTGCGATGAAAGCTTTCTTCTGGAGTTTGGTGTTTCAGTTCAGAGATGAAGACGAAGAGGAGATAAGCTTGAAAGTTTGAAACAGTTCTTGGAGAATGAAAAATGAGAGAAGCTTGAAAGTTTTTCTCGAGTTTGGAAACAGTGCAAGTATGGGTCAAGAAGGCGAAAAGTTTAAAATAATAAAAAACCGTTTCATAAAAACGACGCTATTAATATTATGCGCCCTAGTATGATACATTATACGGCGCTATTGTTATTACTGCCCTATAATATTACTTTACACGACGGTATGTTTTAATGAAACGACGTTTTTAAAACGAATTACACGACGAATGTTTTTTCAAAAAAGATGAATCGTCATTTTCCAATTTACCCAACGACCTTATATTCAATAATACCACGTCGTTTTAATTACTCATACCGACGTGCAAAATTAATTCCACGTCGTGTTTATTACTCATACCGACGTGTAATTTTTTAATTACACAATAAATTAATTTTCCAAAAAATTACAACGTCGTTGTTATATAGCGTCGTTGTTAAATAATTTATACGACCTTATTTGAAAATTTAAATGACGTGTATGTTATATATAAACGTCTATAATGTAAAAAAACCGACGTGGTATAAAAGATTTGTTTATAAATAATGGGTTTTCTGTCTTTCTGTCGTCTTCATTTTTCAATTAGGGTTTCAACTTTTTCTCACCTCTCTGGAGGCACATCACCTCTCTGTCTCACCTCGCTTTCATTTTTCAGTGTAGCAAGGGTGGAACCAGCCTTAGAACCTGCATGGGTTTGCAGCTGCATTTGCCCGTTTGAAGGCATACGAGGGCACAACCCACAACAAGTTCTAAGTCTGGTTCCACCCTTGCTACACAGGAGTTTTGAAGAAACAGTTGATTTTGATGAAAATGGGAATCGAGGAGTGTTTTGATCTCCATGGTCTTCTTGCTCGACATGTACCCAGCCGCTCTGTTATCCCTCAAGGCCTGAGCCTTCATGATTCTTTCCATGTTGGCAGTCCAGCACGGTCAGACGGTCAGACACCACAGCCTTCTCCACTCTGTCACCCAAAACATCCTTCACAACCTTGCAGAGTCCCTCAAACTTCTCCTTCAACTCTTCCTTCTTCTTTGCCTCGTCTTCACTCTCATCAAGCTTGAGACCTTCCTTGGCGGCTGAGACAAGCTTCTTGCCCTCAAACTCCTTGTGAGAGTAATTGGCACATCATCCACTTCTAAAACATTGCCTTCATTCATTCTGGTTCGATTATGATGAGGAACAGAGTTCATTCTGGTAATGATAGACGAATAATCGCATAAAATTTGTACGTCTTTAATTTAACAAAACCGTCGTGGTTAGTACAATTATGCGACAGTAGAGTTATGGATACCGTCGTAGTATAGTATAATTAAAAAGTCGATAAATTTATATTTACAGTCGTGGTAACTTAATTTAAATCGTCGATTTTTTTTGAAATTAACCGTCGTAGATTCCTTTGAATTTATGCGTCGCTGACTAAGAAAATTGAGTCGTGTTTATTAATTAATTAACACGGCGTCTTATTTTTATATCGTCGTCTTTACTTTCTACGGCGGTGATTTCATAGATGCAGTCGTTGTTTTTAGGTTCAGATTTTAACTCTGAAAATACCTTTGTAATAAGACGACGCTTTTTTAATTTGCTACGTCGTGGTTTCACAATATCTATACGTCTGCGGTTTTTTTAGGTGTTTAAAGTATGTTTCTACGACGGGTTTCTATTACCGTCGTCTTTTAAAAAACAACGACGGTTTTTTGATCTACCGTCGTTGTTTACTGGTCGTCTTTTGCCCTTTTTGTTGTAGTGGTACAATGTCATAATTGGCTGAACGGCACTCACTGGGATCAAGGCGCACCTTTCCCCCACATGTTGCTAATGAAGTTCCCCACTTGCTACGGCATGGGGGCAATCAGGGGAGATCAGCTCAGCGCTCGGAAAATCAGTGGCACTCGAGACCACCAGGGAAACCCTGATAGTTGAAGGCTTGCCGAACGACAATGATTTAATTAATGACCCAAGAGAGGAAACTTCAACCCTACTTTCAGGCTCACTCTATCATCGTCTTGACCAACCAACCGCTTCGGTAGGTATTCCGGAAACCTGAAACAGCAAGCAGATTGGTCAAGTGGACCATTGAATTAGGGGAATTTGACGTATAATTCAAGCCCAGACCTGCCGAGAATGGGCAGGCTGTAGCAAACTTCATTTTCGAACTACCACCTTCGGCAGCATTGTTAGATTCTGAAAAGGATCCGTCACATGTTAGCCTACCGAACGCGAAGTGCTTCGACCAGTCAATCCCTGTTTGGATCTTGCACGTGGACGGTTCGGCGAATCAGCAAGGGTGCGCAGCCGGTTTGGTGTTAACAGCTCCTGACGGTGCAAGATGGAATATGTGCTCCGATTCAGCTTCTGGACGTCCAACAACGAAGCAGAATACGAAACCCTCTTAGCCGGCCTTCGGTTGGCCAAAACTATGGGTGCCAAGCAGTTCAGCACCCACAGTGACTCTTAGCTCATCGTAAACCAGGTGACAGCCGATTTTGCGGCCAAGGATATATCCATGTCAGCTTACCTGTCATCGGCACATTAACTGCTTCAGAAGTTTTTGGCCTACGAGATTCGCCACCATGCCGACGCACTTGCTAGACTGGCTTCGGCAATCAATGATAAAATTGGCCGAAAGGTTCCTGTAGAGATATTGGTTCAACCAAGCACTACGACGGTTGACATATGTACCGTACGGTACGAGGAAACTTGGATGTCTCCGATATAGTCAGACTTGACGAATGACACCCTTCCAAACGACAAGACCCAAGCAAGGAAGCTACGGTACCGATCGGCAAGATATACTATCATCAACGGTATCCTCTACAAATGAGGATACTCAACCCCGTACTTTAAATGCATTACTGCCGAATAGGGGGACTATGTCCTGATGGAAATCCACGGGGATGTCTACGGTGACCATTCAGGCTCTCGGTCATTAGCTCATAAAGCTTTTCGACAAGGTTACTATTGGTCAACCATGCATCAGGGCGCAATTGCGATGGTGAAGAAATGTGACAAGTGCCAACGATTTGGCAACATACCGCACATCCCTGTCGAACCACTTACACCGATCATAAGCCCTTGGCCGTTCCCCCAATGGGGACTTGATCGAATTGGCCCAATGCCACAGTGCAGGGGATAGGTCAAGTACGCAGTCGTAGCCGTGGACTACTTCACAAAATGGGTAGAGGCCGAGGCTTTGGCCTTCATTACAGCAGCAAGAATAGAAGATTTTGTCTGGACCCACATTTGTTGCCGATTCGGTATCCCATACGCCATCATCACAAACAACGGTAGGCAATTCAATTCGGAACTCTTCAGGTAGTTCTGCACTCACCTAAAGATCAACCTATTCTTCACCTCCTCAGCTCACCCCCCGTCAAACAGGCAGGTCGAAGTAATTAACAAAATCATCAAAAATCTATTGGAACGGCAACTCAACAACGCTAAGGGCGCTTGGCCAGAGAAGCTTCCCGAAGCCCTGTGGGCGGTTCGAACATCCTACCGAACCTCCACAGGGGAGACTCCATTTTCTCTCGCCTTCGAATTGGAAGTTGTAGTCCCGATTGAGATTGGTGAGCCATCCTACCTAATGGAAAGCTTCTCGCCCAGAGCAAATGAGATTGCCCTTGCCCTAAACCTCGATCTAATTGAAGAGCGCCGAGCGCAAGCTAACCTCTGGAACGAGGCGTACAAGCAGTGTGTCTCTCGGTACTATGAATCAAGGGTCTGACCTCGTTCTTTCTGAATCAGAGAATGGGTCATGCGCAATGTCTCCCTTGCGACCAAAAATCCAATGGAAGGAACCCTCGGACCCTCCTAGGAGGGACCCTACGAAATCATCGGTATCCTCAGATCTGAAACGTATAGACTTCGAGATCGGCTCGTAGAATGTCGAACGCTTGAAAAGTTATTTTAAGTAAGCTCCCTAGCCAACAGCAGGGTAAAAGTTGTATCTTTGCCTACGACAGTATTGAATGAAAAAGTGTCACGTCCTGGGATCGGCTCCGCCATAGCATGATATTGTCCGTTTTGGGCCCCCCTCTCTGCCCTCACAGTTTTGTTTTTGGGAGATCATAAGCAACTTCCCAGTGGGTCACCCATCTTGGGATTGCCCTGGCCCCAACTAGCTTAACTTCAGAGTTCCCACGACTCTGAAGCCAGTGAGCTCTCACAAGGCCTTGTGCTAGATGGATGTTACAAAAAGCTTTATTTTTCACCCCCTCTCCGTTGGTCGATGTGGGATGTTACAAAAAGCTTCTTGAGTACTTGATCGACCCTTTCTCCTAAGTGTTTATTTAGCCTTCGACGATTCAAATCACTTGACGTTTATTTCAAACTACTTGTTCAGCCTTCGACGATTATTTGAGCATGTTACCCAAAAGGAAGTTCACTTGCAAGTTTTTATCTTTATATCAACCATTGGTGACCTAACAAATTCTACATGCCTTCAGCATTTGTTCAGACCGTCAAGATTCTATAATCTCAGGCACCTACTAGCCATCAGCAGTGTTAAAAATTATGAGTCTTCGACAAGACAACTATTAGCCTACGGCAGTAGGAATATCTATTTGTTATGCCGATCAAAAACTAACTTGGTAAACAAAATTAAAATTCCAAGGACTCGTTAGCCCTCGGCAACAATTAAATAATCAGTAGACGGCATGCAAAAATAGAACAAGTATATAAATTCTGAAAAAAGAGTTAATTAAAATAAAATAAAGTTGCCCTCGGTATCAAGGTGTTCAGGATAAGTTGCCTTATGGCAAGCAAAAAAAATGATGATCATAAAATACAGATTAACAAATTTACGCGGCACCATCTTCATCGGCACCCCCAGCGCCCTCGTCAGCATTGGCCTCGCCCTCAACATTGGCAGCGGCACCCTCTGCAGGAACGACATCATCAAAAGTATCCTCCCCCTTGTAATCTTCTATCATCTCTTCTGTGATACCTTCTGGAAGAGGTGGAGGGTCGGCAGCAAAGTTCAGATTCAGCTTCTTCTTGGGGTTGAACCGTTTGAAACGCTAGAGAAGATCTGCCATCTCCAAGCCCACCTCGTGGTCCAGCATGACGGTGAACTCTTCGGATGAACGGTACTCTCTCACCGCCTCCCGAACGGCAGCTTCAATCTCAGCAGTCCTTGACCTCTCTGACTCCTCCAAGGCTACTTGCATTGCCTCTTTGGCCGCCTCAGCATCCTTCGCTGCCACCACTGCCGCTTCCAGGGCCACCCTCATCTCGAAAAGCTTGGCTTCAGAAGCGGTTACTTGTCGTTCCGCAGCCTCATTGTCCTTCAGTAAATTGGCGTGATCCTGGAGAGCTTTGCCAGCCTCGGCAACCTTTGCACGACAGTCTTCGTAGGCTCTTTTTACACTCTCGGCAGCCGTGATGGCCCGCTTCATGCACAACCACATGTCCATGGACACTTGAAAATTAAAGCCACAAGTCAGCATAGTATAGTAGCGAACGGGAACTAGAGTGAGAGTGAAGGAAACTTACCGAGGCTTGAAGATGGAAGGCACGCCCAGTCTCCTCCCAAAGGAGCCTCCTCGGTAGCTCCTCTATCTCCGACAGCTCCATTTGTGAACCAAGGATCATGTGGTTTGCAAACTAAACCATCTTCGACAAGCAGGCAAGGGTCATGGTTCAGCAAAGACAGCCCATGTTTGCTCAGAATGACGTCCGCGCTTGGGCACTGGTTTGGCATCCAGATCCACTGTCATTGGCTGTTTCCCAGAAGCCTTGGAGGAAGCAGCCTCAACGCCCTCCTCACGCCTGGGAACTGTTTCGGCGTCTGGCACCCGCCTAAGCACTGGTTCGGCACTCAGCTGCCTCCGCTGATTTGCAAGAGTATGTTCATCCTGATCAACCGCCGCTGTTTGTCCCAAGGCTACCTCTGGCTGCCGTCTCTGCTTCTTTTCTTTCATGCCCATCAAAAGGCATCTCTTAGAATATTCGGTCATCTTCTTGGCCTTGGCAGACTTCCTGGCATCAATCACTGTTCAAAAAGAAAATACCCAGATTCGGTAAGCCACCAGAAATTTATCAAAAGAAATTACGAGGTTCGGTAAATACACTTACTCTCGGTAGGATGGACGAGGCGAGCTCTGATTAGGTTCTCAGTGAAGAGGAATTCAGGGTATATCCTGTCGGCAACAGGAATCTTCCGCCTCACCTTATCAATCTGCCGAATCTCAGGTTGAGTGGGGGTCGGCTGCTTCAATTTGCCTGCAAAAACATGACAAAGCGATTAAAATCGATCAGCCTGATAACCTACCGAAAGACACGCTAATGACCTACCAACTATCTGAAACGTGGTATGAATGTGGAAACGGACAGGCCTCTCCGATGGCGATTCCCAATCGCTGAACAAGAGCACCCGCCGATTCCTCCACAACTTTTGAGAAGTGGACACCCCCCTAATTAAATGGCTGCGTTAGGAAGCTCGAAGGCAGTTGGCATGTACCTAACCTCCATGCCAGCGCACTTGGACTTGGTGACGCTGTACAGGTAGGAGAGTTATTCATAGGTTGGCTCCCCCTCCTCGGCAATGCCGAAGGCAGCAATCACCCCCATCAAGGGCACCCAGAAGTTGGGCTAGTATCCTCTGAACAGGAGGTTGCAACGGTAGCTGAATGCCTTGTTGGAGAATGTCTGTAAAAAAGATGACCTCACCATTCTCTGGACTGCTCAATGATTCAGTAGGGCCTGGGATTCTCAACTTTACCGAATCTGGTATCCGATATTCAGTACGGAGTTTGGCTAGCTCCCGTACGGTAATCTTGTTGGGCTCAAGGTAATCTACACCAAATAGGTATGCCTTCGGCACTCCTAGAGGAACCCTAGGCTTCCCTCGATGAACTATGGTCACTGACGGCTGAGACGAGGGTTCGGCAATAGCATCCCCACGGCCTGACGTGGAGGTCTCCGATTGGTAACTAGCATGCTGGTCCGGGACCCTAGTGTCCTTCATCAGGAACTCGCAATACTGGTTTGTATGTACCATAGCCAATGACACTAGCTGGCTAGTCATGAACCCTTTGCCGTTGTCGTATGTTGGAATGGGCCTAACCCCCTCACCGATTATTTCAACATCGGTATCTTCATCACCCTTAATGTCGAGGCTCAAAGCCTCACTACCGATATCCCTCTGATCGTCCGATGACTCCCCATCGAACGTGTTGGGCTCTCTCTCGAACAGAGACTCGCTATCAAACAACTATAAGCAAAAAGAAAGAAGACTAAAGGCCATGCAGAAGGCTAGTCTATCAATACCTACGACATCAGTACCTATGACACTAGACTACTGAACAAAACCCCACTTGCAAAAAGTTCAATCTAGTTCATGCCAAGGAAGAACATCCAAAGGGAAGGTCAACAAGTAAAAACACATGATTGGATGCCGAAAAGTACCTTATCTCAAACTGTAGACAAAGAGAAATCACTTCGATTACCGATTGGTCTCTCGGGAAATCGACTCGATTGCCGATCGGTCTCGTCGGAAATCGCCTCGCTTTCCAATTGCACTCGCCGAAAATCGCCTTAACAGAGCTCTCAATTCACTCACAAACACAAAGTGAGCTTCTCATCTGGAGTCGCCCTTATTTATAGGGCGAGGGAGGGGAACGGTACGCCTCGAAAAACCAAAAGATGCATTAATGGTGTTGCTCCACATGCGCAGCCCGATACGTGTCACTAGTTGGGTGGTCGCTCTGACAGCATGCGGAGCACAGAAGACGAAGCGTCATTCTGTCCCATCGCTCCCGCTCCCAAGCACGCATACCTCATATGAAAGCCCAAACATGCCTAAGTTAACAAATAATCAGGAAGGCATGTTCGGCTCCCATTTCCTTGGGGCATCTATTACCGTAACGAGGTGCATTTCTACCGAACGGTACTCCTCGATGTAACAACCCTTGCATTCCTAGATATATGTTTTCGAATAAAGAAGCACTGGAAAGACAGAGATAAGGCTCCAGCCTCAATCAAACCACCAAACGGTAGAACAATAAAATCACTGCCGAAGAAAGCATCAAGTCCCCAACTGAGAACTCTCAGATGAGAACTTGGGAAACTTCTGTTTAGACCAAAACCAACAACCAATAAGAGGAAGACATGTGGACAAGATAGGGCACAATCATCGTAGCCCTCGACACCTGGCCTATCGATCCTACGATTAGGGCGACTCCCTTCTCTGGGACACGTGGCACACTCACAGCCAATGTATACAGTCCCACATCGAAATTCTAAACAACATGCACACCTCCCAAAGCCTATAAAGAAGGACAACAGTCCCAAAATGGAGGTAACGAGAACTTATGGCATACTGCTTATTGATCTGTCAGTTTAATTTACTAAATCCGTACTTACTTAAGCATTGGGGAGCCTTCTGCCGGTATCACACTAGTGCCTTAGGTCTTACAGAGCGTTTCTCATCTTGCAGATTATACGCTCTACCGAGGCTGAAGGACATTCCGAAGGCCCAACATCACTAAGTTGAGCCCAAAAGTGCCAAACCACTTTTTCGCATCAACACATTTCATTATGTTTTTGTTGAAGTTGGGCCACATGATTGTCCCTTGATTGTATCAAAGAATTTTGTAAGAATCATTCCCTTACCTATTCCTCTAAGTCGTCCATTACTGTCTTGATACTAGTTGTTGAAGACGATCGTGAAACACTTTCAATCTTTTCCAACTTTTGCTATAGGAATAAATAAGCATACTACTATACAATTAAAATTAAAAAAATTACACATACACATACTACTGAAAAAAGAAAAATGTAAGGAAAAGTTTTTGGATGAATGTTCTTACAATGGTGTCAGCAACAATTGTATTCACAGGTTTTCAATCTTTTCTTGTGCTAGATTTAATCCACACTTTAACCCTAGAAATTGAAGATGGGATTGTGCTTTTCTTTCTCTACAGTAAAGATAAATTTATATATATCAAATTGATATACTATTGAATGAACTAATAAAACAAAGAGTCTAATATTATATTTGCCATCTCAGCAGCCAATCGAACAATTCCCTTTCGACTGCATGTGTGTGGGTTTTTTTTATGCCACATTACTATGTATTTTGCACTTTTAGCCTAGAATAATGCATCAGCAACACTACTAATCAACTTATGAACTAATATAGTGAATATAGTTGCTCAAATCAACTAAAATTATGATGAAAGCATGTGAAAAAATAAATTGATCAAATTTTGTTTACCCTAATATTTGCACTTGTTTTTTTTCCTCACAAACGTCTTCCATGCTTGATCATTTTTTATGTTACCAAGACGCAGTTTAAGCCTTTCTTCTTCATTTGGTGCCTCAATTATCTGGCGAAACAAATTTGATTTTGAGGACCTAAAAGGACAACATATCGCCTTAAATATGTAATCTTTTTTTTCATTCATGGTCTACCTTGTATCTTGCATGCAATTGATTAATAATAATGTTGATGTTTAGTATACACCGAGCCCGTCTGTCCAATAAAAATAGAACATGTGGACCTCGCTAGCCACTTGGCAAAAATGACCATCCAGACCCCTCAACTGGTAGCCATGCACGTCGGTTTAGTTCCAACCTCACCACCTCGGCCTCGGTACCATCTTGGGAAACATGAAAGGCTACTGATCAGCCACATCGATGACAAGACCTCCCCTGACAATGAAGAATTCACCGCTTCTCGAGATAGCACTTCTGTCCTTTCCGAGGCCACGCGTAAGCCTCCTAAACCTCCGTCTGACTAGATGGGACTCCGACTGCTCGTGACAGGCTACTGTACTCATGCTCGCCCCCTAGCAAAATGAGTGAAGCCATCATGAGAAGAGGACATGGATGAACGTCGACCATTCACCATCCGATAGGATGGCCTTGTGGTAAAATTGGCTCACATTTAGTATGCAAGTGAAGGAGGAGGCGACCGATCGCAAGGGAAAAGTGACCGGTCATTTTGAAGCAGATTCGAAGACTGAAGAGGAAGCTGGAACTCGAGGCAAGCGACCGGTCGCCAGGTAGTTGCAACCGGTCATTTTCAAACATATTGCAAAGCGACCGGTCGCACGATCCTGGCGGCCTTGCTGTGTCATTTTTCATGCGTTTTTCAAGGTGCTTTTCACATGTGCATGTTCCCTACCTAACTCCAAGTGCCTCCAAAGTGTTTTATGGGTTCTAGGAAGTTTGGAAACGTGCCTTAGAAGCTGGAACACCATTTAAATGTTGTTTGTTGTCTTGTACCAAAGGGTTTTCTAGGTGGGAGACAAGGGACAAAAGGGTGCATGTTTTATGGCTTGTTTTCTAGTTTGCCTAACCTTTTGTTTAGGTGGGTGGCTGATAGAAAGAACGTGGAGAAGTTATTGCAGCCCTCTACAAAGTCCAAGGCCTATCTATAAAGAAGAGGATACAAGGACAACAAAGTAGTGTGGTTAATCTCAAGGATTGGTCAAGTAGCTGGGAGCTATTGTGTCCAAGAGGTTGAACTTACCAAGGGAGGAAGAGAGATCGGGCAATTAGTTCAAGTTTGGAGCTGAGTTGAGTCTTGAAAGTCTAGACACCAAAGGGGGGAAACACGAAGTGTGAGAGAGTGTTCACAAGTGCATCAAAGTGTTGAGCAAGGGGTGAGAGAGAAAAGAGAGCTTGGGAAATAATAGAGTTCTAAGGGGGTTTCTTTGTAAACCAAAGTTGTAACTTATTCTTTCATTAGTGAATTTCTCAAGGGGATCACCAAGAGGATGTAGGCAATTGCTGAACCTCTATAAATTCTTGTGTCACTTTGTGCTTGGTTGGTTTCTCAAGTGTGTGTGTGTGTGATTCATCCATCCTTGTGTGTGTCACAAAGTCCATCAACAACAAGATCATTAGGGGAGTTAGTGAAAGTGTTTGTCCATTTTTATAATAAGTGGTATCAGAGCTGAGTTTGAGCAGCAAGTTCTAGTGTGTTGAAGATGGCAAGTGACAAGGAAGCTAGAGGTGGAAGTAGCTCTATGCAACCACAAGCTTTCACCATGAAGGTGGAGTTGAAGCCTTTCACAGGGAAGGAGAACTTCACACTATGGCAAAGGAGGATGAAGTCAGCCCTTACACAACAAAATCTCAGTGTTGTCTTGGGAGGCAAAGAGAAGAAGCCAGCAACCATGACAGACGCAGAGTGGGGTGTTCTAGACGAGTTGGCTAGAGGAGCCATCGAGAACTACATCACAGATGAGGTGCTCATCAACATGATGCAAGACACAGCGAAGCGAACATGGGAGAAGCTCGAAGAGATGTTTGCAGGGCAGTCGCTGTCCAACAAGCTCTTCCTCAAGGAAGAACTCCTAAATCTTCGGATGGAGGAAGAAGGTAATCTAATAGAGCATTTGAGCAGCTTCAATAGATGTGTTGCTGATTTGCAAAGGATAGAAGTGTTGTATGATACGGAGGATAAGGCACTCATGTTTCTAACATCCTTGCCTCCGTCTTATAAGCATTTCCGAACAACGCTTATGTTTGGGAAGAGTACTTTGAAGTTTTAGGAGGTGGTGCA
Source organism: Prunus kanzakura (assembly GCA_020521455.1). NCBI lineage: Eukaryota > Viridiplantae > Streptophyta > Magnoliopsida > Rosales > Rosaceae > Prunus > Prunus kanzakura. Next base: position 23,393 of record BPUM01000179.1, read on the forward strand.
AGATGTGATGACGCATCACCGGATGTCTCAACGTTCGGAGGAGAACTCTCAAGATGCGGGTCTATTTGTAGAGAACCGTTCAAACAAGCGTGAAGGCAAGAGAAGCAACGGGAGGAATGCTAAGTCCAAGGACAAAGAAGGGTGCTTCGAGTGTGGGTCTATGGATCATTGGAAGCAAAATTGTCCGGTATGGAAGGAGAAGATGAAGAAGGCCGAAAGTTCAGCAAATGTATGTGATGATGACATTTGTGATGAACTTTTAACGATTACAGAGGAGAGTAACGGGGAAGTCATGGCAAGTTCTTCGGGTAAGAGTTCTTCTTCAAGTTGGATTTTAGATTCCAGGTGCTCATATCATGTGTGTGCAAATAAGTTGATGTTTGACACATATGAGGATAAGAAAGCCAGCGAGATTATGTTGGGAGACAAAACTACATGTGAAGTTTTGGGCATAGGGATTGTGAAGATCAAGTTGCAAGATGGTGAAGTTTGGAGACTTAGTGAGGTAAGGTTTGTACCTGCACTAAGAATGAATTTACTCTCACTTGGCTCTTTGGATAGAAAAGGGTACTCTTACAAGGCCAAAGGAGAGAAGCTTATGGTCACACAAGGCACTGTGGTGGTTATGAGGGGGGAAATTCAACCAAACAACACATACAAACTTTTGGGTGGTGCAGAGATTTGTACTAAAGAAAAGCATGCAACAAGTCTTAAAGTCAAGGAGCCGGTCCAACATAATGAGACGGATGTTGTTGAAGAGAAGCTTCTTGCCAAGGTGGTCATGGAGGAGTCTCCATTTGAGGTGGAGCTTGACACAAGGGTTGAAGAAGGAGGGCAACAACAACAAACTCACAAAGGGGTTCTACTTGAGGTGGAGCCATCATCAATTGCAAGGTCCGGGCCCAAGAAATCCATCAAACCGTCCCTAGGTTTCGGATGGATGGACCAAGAAGTTCCAGCCACGTTTCGGAGTACTATAGGGAGCATGAAGCGGGAAAGTTGGAGAGGTGCATTGATGAAAAGAAATGTGTTCTTAAATCCAAGAGCAAGATTGGCTAAGTGGGGATTTAGTGAACAAAGGCTTGGTATGTGGTTTACAAATCAAGGCATGTCCAAGATTCAAGGTTCTAAGAAGGCAAGGAGCAAGGAATTTGGCATGGGGGATCTCTCTTCTGCAAAAGAGGTCTATGTTACTCAAGTTTAGACTTGGGTGGAGCACCTTCCACCAAAGGTGCATTGAGGCAATTGGTTTATTGCCATGGTGGAGCTCCTGGAAATTACTAGAACAATTTCTAAGAGGTTGAAGAGGTTCTAGAGGTCAACAATGGTTCACGGGTGATTAAATGGTCCGCCAAGGTGGAGATTGTTGTAAAATTGGCTCACATTTAGTATGCAAGTGAAGGAGGAGGCGACCGGTCGCAAGGGAAAAGTGACCGGTCATTTTGAAGCAGATTCGAGGCCTGAAGAGGAAGCTGGAACTCGAGGCAAGCGACCGGTCGCCAGGTAGTTGCGACCGGTCGTTTTCAGACATATTGCAAAGTGACCGGTCACCAGGATTGTGCGACAAGTCGCCAGCCTTGCTGTGTCATTTTTCATGCGTTTTTCATGGTGCTTTTCACATGTGCTTGTTCCCTACCTAACTCCAAATGCCTCCAAAGTGTTTTATGGGTTCTAGGAAGTTTGGCAATGTGACTTAGAAGCTGGAACACCTTTTAAATATTGTTTGTTGTCTTGTACCAAAGGGTTTTCTAGGTGGGAGACAAGGGACAAAAGGGTGCATGTTTTATGGCTTGTTTTATGGTTTGCCTAACCTTTTGTTTAGGTGGGTGGCTGATAGCAAGAACGTGGAGAAGTTATTGCAGCCCTCTACAAAGTCCAAGGCCTATCTATAAAGAAGAGGATACAAGGACAGCAAAGTAGTGTGGTTAATCTCAAGGATTGGTCAAGTAGCTGTGAGCTATTGTGTCCAAGAGGTTGAACTTACTAACGGAGGAAGAGAGAGAGGGCAATCAGTTCAACTTTGGAGCTGAGTTGAGTCTTGAAAGTCTAGACACCAAAGGGGGGAAACACCAAGTGTGAGAGAGTGTTCACAAGTGCATCAAAGTGTTGAGCAAGGGGTGAGAGAGAAAAGAGAGCTTGGGAGAGAATAGAGTTCTAAGGGGGTTTCTTTGTAAACCAAAGTTGTAACTTATTCTTTCATTAGTGAATTTCTCAAGGGGATCACCAAAAGGATGTAGGCAATTGCTGAAACTCTATAAATTCTTGTGTCACTTTGTGCTTGGTTGGTTTCTCAAGTGTGTGTGTGTGATTCATCCATCCTTGTGTGTGTCACAAAATCCATCAACAACAAGATCATTAGGGGAGTGAGTGAAAGTGTTTGTCCATTTTCACAACAGGCCTAATGTGACATAAATGGCTTGGCTCCAAGCCGAGGTGACCGGCTTGAAATTATCTTGTAAAAACTTCCTATAAATAAAGCTTACCATTCATGTAAGAGGGGGAAAGCTCAAAAAGCGCAACAGAGTAAACTTACAAAATACTTGAGGGATTACTCCTGTTCTTGTCATTATTCCGATATAAGCACCATATAGTCAAGGAACCAAATCTCCTCTTTATTTCCAAGTAATAAAAACTTGTATTTCAGATGTTGACCACATGAATATTGAGGTCTAAACAAATAAGTTAGTAATTTCCATATAAGGCGTATCTCTAAAAAATGCAATCTTTTAATATCATACCTGAATAGATTTCCACAATATTTTTTTTTAATATGATGAAAGCTTCCTCCAATCAGAGAGCATTACAGGTACGTGTTGTCTCACAAGAGGCTCTAAGAAAGAAGACAAAACTTATTGATCCAGGTCCATATGGTTCACCCCAACGATCCATTCAATTTCAACCCGTGTAAACACAGAGGGTTTACAACATATAAGACTTCTATTATATTCTTATGGACATAGGGGTTCCATAAATTTATAAAAGGGATCCTTACACTTGTAATAGCTTAATTTACAAAGGAAATTACCCCTAATACAATGTTAAGGTAAGAATGAACTGTGGAGGAATAAATTGAGTCATTATCCTTGTAAACAAGGATAATGGTTACAATATTAAGTATTCATATTATACTAAAATGGACATACTCGTTCCATTACATTGTAATAGTCATCCTTAATCTCGTAATACCATAATTTACAACAACAAGGAACCCTTGTATAAAAATAAGGTAATCGTGGACCTTGGTGGACTAAAATTGGTCATTACCCTTGTAAACACGGAGGGTTTACAACATATAGGACTTCCGTTATATTCTTATTGACATAGGGGTTCCATAAATTTATAAAAGGGATCCTTACACCTGTAATAGCGTAATTTACAAAGGAAATGACCCCCAATACAATGTTAAGGTAAGAATGAACTGTGGAGGAATAAATTGAGTCATTATCCTTGTAAACAAGGATAATGGTTACAACATTAAGTATTCATATTATACTAAAATGGACATACTTGTTTCATTACATTGTAAAAGCCATCCTTAATCTCGTAATACCATAATTTACAACAACAAGGAACCCTTGTATAAGAATAGGGTAAGCATGGACCTTGGTGGACTAAAATTGGTCCTTACCCTTGTACAAACGGAAGGTTTACAACATATAGGACTTCCGTTATATTCTTATGGACATAGGGGTTCCATAAATTTATAAAAGGGATCCTTACACTTGTAATAGCGTAATTTACAAAGGAAATTATCCTCAATACAATGTTAAGGTAAGAATGAACCTTGGAGGAGTAAATTGGGTCATTCTTCTTGGAGGAGTAAATTGTGCCCTTGTCCTTGTAAGAACAAATATTTACAACAGTAAGGACCAACATTACACTATTATGGACATAGGCATTCCAAAAATTTGTAAACGATATCCTTACGTTTGTAAATTACAATACTTGGGTTTTACATAATGAGATTTGGTCTTTTTTATGTTAATATTTAAATATAAAGTAAAATAATATTTTCCTTAGGTTTTGTGTGATTAGAATGGTGAGGTGCACTAAAATCCGTTGTTTTTACTTGTTATATACGTTGGTCTTGTACGTGCTATCAAATATCAACACATCCCCAAAGCAACAATAATCGTGTAGAGATTGAGAGTCTCTCCAAAACAAATTTGCCAATCTATTCTCCTCATCTACACTAAACATGCAAAAAACTTCTAGGTCCACTATTACCTTAGCATTCATGTAGCTTATTGCTGCTTGTGCATCACCATCCAATACCACTTGTCGACGCTCGAAATCCATCATATTATATAAATCCTTACTGGTGAACCCCACTTTCATGTATCCACCTGCTTGGTCAACCATATAGTTGTATGTTGAAACGAAGAAAAGGCACCTCAAGTGAGTTAGAAAGCCGGTGTTTGTGCTCCTTTACAAATTTATTCACAATATAGGTGTTTAGGGGTGGTAGAAATCCACCTAACTTGGGCAATTTCTGAAAGCACGAAAATTGGCCCGGCAGACAAGGAGATGCGGCCGGGCTTCTCAATTGCGGAATTGGGCAGCCGTTAAACTTTGGGGGCCGTAGCAATCCGGGCTGCACAAACTTGCAGCCGGATGGAGCTAGGAAAAATGGGCACGAGAAGAACAGCGGCCGGGCTTCTCAATCGTAGAGTTGGGCAACCATTGGAGCAGGGGCTTGCGAGATGTGGCCAGGACCTTGAAGTTTGGAGGTCGTAGCAATTTGGGCTACACAAGTTTGCAGCCGGGTGAAGCTAGGAGAGCGGGGCAAAGAATGGCGGCCGAGAATTGTTCAAATTCGGCCGGGGTTTAAGGCTTGCGGAAAGATTGCGGCTGGGCTGTGCGGAAAGATTGCGGTCGGACTGTGATGCTTGGGATATCTCGGTTGGGGTTTGCTAGAAATTGCGGCCAGGTGCTTTTTGGTGTTGAGCGAACACAATTTTGGAATATGTCGGCCGGCTATTTAGGGGGGTGTATTCAATTAAGATTTTAAAAGAGTTAAATGGAGTTATAAAGTTTATAGAGTTCAATGTAGTTCAATTGATTTCTATCAACTCCACGTAGAATTTGATTGAATTCCTAGATTGATTTTGATAGTGATTGTTAGAGTTTGATCGTAGATTTTAAATGAGTTGATTAGAGTTCTAAATTTATTTATTTATTTTTTTTTTTGGGTTGTTTATTGTTTTTCTAGATTTTCAAAAGAGAAAGGTACCTTTTTGTAAAGAACTTCCAAATCTATCCAAAGAAAATATACAAAAAAAAAGGCATCTAATTTGTTTAAATGTGCAACCAAATAAGTATTATGTCTGCATGTTTATGAAAAATGCGCAAAAGTAAAAACATAAAAGTAATTTCATGACAAAAAAAAAAAAAAGATAAGTAAACTATAATTCTAAATGCATAAAAACGAATAAGTATTTGCTTCATTGCTCATCTTTGACTCCCGTCATTCATAGCATCTCTCCACATACATGCAATCTTTAATTAGTTCATAAGAATATATATATATATATATATATATATATATATATATATGAAGATAATTTTTTTCCTTTTTGTTTTGGCATGGACTAGATATATATAGATATTGTACAAAACAAAGAAAAAAGGATGACTATAGATCGATGAAGAAGGTTGTTGTGTACAGAAACCAAAAAAAAAAAATTAACAGCAAATTAAAAAATAATAATAATAACAGCAACCCTAAACCCTATATATGATAAAATAAAATAAAATAATAATAATAAGAGCAACCAAAAATGTGTTGATGTTCAGCAATATGTACAGCAGCAAATATTTACAGCAACAAATATGTTGATGTTGATCTATATATGACGATGGCAACAACAACAACCATTCAAGCAACAGTTGTTCATGATGTACATCGATATATATATGCTATTGTTCATCAAAATATGGTGATGTAGCAACAACAAATATTCAAACACACGATGAAAGATCATACATACATAAATCCACTTGACAAGCACACACGTTCAAGGACTGGAAAGCGTAGACCATGTTCAAAGTTTCTAGGGTTGACATAAGATTTGTCAAGGCCTTTTTTATATATACTTACCACTTTAATTTCTAACGAAATCGGCCAACTTATTAATTCCTTCAAAATAAATTACTTTTTGAATACACCTAAATTTTGTTTGATTTTTAAAAAGTCATAATTGAATACACCTAGATTTCGATGTATTTTTTTATTATCAATTGAAATCTGAATTGAATACACCCAAACTTTTACAAACTCTTTTAAAATCTGAATTGAATACACCCAAACTTTTAAACTCTTTTAAACTCTTTTAAAATCTGAATTGAATACACCCCCCTTAGTTTCTTTACAAACTGGGCTGAAGGGCTTTGAGTAGGAAGCTTAAATCATATATATATATATAAGTATGAATATGTCGGCCGGGTATTTGGTTTTTTGAGTAGACAGGGCGCATGGATTTTTTGTGCAAACTGGGCTGAAGTTTTTGTCTTATATACATATATATATATATATATATATATATATTATATGAATGCGGCTGGAGGCTCCCAAGTTTAAGCCCTCCATCTCATATATTGTGATAATATAATATTATATATATATATAAGTATATATAAGTAGACGAATGTGCATGTGCGGCCAGCTCCCAAGTTTAAGCCTTATTCATCCTATTTTAGGCTTATATATATTTGGAATTTAATGTATATTATATGGGTGGCAATATAAGAGAAATCGGAGGCCCAAGTTTAAGCCACCAATTCAAGCCCAGATTTTCGGAGGATCATATGCACGTGACGGAAGCATCACAAGGAAAGAAATCAATGAGTTTGATAAATCCGAAAGTTCCAAAGCAAGGAAGAATCAAGCATGTCAGAATATCTCAATCAATGCAATCCCACGGATTTAGGAGGGCTTCAAAAGGAAAGATTTTTAAGAAGAGTTGACATTGGCCAGTCAATGGCCAGCCCATGGGCTCACGAGTGCCCTATATAAACCTCATCAAACGAAGACAAGTACACACAACATCAAACAGACAAACCTATCTTTCATCTCGCACTTTTCTTTTCCTAGACTTAGGATTTTACTTTTCATGCACCTAGTGTAGCGAGTTCTTACTTTTCTTAGTGTAAGTTTAAATTCTTGCAATTTACATTACATTGTCATTTAAATTCAAGTTTATTTCGATTGCTTTACTTTTCATTGTTATCGCACTTCAATTAAGTTTAATTTCAAGTTCATTTTACTTTATCGTTCTTATCGCTTTCATTTCGTTCTTGCTTTATTTATTGCTTTGATTCATTTTATCGCACTTTAATTCTCGTCTTTACGTTATTTATCTTTCGCACTTTACTTTACGCATTTGTCTTTAAATTATATTTAAGTTTAAGCACCTTTACTTTACGCACTTATTCTTCGTTTCATTACGTTTCACCTTCAATCTTCATCTCCACCCACTCCACATCATTTGGTCGCTCACATAAAGCCTTGACCCCGAGGTAGTGAAAGAACCTAGACCGTGAGGAGGTTCCTTGCTCGGTCGAACAATCGTTTGATTAAAGTCAAATCTCGGACGCAACACATCCATCCACTCACATTCCATTCAAGCCCAAATTCGGGGCTTGGTGGTGGCACGCCCCGCACTCAAAAAAGAAGAAGGACCAAAAACTCCTTCAATCGGCCTACCCGGCCGAAAATAGGGAAACAATAGGCATCCCGTTTAGGGCAATACTTCATAGCAAATGTAGCTTGACAATGCTCTCTAGTCTCTTTCCTTGGCGTACGTCCTCTCTATTCGTCCATTTCCTTGATCTACTCCCTTCTTTTGAGCACACTCATTGTCTTCCCATCACAACCCCACCCTTGCTATGTCTCAAACAATCTTATGTTAAAACCAATTGCAAGAGCATAGTTCCAGTAAACTCTTTCTGCTTTCTCAAATTTTGCAAACTCCCTCCCCTCTAAATCAACAATGCTCATATTTTGGAAGTTTAACCCATCATACTCAAAGTGTTCGCAAATCTCAGTAATTTCTTCTGTTCTGCCATCCAAAAACTGTAAAGATGGGACATTTTCAGTTTCTTCAAGTGACTCAACCTGTGCAAAATAACCTTCACTGTTAGGTACGGAGTTTTGGCCCTGAATTCCATTCTTTTTTCTTGCTTCTGCATCCATTTCTTGAAAATAGGCAACATGTCTTTCATGGTATAATTAATATGAAAATAAATGGATACACATCAATTGCATTTAGTAGAGATGTAAACATACAATTAAATTATGAAGGATTAGTCATTAATGAGAGATCCTACGTTTCATAATTGTGCATATATAATGGCAATTGCGCGACAAGAATGTAAAGAGACTACTTTGTTTTGTCAATTGCAAGACTATAATGCAATTAGAAGTAATTGTTTGTCAATTGCATTGACAAATCACATACGTTCTCAAAATTGAAGAGGCTACCAATAACATGGCACTATGGATACACTAATTGCAAAATCAGACTAACCAATTCGTAATTGGATTCAAAATGACATATTGAAGTACCTCTTGCATTTCCATTACCAAAATGCAAGGCTACAAATATCATGGCATTTGCATTACAAGTAATTGTAATAACAGACTAATCAATTGGTAATTGCATTCTGAAAATAAAAAGGCTTCCCAATTGCATGCCAAGTATGTACACAAATTGCAAAAACTCCCTTATGATTTGGTACTTGCATGAATTGAAGATGAACTCAATGTAAGATATCATTATATCATTACAATGAAGATGAACTCAATGTAAGAATCACGAACTTTTCAACATCAACAATATGCCCAACATGAAAGAAGAGAAAGATATTGACATTAATCATATTGTGTTTCTAGTCTGTGAAAAAACTCAAATTACAATGGTTTTCTTTTCAGCAAAACAAAAACCCATTAACCCCAAAAATAGAATGGAATGTTTTGTACTCACAGTGACTTTGATGACAGAGCAGTCGTCGGCTTCAACAAGTTTTTTTTGTTGTAAAAATGGGGGCTAAGCCCAGGAAGCAACTAAGCAGAAATTAATGTAGACCTCAAGATGCCAATATGATCAGCTTCAAGAACAGTAAATATCCCCTCAGTACACATCTCCTCTAAGTTGCAGGGGAAGAGAGGGAGAGATGACAGAGAGATTCGGTGGGATTGCCTCAGTTCAAGAAAATCAGCACCCTGATATAAAAGTTCACGTGGGTATTTTAGTAAACAGATAAAACAAAAAGAAATGATCTATAGTGTGCTGAAACTTTTTCTTTTTTTTTTTTGATAGAGATCTAATAGGGTTTAGGTGCATGTGTTAAGTTACTCCAAAAATTTTTTTGCATGTGTTAATGCATCTTTTTTTTTGGTCGAAATGCATGTGTTAACACCGAAAATTCTATAGTGGGCATGGTGCATCCATGTGCCCCTATTATGAACCATTGGATGAGTGAATGGGGATGTGGGTTAAATCCACACCGTTGAATGGTGGTAACCGATTAAAATGGTTGTTGTAGGTAAAAGAGAACAAAAGAAAAATCGGAGGGAGTTGACCACCTGATCGCTCCCCCAAAATCTGTGGCGCGCGTATTTGGAGTGGAACCCACCTTCTCTCCTGCCTCTCTGTCTCTCTCTTCCTTCGCACATTCGCAATCGCCCTTTGAAGCTGGTGACCAGGTTAACACCGTCTTCCTACTACTCTCGGGTATTTTTTGTGTTTCCCAATCTTCTCCCTCCCATTTTTTATTGCTGGCTGAAAAAATCAAAATGAAATTTCCTGCGCTGTTTCCTGCTGTTTTGTGATTCTGAATATCCATTTTCTTAATTCATTATTGCTCAATGATTGTCCTGTTTTGTAAGAAAAAAATTAAATCAGTGGTTTCCCAAATTTTAGATGAAGGTTTGGAACTTTGGACTGTTGGTGGATCTTGTTCTGTTTTGTGTTTGCTGACTTAAATGAGCCAAAAGGGGTAAGAGGGCAGAAATAATTTGGACATTATAGCAAGGGAAATATTTTTGCGAGATAGCAGGAAAATCATTCAGTTAAGGTTTCAACTAGTTTGGAAGAAATATAGAAAGAAAAATACTAATATAGTTGAACCCGTTTTTTGAATATTATTTCCTGGACAGATGCTTAGTTGGATTGAGCAACCACCATTTACTTTCGGGTTTGTGCATGTTCTTCTGAGAAAATTTAGTACTTTTGAGATTATGGTAAAATACTAATTGAGTGACAATGTATTTGGGAAAAGGTTGATTAATATTTTGGTGTATGCACATTGATAATAATACCATGATGTGTTTGCTATTACTGGGAAAGATTATAGGTTCATTTTTTGACAGGATATAAATTCTTAGGTGCTATGTTATATAAAACCAGAGATGATGACACATGTTATAATGACAAAGATCCACAGTTAAAATCAGTTTCTGGTTCTAAGTTTGTTAGCTTCAGTTATGAGAGTTTGTTATTGAGAGCTGTGGTGGTAGCTCTACCTCTCTTGTATTTATACTCTTGTCATCTCCTTTCTAATATAGTGAAAATCATTCTGTTCAATCTGTTTCTCTTTACTATATGGATATGATGGTTTAGTCTACTGAATACATAGTTTCATATAAGGACATCAATTGAATTCTCGTTATCTCTGTTCTGTTTTTTGGTTTTGTTTTTTGTTTTGGTGTTTGTTTTCATTTTCACTCTTCAACATATAGTTATTACTGACCATCTGTCAGTTGTTTTGTTTGTTTGACTTTATTGACTTTTCATTTGACTCTTGTTCTAATTTTCTTTTGACAGTTCAGGGATGCTAGGAAAATCTTTAGCTTCTCCATTGCTAACTCATTATTGCGCATCACGCTTTTGCTTTTCCACTGTAAGTACTATTTCAAGGAAATATCGAAATCTTAAATTGCCATGACTCTTGTTTGTTATAACACCATTGATTATTGATGCTATATGTTGAAATCAGCTTAAAAACTTGAATGATTTTGAAATTGTGATTTTTCCACTTGTCATGGCTAGGTTTCTGGTCCCCTCTGCTCTTTTACTTAATGTTAGGTTGTCATAGCTCGGTTTTTGGGTCCCCTCTTCTTTTCCAGTGGGTTGAAAGCTCACTTTACACACAAACGTGAATGATTGTGTTGTTGGTTGGTTTTTTTACTCAATGCTCTTTGATTGAAAATGTCATGTTACGTCCATTGAGATTATGTAGGTATTGGCAAATTTAGTGCTATAGCAGTTCTCATGCAAGTCTTATGTAGCCAATTAGTCTATGATCTGTCTCATTCTGAAGGTCCTAATTTTAGCTCATCACCTCATTGGTATACCACATGCGAAGAGTTTCCTTCACTGTTTTGTTGCTTTGAAATTGTGTTATTTGTTTTGGGAAGCAAGGTTGAGTTTAGTGATAACATCTTCCTGTGGATCTTTATTTATTGACAAACATTATCATTTTGTTGGAAGGAAAAGACCAAAGATTTGTGGAATTTTAGTGTGTGTTTTAGTTTTCTGGGTTATAAGGGCAAAGGTGGGATGGTGGAGATCGTGGCCACGTAGTCCCAACCTCTCCATCCCTGGCTGCCTGTGCTTAGCCATTCTTGCATTTTAATTTAATTTCACTCCTCTCGCACTCTAGACTCTAGCGTCCAGACTTCTAGTAATGATTTTCTTTTCTTTCTTTTCCTTTCCTTTTTTTAAAATATTTATTTTATGGTTTTCTGTGAATATTAAAAAGAAAAAGAAAAAGCACCAAAAAGAGCTGAAATCATTAGAGTTGTGTTTTGGTTGGGGGAGAGTGAGAAGGAAGTGATCGATCTTTTAGTTTCAACATTGCTTATTAGATTAAAAAGGTTTTGTGTGTCAGATTTTATTATTTTAATTTATCGCCTAATTTAAAAAGGGTGCTGATTTTCCCACTCCACTTTTGTCCACTTAAACTCCATTTTGTTTTTTAATACTTTTTACTATAACAAAAAAGTGAGTGTAAGTGGACAAAAGAGGAGTGGGAATGTACAATTTCCAACAAAGGGAGTGTAAGTGGACAAAAGAGTGGGAAAATTAGTTCCCTTTGAAAAAAACAAGATAAAAGAGAGGGAGGGACTGGGGGAAGGTGGGAGGGAGGGAGGGAGCACCGGCCATTAGGTGCCGAAAAGTGTGAGATGATGACTTAAATGTGTCCCAATTCAGTACATGAATTTTAATTCATCCCTTAGTTTATGTTTTGTGTCAGATGAGTATCAAATCTAACTTTATGCGTAATAATTCACAGATCTTATAGGCAGTTTATTGGGCTTTTTCCTCATTACCTGTTTCTTCTTTTTTAACAAAAGAGAAACGCGTCTTAAACTTATATAATCTTCAACCATTACGAAGAGAAGTACAACTAAGTTAAGAACTTGTTAGTCTTGTCAATACACAAGCACCAAATTTAGGTTCATTTGGCAAATTTAACGCTTTTGCAGTTTTTTCGTGCAAGTCTTATGTAGTCGATTAATCTATGATATGTCTTATTCTAAAGGTCCTAATTTTAGCTTATCCCCTTGTTAGTATACCACGTGCAAAGAGGCAGCTGATCGTCCTTTCATTCACTGCTTTATTGCTTTCAAATTGTGGTACTTGTTCCGGGATGCAGGCTTGAGGTTTTTTAGTGTGGTTTGTAGTTTTCTGGGTTATAAGGGCAAAGGTGGGAAGGAAGTGGACTTCTTGTTGTTAGCAACTGTATATAAAGGCTTACACTGCCTCTGCTTTTGTATCAAAGAATTATTTATATGAATCTAAGAATTATTTGAGCCTCTGGTTCTCTGAGTCCTTTCTCTAAACTGAAATCCTAGCTTCAACTTCTTTAAAGCCCTTCTACCTGATTCCATGGTTTAAATCACCTTTTTTTTTTGCTCCCAAGAAACAGCTTTCATTTCTTAACCCATTTATAAAGGAAGTGTTTTGTAATTCCAAGAATTTAAAAAGAAATACAAAATTGTTACTAAATATCACCAAGAAACAAAAAAAATAATTGGGTAACTAAAAGCATTTTGCTTATAAAGAAATAATAATCTATTACATTAAAATCATGTAATTACAATCTATTAAAATCTCAATTGAATACACCCCTCTAAAACTACTCTGAGAAAAAAGCCCAAAAGATTTCATGGCATTCATATAATAAATTGCAGATGTCAGTGTCATGTGAACAAAATTATGGCAGAACAAATTGCAGATGTATATACCTGTTTGCTGATGGATATGAATTCACATTGTAACTTTTTCTACGCTACTCTCGCCATTATTATTTGTTGTATTCCAGACTTCAACATTTTTTGCTTTTAGTCTCCAAACATTTGCATCACTTCTAATTTTAGCGTTTCCATTCTGCCTTTGAAATTTGACAGAATATTCTGATAATTCTTATTGCAGCCTGATGTTATAAATGCTGCACCAAATATCAGATTGCCAAATGTTTCACAAAATCTGAACAGACGGGCATATTCAACAAGTTTCTCTCCCAAAAAATGGGTGTTACATTCAACTGCGGAAATTGAAAATACAGCTTTGACTGATGAAGAGAGGAAGACATGGGAAGCATGCCAGGAAGCTATATCTGCATTTAGTATCACTATTGAAGAGGGAGACAAGATACTTGGAAAAGCATTTGGCCTGGTTCATTCACCTTACTGGGGTGAAATACGGAAAAAGGAGGTACCAACTATTGAGATTGTAAAAGAAAAACTGGACTACCTTCGGAGCTTAAGCCTTTCTGACGATGACCTATGTAAGGTGCTCAAAAAATTTCCGGAGGTTCTTGGATGTAATCTTGAACATGAGTTGAAAACCAATGTGCAGGTCTTGGAGAAGGAATGGGGTATAAAAGGGAAATCTCTGCGTAACCTCCTCCTTCGTAATCCAAGAGTATTGGGTTTCAATGTTGATTGCAAGGGAGATTGTATGGCACAATGCACACGATGCTGGGTCCGGTTTTAGAATTTATTTTTTGACTACTCACTGTAAATCTATTTCACCGGAGCACAATACGTCTGTGAGGATAAATTCATTGGGTCTGCTTTATTTCAAATGTCTCTAAATCCCCAGTAAATCTTCTTATAGGCTGAACTAGATGTGGCAATTTCGGGCACCACCCGTTACACGACTTGAAACCCGCACGATTAAAATTCGGGTCATTTTCGAGTCAACATGTCATGACCCGTTTAATAAATGGGTGGGTTTTGAATCAACCTGTCAACCCTCTAAAATACCCATATAACCCATTTAACAAAATGGGCCATAGTGGGTCAACCCGCCAACCCGTTAAAATACTTATTAACCCGCTAAAATACCTATGTAACCCACCAGCCCGCTAAAATACCCATGTAACATGCCAACCCACTAACCTGTTTATTTGTTTATTCTTCATCTTTTAATATTTTTTTTAATGTCTTTTAGTTGCTATCACTTAGTGGGTCAACCTGACATGACTCGAAACCCGAAAGAGAACTTAACGGGTCAACCCGTGCATGACATGTTTATTAAACGGGTCGGGTTTGGGTTGAGCATTCTTGACACGTATATAATCTTAACACGAAATGACCCATTGCTAGTTAGAGGCTGAACCTGTTCAAATAAAATTGTTGTAAATAATGAGACCTATAGAAATGCATAAATGGTGTGCGTGAAATTGAGACTGCACATTAAACAAATGTTTATACCATATCTAACTTGGTTAATCAGAAGACGACATGTAGAATAAGGGACCCACAAGAGGACCAGCTAAAACTGGTAATCATTTGCGCTTCTCAAAGCACCATCGGCAGAATGTGAGCCTTCGGCACCCTAGACTGTTGATCGTAGCAAAAGAAGCACTTCATTAAGAATTCATCACAGGTACACGTGGCACCTCCTCAGGTAATGCCCACAGTCCCACATTGAAATTCTACTCTAGATGCACATCTCCCAGTGTCTATAAATAAGGGCACAAGTCCCCAAAACAAGGTAACTACGACATTCGGCAATTCAGCCATTACTCTATCCAAATCATTATTTACTCCATATTTATTCTAATTTAAGAATCAGAAAGTGTTCGCTCGGTACCATACCGATGCCAAAAGTCTTACCAACCAAGATGGGAACATCCTCAGTCCTGTTATTCCTACCGACAGAGGGGTCACTGTTGTGTCAGATTTAGATGCACCAAAATTGATTTTGCTATATCCTCAACTTGTGATACTCGCAAGTGCAAGAGCCATTCAGTAGTATAGCATATGTAAGTGCGAGGTTTATCCCATGAGGATTGATAATAGATTGATTCAATTTGATTCCCTACACAAAACAGAAATAGAAACAAGATTTAAAGGTGATTGAGAAGAATACTTGAAATGAAAAAAGAAAGTTAAACAAACAAAGAAGAAAGACACGAAAATTGGTTTTGGGTTTAAAAACAGTTTTAGGACACTAGGGAACAATCCAATTCTAAGTCTCAAGCAATCAAGTTAACAAGTTCAATTCAAGTAAAAAGATTGATTCTCTCTAATGTATAATCTAGCCATGGTGTATGGTCTAAACTTTGTATTCATAATTCCCAAATTAGATCGTTGTTGTTCAACCTAAATTAAGCATTAGAAATTCATTAAGCATAGGAGAACGATTAAGCATGTATCTAATCTCTGCTGTCGAATGTCCATACATACTCTTCCTATTCATAGTTCAATTCGAATTAAGGCATATGGTGTCTACTCTTAATTCCAACCAAGATAGCTAACATACAAGTTTAAATGGTGATCAAACATTCAAACAAGCATATTAACTTATAAGCATAATAAATAAGAACAAGAATCGTAATTGAAACTTGGAAACTAATCAAACTTGAAAACTTAAAATCATCATGTTCATAACAATAACAGAAAATTACAAGATGTTTATTAAATAGAAAGACAAAGTAAATTTAAGGAAATACAAGAAGAAAATAAAAGGCAAAGGGAGGAGAATAAGATAGGGACAACATGCTAGAAATGGAAAAGCTTCATCTCCATGGCTGCCAGAAGGCCAAAGCTTCCCAGCTGGTGCCTTCTCTCTTCTCTCCATTTTTGACTCTCAACTCTCCCTCTCTTTGTGTACAATGTGATGGAATATGAATGAATATGCTCCCCCCTTCAGCTCTTTGGAGACTCTCTATTTATAGGCACAAGAGTTAGGTGAATTAGATTACACAATTGAGTCCACCAAGGACACCTACTTCACCTAACACACCAATGTAATTGAAAATTAGTTCACCAACAACACCCACTTCATCTTCTTTACTTCTTGTGGTTGCTAGAAATCTTCACTTGAATCAACTCACCTAACTTCCCCACCACCAATAATACCTCATACTTAGGTCAGAATGACCAAGCACACTTAGCTCATTCTTAGGTCAGCATGACCCTCAACTTCTTGGGCTCAAGAATTGGGGTTCCCTTAAGCACATGACGACTTTGAGCCCACCATGTTGAAGTTCCGAATGTCATCTTTCCAACCACATGTCATTTGGGCCAATCCAAGGTCGGAAATCATTGGCACTGTAGACAAAATTTCTCCTGAGCATGGTTTAGTGTACGGTGGGCTGAGGACTCCATATAATTCCAATTAGGCTCCATTTTGGATATGTTGTAGTGAAGACACATTGGATCAACATTCATGAAGGATGTATCCTCATCCGAGCTGTGTAGATTACTGCAATAAGGCCTGCAATGTGACCTATGAAATTGGACTGACAAAGGAGTGTAGCTCAAATTGGGTTTGTCTTTAAGCTCTTCTTCCATTCATCCAAATTAGGCCTTACCAAGCTTGAATTGAATGAATTATGCTCTCTTGCTCTATTGACCTAGAAAACACAGAAAGAGAGGTAAATGACTTAGAATTCTAAGAAACTAAGCAAAAGGACTAAATAAATAGGGCATGTATATATATGAAATTATGAGCTTAACAGTCACTGTTTGGAAAATCAGAGTGGGGCGAGCCCAGCAATGCCCCCGCGCACGCCGATCGAGGATCTGATTCTTCAAACCACTGCTGAAGCTGAGCTTCTCGTTCAAATAGCAACATTACGACAAGACATGGCGAAAATGCAAGAACACAACAACAATGACTTAGATTGGTCTGTATTGCTACAACGTCATGCCGTTCAGCCTAAAAAATGAAAGAGCAACATATCAACGACTTGTCAACTGAATCCTCGCCGAGCATATCGGCAACACCATGGAAGTCTATGTGGAAAACATGTTGGTAAAAAGTCAGATTGCTGGCCAAAACCTCCACAACTTATCCCTCATGTTTAACATCTTGAAAAAGTACCGAATGAGACTAAACCCAATGAAGTGAGCCTTCGGTGTATCTTCTAGAAAATTCCCACACTTCATGATCAGCCAACAAGGAATTGAAGCAAACCTTGAAAAAATCAAAGCTCTTATAGATATGGAAAGGCTGAAGACACAAAAAGACATCCAAAGCCTCATAGGGCGTGTCGCAGCCTTAACGCGCTTTATTTCAAAGGTTACTGCTTAGTGTGCACATTTTCTTCAGCCTTTGGGTTCTTGAGGGCCAGCTCCACAATCGCTTAGTATTCAGGGACCATTCCATATAGATTGATGGCCGAATGTCTTTTGTGGAATTCCTTAAGGTATAATAACCTAGCATGTGAGAAAGAGGGATCCTTCCCACGGTAGACATCAATGATGTCGTCCTCCGATCTCTCCCAGTTCAACTCTTTAGAGCCAACAATAACCCTGATAGGGTCCTTCCCTCTCAGCCTAGACCGTCCGATTTCCGAGCTCCTAGTAGAAATATTCCTTCTTATGGAACCGTCGGTTGGAGTAGATGGCTATGTGCTCAAGGCCGTCTCCTTCTTGAAGCGTTTGGATCCTTCAGCCCGTCTTGATTCAAATCTAGCTTGCTGAGCCTGTCTCTGCATCCTCCTTAAACTGAATTTTTGTCAGGGGTTCGGCCTTGCCCTCAAGCCGAGTTCTATACCACCGGTCATCCTGCAAGACCGGAGGCTTGAAGGTTTTAGACAGTCATGGAACGGCCTGCTCTTCATGGCTGAGCGCTTCATGTCCTGGTGAAGGCTTGGCCCCTAGCCGATCAAACACAACACTAGACAGGGGTCGATGATTCGACGGTCTGGAGATTTGTGGACAGCCAAGTGAGCAGGCTCGGCCATCTTCCTCTTATGTTCTCTCGACCTAGGATGGCTGATCTCGATTCTGCATCGGTCATAGATCATAGGTTCAAGCTTGAGCTCTGGCTCCTTCTCTTTTCCTTTCCCCACTCTTTTGATTTCCTTCCTGGCTTCTCCTCTTTCTCTGCCTCGGTCTGTATTGCCTTAATTCGTGGAGTTCTTAGCAAGCTTCTCTGAGAATTGGAGCTTCTTCTCGTCTATCAATTTCTGTATGACGTCACGCAAGATAATACAGTTGTTAGTGCTATGAAACCAAGAACTATGATACTTACAGAACTTCTTTCCTTAAAGCTCTTCGGCCTTGGGAATCTTGTGGCCGAACAATAGCTTGACCTTTCTCTCGGCCATAGTAAATCGAAAATTCCTTTGACCCTGGTTAACTCGAACGTGTACGTTTTTGTTCTTATGCCGTGAACTTGCTATTTGGAAGCTTTGTTTTACTATTGTCGGCTCTGACAAGCTCCTTGCACATGAAAGGTTTGTCTATGTTAACTTCGGCCGAACTGACTTCTACCTCAGTATCATTGGCCACGCCATAGTTGTTAGCTTATGCATAACTAACGACCGAGTTTTTGTAGTACGTCCCTTTTGTGGCTGTTTTCTTTTGAACCTCTTCTTTCAAAAGGAACGTGTATCTATCAACTTTTTCGGTCAAGTCATGCATGTCACGAAACTCGATACCCTGGAATTTATTCCCGTATTTGAATTCCAAACCGTCTTCGGCCATCTTGATGAACTCCCTCTCAGGCAGGTTGTTTCGACATCAATTCCAACATGTCTTGAAGCCTATAAGTAATCACGAGGAGTCTTGCCCTGCATCTGGCTCATCCTTGCAAGTTCGGGAACAATTATCTCTCGGTTGGTTTGGTAAAAGTGCTCATGGAATACTTTCTCCATATCAGACCAATCTCTTACCGAATTGGCAAGAAGTTGATCAACTAGGAAAATGTTGCACTGGTTAAGGAATGAACGAACAACCGAAGCTTCTGGGCGTCCGAGTTCGCCTCGCCACATTGGGTCGTGAAACGGCCCATGTGCTCGATCGAAGAAGTATGCCCATCCCCGGAAAACAATATGAACTCAGGTAGGTGAAAATTCAGAGGAAGTGGCGTGCGATCGATCTTGAGTGGATAAGGTTTGGTGTATCTCAGGGCTTCCGACAGCCATTGGGCAAGGCTGTCTTTGATCATGCGTCATACATCCTCTACCTGAAGCGCTTGTCTGCCGCGCGAATCTCACGGCCTGGGTTTCCGGGCCGAGGGGATTCGCGTTAACACGCGGTTTCCTGCTTTTGGACGGGGTGCGTTTGTGCGCGGGCGTGCCAGCACGGTCTACCGTGCGTCGAGATGTTTGAAGCGGGTGTAAGTGTTTGGATGGTGCGCCTGTCTGGACTCGTCTTCTAATCAAACGATTGTAGCCGAGAGAGGAACTAGTCTCGGCTGTAAGGTTCACGGCCTGAACTACAAGGCCGTTGAGTGGTGGTGTTTGGTGGGTTTTAGGGCGATGCTCCGGTGCGCTACTCGATGAGCGGCGGTCGTATGATATATGGGGTGAGTGAGCGAACAACAAGGATGGTGCTCCGGCGCCTTGAAAATCAAGGGTCGTTTGATATATTCATGAATGGATTTTCCTTACAAACTAACACTACTCCTAGAAAAGCAAGTAAAGATATTGAAAGTGCATTACAGGAAAATATAAGTTGCTCCGTGGGAGGCTTTTGTTTGGTGTTTGAACCCTTTGAAAGTAGTCCTGAGTCTTGTATTTATAGGCAGAGCTCCTGGAGGGGTAATCGAGGCTGAAAATCTGCATGGTGGAGCCTGATTACGCCAAGTGGGTAGTCTAATCGACATTTGGGATCGTGAAGTATGGTGGTGTGACTCCATGAATCCCGGTGAATCTCGGCCGCCGCCCTGATCGTGGGTTCTGCGCTTCTGGCCGTGGAGACGCATTTATTGCTCTGATAGCCAATTACCTAATCTCTCAAGCTGCAAAGAGCTTTGTGAGAATGTTGGCGTCTAATCACTCTGATCTCTGTCACCAAATCCTGACTCCAATCACTTCCCACCTTCCCTCGTGCATTAAATGCTCATTCTTGGCCAGTGGGTTTGCTGCAATAAACAGAGACCTTGCTTCATTAAATGGAGCGTGGGACCCTGCTGTCACGTGATGATCTGACTTTAATGCCTTTGGCCGTGACCTTGTTCGGTCTCGGCCTCGGCCTGTAACTTTGGCCGAGATAACCATGCCTTGGTGATTTTTCTTGTTTCTCTGGAAAGCCAAACACCCGGACGAAACGCTGCGTCTCAGTTTGAGGCCGAGAAGAGAAGTTCCCCCGGCCAATTCATGGCCGTGATTTATTAGGCACAAACAGCGCTTAAAGAGGTGGCTCAGGTCTTGCGAGCAGCGGCTGTTAGACTTGCGCTTCTTACTGAACAACGAACGCTTGCAGCCTTGGTTGTTGGGCAGGCTGAATCACAGGTTCAGCCATGATAGCTGGACTGGTCAGCACCTAGACTACTTCTATTTGAGCTGGACTGAGCTGCACATAAGGTATGACCATCTACACTGGGCCGAACGGCAACTAGTGGCTGTTGTAGTGGGTTGTTCCAGGGTACGTCTATGATACGGCCGTAGCGGCTGGGCCAAGCTGGGCATGTTGAGCAACCACATGGATCTGATCGGTCTGCCGTTGTGGTCAGGTTGTTTGAGACTGCCCGAGTTGACTTTGTGGTACAACCACTCTGATTGGGCCAAGTTGCAATTATTTGAGAAGGAGCTGGAACCAGCAACGTCTGTGACATGGCCGAGTTACTTTGGGAGAACTGCTGTGTTATGGGAACACAAGTTTATCCTGGTTGCTGCTGTGACATGTCTATATGTACGGAGCTGGGAGTCAGTTGTGGTTGCGTCACAGCCCGCGTTTGTACAACAGTAGTATGGATGGGGTTGACAGCACAAAGCTTCGGCTGAATAGGTTACGCCGAGAGTATACCAAGTTTGCTGAGGTTGCCTCCAACTATTAAATGTTGATTGAGTGTATTGACCATAGCTCGAAGTAGATGGTTGTCCAGTAGTCTTGTAACTGCTGCCCTCACTGTAGGGCTTGGCCTTTACGGAATATGATCTACTCTATTCGGTCCTGGAAGGTATAGATGGCTGTGCGAAAGGACATCTTTCTAGAAAGAGAGTCCGCAAATCAGAAGAAATTTTCTCCATCCTGGCCATGATGGACGTTTCTATCCTGTAGGCCTGCTTAGCCATCAAATCTTCCATTGGTAAGGCCGAAACTTGTGAGGCCTGACCGAAGGTACTGTAACCCCGCTGCTCGTAAAGGAGCGACTGGGCGTCCCCTGGAATTTCCCCTCCTAAGAAAGGAGATTGTGTCTGTACGTATTCAGCTACGAAGACCGATGTTAACAGGATGAAGGCTGAGGTACCAACAGTTATCTCAGCCTCAATAATCACAGTTGGCGAGTTGACTCAGGAATTTCGGAGGACATCCCGACCTTTTTGTTCTTGAGTTTCTCCTGTGATCGAGTTTCCACCATAAACTTTTGACAAAACCTCATTGAATAGGGCTCAACACGGTCTACCGTGCATTCGAAGATGATTTGGATGGATGGATGGATGGATAGAGTGCAACTGTTTGGATCTGACTTCACTCAAAGCGATTGTGGCTGAGAGAAGAACAGTTCTCGGTCATCAGGTTCACGGCCTCAGCTACAAGGCAGTTGATTGGGGTTGATGGTTGAAGACGGTCAGTGGATTTGGATGGTGCTTTACTGCGTCGCTAGATTGCGAAGGCTGTATGATATATAGGGTGGACGGAAAAGTAACAAGGATGGTGCTCCAGCACCATGAAAATCAAGGGTCGTATGATATATTGATGGATGGAAGAACTTAACTTTACCACTACTCATAGGAAAGTATTTAAAGCGTGGCTCAGCTCGCGCCTAAGTCCAAAGGAGAAAGTGGAACTAACTACCTTCCTCCAGAACAACAACGACATGTTCGTATAGTCACCATCTGACATGCCCGTAATTGACCTGCAAATCATCATTCACCGATTGCATGTCAAACCAACCAGTAAGCTAGTAGTGCAGAAGAAACGTAACTTCGCTCCCGAGCGAGTTGCCATCATTGAAGCCGAGATTGCCAAGCTCCTAGTTGCCGGCTTCATTGAAGAAGACTCCTACGTAGAGTGGCTGGCTAACATTGTTCTAGTAGAAAAGAAAGACAAGGGGCAGTGGAGAGTTTGCGTCAACTACACCGACCTCAATAAGGCATGCCCAAAGGACAACTTTCCACTACCAAGAATTGATCAACTCTTACATTCAACTTCCTGTAATCAAATGCTTAGCTTCATGGATGCCTATTTCGGCTACAATCAAATTATGATGTATGAAGACAACAAAGCGAATACCTCCTTCATCATCAAAAAGGGTACATATTGCTACAAAGTCATGCCCTTTAGGCTAAAGAACATCGGAGCAACATACCAGAGGCTCGTGAACAAGATTTTCAAGGAGTAGATCGGCAAGACTATGGAGGTTTATGTAGATGACATGTTGGTTAAAGCTTCCCAATGAGTAGATCAGATCACTAACCTTGCCGAAGCCTTTGTCATACTCAAAAAATACCACATGAAGTTGAATCTGAGTAAGTGCACATTTGGAGTCTCATCCGGCCGATTTTTAGGATCAAGGCCATCCTCAACATAAAGTCGCCTACCATAACGATGGAGATACAAAAGTCTAATGGGCAGAGTAGCAGCTTTCAACCGATTCTTCTCCAAATCTACCGACAAGTGCAAGCCATTCTTCAAGGCCTTGATGAAATGACAAAGAGACAAATGGGATGAAGAGTGAAGTAGCTTTTCAAAACTTGAAGATCTACCTCACTTCACCTCTCCTATTCTCAAAACCCGTACCAGGCGAAGATTTATCCAACTCAGCAGTTAGCTTAGCTTTCATCAAACAAGAGCTGGGGGCATGATATCTGGTATTCTACATATCAAAAGCCCTCCTCGATGCAGAAGCTCATTATCCTAAAATGAAGAGGCTCGTTTTGTCCCACGTAGTTAAGGCCCTACTACCAAGCTCACAGGATCATTGTCATACTCCGGCCCTCATGTCACATGCATAAAGTACCATCAAACACTTAAGATACTCTACAAAATTCATGACAGCAAGTGAGGCAACCACTTTGGGGGCAGGTCACTCACCCAAAAATCTCTGAGCATAGGTTATTTATGGCCTACCATGCACCATGACTCCACGGAGTATGTCAGGGGATGTGCGTGGACACGCGGCTTCCTGCTTTTGGATGCGGTGCGGTTGTGCGTGGGCGTGCCAGCACGGTCTATCGTGCGTTGAGTTGTGGTTTGGATGGAAGTGGTAAAATGGTGCGCCTGTTTGGACTTGACTTCTCAATCAAACGATTGTGGCCGAGAGAGGAACTAATCACGGCCGGAAGGTTCACGGCCTGAGTTACAAGGCCGTTGAGTGGTGGTGTTGGTGGGTTTTAGGGCGGTGCTCCGGCGCGCTTCTCGATGAGCGGCGGTCGTATGATATATGGGGTGAGTGAGCGAATAACAGAGGTGGTGCTCCGGCGCCTTGAAAACCAAGGGTCGTATGATATATTGATGAATGGATTTTCCTTACAAACTAACACTACTCCTAGAAAAGCAGGTAAAGATATTGAAAGTGCATTACAGGAAAATATAAGTTGCTCCGTGGGAGGCTTTTGTTTGGTGTTTGAACCCTTTGAAAGTGGTCCTGAGTCTTGTATTTATAGGCAGAGTTCCTGGAGGGGTAATCGAGGCTGAAAATCTGCATGGTGGAGCCTGATTAGCGCAAGTGGGTAGTCAAATCGACATTTGGGATCGTGAAGCATGCCGATTATCTCGTGCAGGGCGGCAGGCTGGCGCTCGGCCCATTCCTTCTCGGCCATATCTACCGCACGCTTCATGACATCGTCACTGATGGGATGAAGCTGAAGCATGGCGGTCCACTATGGGCTTTCCAATTCTGGCTGCAAGCCGACTTCCCAGAGTTGAGGGCGGCGGTCAACATTAATGACACCGAGCCGCTGGCGAATGCATTCGCCCGAGCCCCCAGGAAGCACAACACCTCGGCCCTCCGTTACAAATTTTTCTATAACCTGGCCGAGAGAACTGGTACGCAGTTCCGAGTCTGCATCGCTCGACCGTTCCCGCTATTCCTGACTCACGACCTCTCCGTCGTCCCTGATGTTGAGACGGAGAACGATATGAAGGAGATCTGGGGCTCCTTCCTGGTCTCGCGCGACCTTCACTACGGCATGTCCAAGGCCGGGGCCGAGGTTTACCTGCCAAACTTCGTGGCGCGACAGTTCGGCCTAATCCAGACGGCCCCACTCCCTCCTCTGTCAACTAACCGGTTCTCGTCCTGGAGGGCCGACGTCTCCCAGCAGCATGGCGTGGCTGGCATAACCTTCCAGCTTCAACAGGGGATGACGTTCCTAAATCTGACGCCTTGGCCGCGCCGTAATGCATATGACGAAGATGGAAGGGTCTGGTACAAGGAGTGCATCTCGGCCAGATTTATCCGGCCCGTGGATGAGGCCGCGAGGGTGGCCCTGAAAAATGCTGATTGGGACCCTCTTACCCCCAAGGGCACCAAAGTGAAGAAGGTATCAGCCGGACCTCCTCGACCAAGTACCGCAGCCGTGGCCGCTCCTAGAGCAACGGTCCTTCCGTCGGCTGGAGCAACGGTCGCGGCTTTGACTAAAGCTCCAACCTGTCTGCGGCCCCGGCTCCCAGGGCGGCGCCTGTGGTGGGGCCGCGAAAGACGCTGGCCCATAGGACCGTGCCGTCCTCCCCGTCGGCTCGACCGACCGCCGCCGCTAGTAAGCTTTGCACAATCTATCTTTTTTCTATTAATATTACTTGCTGGCCTCTCAAAGCTACTTGGCCCCTGGTTATCTCATCTTTCTCCTTCTCTTTTCATACACAGCCCCAGGCCGTAAGAGGAGCCGAGAAGTGCCAAGTACTGAGGCCGCAATGGTGGAAGTTGCGCCGGCCAGAGTCGCCGTGGTAGAGACAGCGACGGTGGAGCGACCGAGAAAGAGGACCCTCTTCACTTCCTCGGAAGGCGGAAATGAGGAGGGAGTCCCTCCGGTGATTGTAAGGGAAGTTCCCCCTGTGGCCGTAAGTATTTCTCCCTTGCCTCCTTTTTCTTTCATTTTTCGAGGTCGCCCTCTCCCTTATTATGCCCTTTGGATAATCTGGTTCCTTCCTCAGGGCGTGGTAATTGTCGAAGAGGAGGTCGCGACCGAGGTGCCGCATGTAGAGGAAACGGTCGTTGAAAAGGAGGCTACGGCCGAGGGGCCGGTCGAGGAAACAACAACTACCGAGATGGTGGTTGAAGAGGCGGTCACGGCTGAAACGGGGATTGAAGAGGCGGCCGCTGATGAGGTGGTTGCAGAGGAGGTCGAAGAGGAGACCGTCGACAAGAGCACCGAGGGGGCTACCGAGGAGGTTGCCGAGGAGGCCACTGAAGAGGCGGCCGAGGAGGCTACAACAGACGTGCCTACTGAGCCATCGCGGCCCGCTCCTCGTCGTCCAAGCGGTATTTCCTTCCGCTCGGTAAGAGTTCGCTTTTTTCATATTTTAGCTTTATTGCTCTCTTCATGGAATTTCATATGATACCTTTGACTGATTTTTTTTTTTTTTTTTGTTCCAGCTTCCCGGGCCGTCGTTGCCATCCTCCACGGTCGCCACGACCATGCTCCCTGCGCCGTCGTCTCAAGATTCGATCGTTGTGGCCGAGCCGGTGGTAACTGGGGCCACGGTTGTGAGTGTGCCGAGCCTCCTGCGGACTACTTCGGTGGCTAGAAACGATCTCTCGCTCGCCGTGAGTATTCAATCCCTCCTTCTTGTTCCTTTATGCCTTAGCTAATTGTTTCTCGCCTAAACTCTTCCTCATACTCAGGAGGCCACCTCCTCTGATGATCTTGATGAGCTGTACGCCAGCCTTCATGAGGAAGGAGGTAGTTCAGCCTCGGCTCCCCTGGACGAGGATTCCAAGAACGTTATTGAACGGCTCCGGGAGTTCCTTCTTCTCGGAGTTCAACAGATGACCGCTACTGGGGCGCTCATGGAGTTCAGGTCCTGCCTGGATACGGCTATGGTGATCGGTCTGCTGGACTCGGCTCAGCTGGATGAATTGCAAGGCCGTCTGGCCGAAGGCGAGGAGATGATTGGCCGGTACGCTGAAGCCGTGACGAGGATGGCCAAGGGAAGCTAGCTCGAACAAGACCTGGTGGAGATCAAAGAAAAAGTCCAACCCGCAATGGCCCGATTGAAAGAAAATGACCTCGTTGTTCAACGGGAGAATGAAGAGCTTGCGCAGGTTGAGGCCCAGATTATCGAGCTCCAGGCCCGTCGAGCTCTCATACTCCAGCGCCGAGATGTTGCGGTCGCGACCGGACGTGAACTGAAATCCTCGGCCAAACAGATCCTCAAAGCCGCGACCGAGACGAAGAAGGCCCTGGCCGAGCGTAAGCTGATCCGAGCGAGATGGCAAGCAGATATTGACGGCGGGGACATCGCTTGGAGGAGGATCACCTGCCTGATCTGGGGAATGTTCAGCGAGGGGGCCTAGGCAGGCGAAGAGCAGCCGTTTTAACTATTTTTTTTTTCTTTTTCTTTTGGGATGTAATAAATAACCACAAACATTTAAATTTATCTACACATATTTCCTCTTTGGTGTAAACAATGACCCTTTTTATCTATATGCAAGGCAAGGGTCTTTTTTTTTTTTCTTGAAGGGCTATGTATACTTCCTCTTTTCTTCTTTTTGACTTTTTTGTCGTAGGTCCTCGGCGCCGTCTTCTTTTACACTTTCGCCGAGTCGTGGCTGTCGAGTTTCAACTGTTTTGGATTTTTTGAACTTTTGGTCATCATTTGTGAGTAATCCTTCTTCTCTCGGCAACATTGCCCGTTGACTTGAAGAGATCGAAACTTCTGCCCTAATAGTTTCTTAGTGTCATGGCCGTCGGTCAAACCACAAGGGGATACGTCCACGGCAGAGCTTTTTGAGGCGCGGTGGGCCCAAAAGGCCTTAGGAAACAAATGGAGCCGAACTCTGGGTTCCCCTGGTAGGCACGGCTTTGTGTAACTTGGTGCCCCCAGCTCCTCCTGTGTGAAACCGTCTTTCGAGATGGGCCGGATGTCTTCGAACTGTACCCCTTGAATCGGCCTATTTCGCTGCGCAACGTTTCGCGGCCATTCCCGCTGGACTGTTTGAGCAAAGGGCTCGGCCTTTTCGACCGAGCCGAGTAGTTTTAGAGGAGTGCCATGGGTTTGACCGGGGTACACTCGGCCCGCCGGCCATCGAGGTATGGCCACCTGGTTTTGTTGGGTTGGAGCATGATGGGACTCCAAGTGCGTCTGTGTTATCACCAGAATGGCTGGATCGTGTATTTGTACCGGCGATGCAGCCGTTGCCCCTTTTTGACCGTTTTGTTGTGGTAATGCTTCGGTCATGTTATTCTGGCCGGATCGTGCTTGGTCGGCCAAAATATGGGTTGGGCCGAGATTCTGGACCGTGGATAACACAGGTCTGCCCCGTCCTAACGCTTTAGCTAAGGCGTGTAGTGGGCCGCATGCCTTTTTTGCCGGATGGTTCGATCCAGGAGTTGCCCCCGTGGGCTGGGGCTGCCCCCAACTATTGGTTGGTAGCAGAGAATGCTGGCCGTAGCCTGACACTTTGGTGCGGCCAGAGACGCCGGGGCTACTGTTTTCGCCGTAAATTTCGCTTTCTTGGCTTCTTTGTCCGGCTCTGGGAGACGTCGCGGGCGAGGTTACCAGCATTCTCTCCTGGAAAAGCGTTCGCAGCTTCGAGGAGAACCTGTCCATTGCGGCCATAAAGGATGTCTCTATTCTGTAGGCCTGTTTGGACATCAGTTCCTCCACTACTGCTTGTTCCTGTATAGATTCGGCCGAGAGATCCGTCGTTATTGGAACGCTGGCCGAGATCCCGACCGAATGTTCGGTCTCGGTGTTTGGTGAAGTGGACTCAGGAGTCTCAGAAGTCATTTCGACTGCTTTGTTATTGAGCTTTGCCTGTGCCCTGGTTTCCACCCTAAGTTTTGACAAGAGTCCCACTGGGCGTGCCAAAAGTGTCTGCCGCGCAAATCTCACGGCCTGGAGTTCCGGGCCGAGGGGATGTGCGTGGACACGCGGCTTCCTGCTTTTGGATGCGGTGCGGTTGTGCGCGGGCGTACCAGCACGGTCTACAGTGCATCGAGTTGTGGTTTGGATGGAAGTGGTAAAATGGGGCGCCTGTTTGGACTTGACTTCTTAATCAAACGATTGTGGCCGAGAGAGGAACTAATCTCGGCCGTAAGGTTCACGTCCTGAGCTACAAGGCCATTGAGTGGTGGTGTTGGTGGGTTTTAGGGCGGTGCTCCGACGCGCTGCTCGATGAGCGGCGGTCGTATGATATATGGGGTGAGTGAGCGAATAACAGAGGTGGTGCTCCGGCGCCTTGAAAACCAAGGGTCGTATGATATATTGATGAATGGATTTTCCTTACAAACTAACACTACTCCTAGAAAAGCAGGTAAAGATATTGAAAGTGCATTACAGGAAAATATAAGTTGCTCCGTGGGAGGCTTTTGTTTGGTGTTTGAACCCTTTGAAAGTGGTCCTGAGTCTTGTATTTATAGGCAGAGTTCCTGGAGGGGTAATCGAGGCTGAAAATCTGCATGGTGGAGCCTGATTAGCGCAAGTGGGTAGTCAAATCGACATTTGGGATCGTGAAGTAAGGTGGTGTGACCCCATAAATCCCGGTGAATCTCGGCCGCCGCCTTGATCGTGGGTTCTGCGCTTCTGGCCGTGGAGACGCATTTATTGCTCTGGTGGCTGGTCACCTAATCTCTCAAGCTGCAAAGAGCTTTGTGAGAATGTTGGCGTCTAATCACTCTGATCCCTGTCACCAAACCCTGACTCCAATCACTTCCCACCTTCCCTCGTGCATTAAATGCTTATTCTTGGCCAGTGGGTTTGCTGCAATAAATAGAGGCCTTGCTTCATTAAATGGAGCGTGGGACCCTGTTGTCACGTGATGATCTGACTTTAAAGCCTTCGGCCGTGATTTTGCTCGATCTCGGCCTCGGCCTATAATCGAGGCCGAGATGATCGTGCCTTAGCAATTTTCCTCTTGCTTCTCTGGAGTGCCAAGCATCCTGGCAAAACGCTGTGCTTTAGCTTCTCGAGAGAGAGACGGGGCCGAGAAGAAGGGTTCCCTTGGCCAATTCATGGCCGTGATTGATTAGGCACAAACAGATGCCAACGATATAAGGTGGTCCCTAGCTTGCCTATCAAAGTGTACCTTCCACAACCACCAGCACCTACCAAAAAAGAATATGATGATCGTCGCAACTGACTACTTTACTAAATGGATCGAGATCGAAGCTTTATTATTTACTAAAGAAGCAGACGTGGAGTGACAGTTCATTGGCAAGCATGTCACAGTTCATTGGCAAGGGGACGTGGAGTGACAGTTCACTGTCACAGATGTGGTTACCAACAATGGGTCACAGTTCATTGGCAAGCAGATCACTATCTTCTTTCAAAAGTACGGTATCAAGCAACACCTATCTACTTTGAGATATCCGTAGGGTATTGGCCAAGGAGAGGCATCCAACTAGATTGTGTTGGATTGCCTAAAGAAGAGACTGGAAGGCGCTGAAGAAAAGTGGGTAGATGAGATCCCTAGAATACTATGGGCTTATCAAACCACCAAAACAAGGTCGACTTGCGAAACCCCATTTTCCTTAGCCTATAGAACTGAGGCGATCATTCCTCCCCAAATCACTGTCACCTCCATGAGCATTAAGATGGGCAGTATTGGTCAGAATTCTAAGCAAATGAAGGTAAACCTTGATCTACTTGAGGGAGAACGCGAGAGAGCTATTGTCCGAGTTGCCTCTTACTAGCAACAGTCGAAATCTTACTACAAAAGAGGGCCAAGGTCAGACAATTCCAACCTGGCGACCTTGTACTTAGAAAGGCTAGAAGGGAAGAAGATTCTAAGCCAATGGAAGTTATACACTTGACACCCTAGAAGGGAAGAAGATTCTAAGCCAATGGAACACCTATCACCTCCGAAGATATTACCCATGAAGCTTCCGCCTACCGGCTCAGTTCCTAGTAGCTGACTGAACCCTAGCCACTTCTAAAGAAGAAAAGAAACTACTGATGATTTCAGGTTATTTATCCAGTTATTTCCATTTTAAATAAAGCGATGTACTCACACAAGCATCAATACAAGTTCAGTTTTTCATTCAGAAGAAGTGTTAAAAAAAAAGCAACTTAAGCATCCTAAGGGAGACACATTCTCTTGTCTAAAAGCGTCCTAAGAGAGACACATGACAACTAAAAGTATCCTGAGGAAGATGCAATCCAAAAGTGTCCTAAGGGAGACACAAGACACCGCCATAAGCGTTCTAAGGGAGACACAGGCTCCTGTCCAAAAGCGTCCTAAGGGAGACGCACGACAGCTAAAAGTGTCCTAAGGGAGACGTAACCAAAAATGTCCTAAGGCAAATGTAGGATACCGCCATAAGCATTCTAAGGGAGACGTAGGCTTCTGTCTAAAAGTGTCCTAAGAGAGACGCATGACCACTAAAAGCATCTTAAGGGAGACGCATTCCAAAAAGCATCCTAAGGGAGACACAGGCATCTGTCCAAAAATGTCCTAAGGGAGGACAACATTTATAACATCCTAAGCGAGAAGCAGAAGAGCATCCTTCAAGCAAGTAGTGGGTAAACATTCAAACATCTTAAGGGAAATGTACAACCAAGGCCCCAGTTGGTCACTCAAGTGGTTCACAAGACACAATGCAAATTGTAAGTTAAAGAAATAATTGAAGTTTCCATAGTAAAGTGAACAACTGACCGAGTTCAATAGAAAGAAGATGGGTAAACAAAGACCAATTAAAAAGAAAAGCATATCACAAAGCTTGAAAAGATAAAGGAGACTTCATCTGCTGCGGAACTCCGACAGGTGACCCTTAGTCAACGACCTCTTTGGCGCCCGCCTGATCAACCACACCCTCCATGACTCCAACCCTAAACCCTAAACCCTAAACCCTCCTTACAACTATGTAGGGCAGCAATAGAAGAGTTGAGTTCACTATGTCTTTTAACAAGGGAACTCTTAAGCACATATATGCTCTACTTCATTTCAGACATCCTCGTTTCATGATGGGTCTGCTCTGCCGAAAGTTTGGCGGTCAGATCAACATTCTTCTTCTCCAACTCATTTAGCTGAGTAGAAGAAGGTCAATAGCAGACACATTTCAGATGGCCTTAATAGCAAAACTACTCATTTTTTAAGCAAAGTGATAGTCGCTTCCTTTTGCTTCTCCAAGGAAAGACTTGAGAACATGCCAAGATCACTAGCCTGATGTATATGATCAACTAGCTTGACACAAGCAGACGGGCATGACATATAGTTTGTCTTGAGCATATCACACACACATGCATCCCCTGCAGAGTTGGACTTGCCAACCTTTGGACCAACTATTTGCGTTTCCAAAGAACCCTTCACCCGATTAAATGACTCTCTGGCCTTCTTATCACCCGCCATCCTCGCCTCCAAAGGAGTCGACAACGCTGAATTAGCTCTATGTTTAACTGCTCGTGGCTCGATAACTGGATCGCGATGGTTAGGTATTGTAGCAGTCATCCTAGTTCGATCCTCACCCCTTGACTAGTGCAAACGACTTGAACTTCGGGGAGGAATATCAGTAGCTCTATGTTTCTCGGCAAGTGAACTGATTCAGGAACAGACTTTTTTGCAGGGTGAATTGCAAGTTTTGAGCTTGTTAGTGGGAGACTTGAGCAGAATGTCCCAAACATTCTACATGCCACTGATTTTCTTACTATCCCCACCGACGAGGTACTTGACCCTGGCAGACGACGAAGGAGCAATTCCCGCTTGAGTCTTCTCAACATACAAGACCTCTTTCGAAGAAGACTTGATCAGAGCATAAGGAAGTGTGCGAAGGCTGAGCAGGCGATTTCCGGCGAGCGTGATCAAGGCGGAGGCGATTTCCGGCGAACTTGAACCACCGTGCAAACAAGGTATGTTGCCGTGCTTTTGATTTTGTACGAATCAAAGTGTTGAATTCGATGAATTTTGTTTGAATAAAGCATGAACAAGTATGAACGAGTATGAACATAGGTGTTTAGGTGGTAGAATAGGAATTTGATTCTAGCATAGCACTTAGTTGTCCTTCGTTTGTGTTTGTAGATGTCAGATACCGAATCCGAGGGTAGGCGTAGTCCGAGGGAATTTGAGGACGAATCGTCCTCGGGGAGGTAGGCCGAGGGGAGTGAGAGAGCCGATTCTGGGAGCTCTTCAAGCTGTGAGATAGTGGAGGGTGCAGGAGTGCGCACCGAAGGTGGGGGCACTTCAACGAGAGTGTTTGGAGGTGGTGAGCCTTCGACGTCGGGTCGTGAGGCCAAAGAGGGTGTTGTGTCCGTGGCTGCCCCAGGGCAAGGGGTGTTGAGGGTAGTCAGTGGCAGGCAGCGGATTCCGATGGCGAAGCCCACGGAACCTTTGTTCGGAGTAGATGAGTTAGAGCCGAACACATTGACCGAGGCAGAGCTAGCGAGGATTCGGGCTGAGTTTAATATTCCGGAATCGGGGCCCTTAGATTCGCTCAGTGATAATGACAAGGGCGTAGTCGTCTTCACCGACGTGTTTAAGCATGGGCTTCGGCTACCGCTGAGACATTCGGTGCAGAAGATTTTGGCTGCGATCGGGTACGCACCAGGGCAGTACAATCCAAACTTTTGGATTACGTTGCTTGGCTGGCGAAGGGGAGCCGAGCTACGAACAGTTTGCCCAACTGTATAGTGTGACGAGGGCAAAGAGTGCTAATAATGGGGGGTGGGTGCAGTCCAACTGTCTATCGGCAGGGCAGCGTGGACACTTTGTGGTTGGGGTGCCGAGCTCCCAGAAGACGTGGCGCAAGCGTCGGGTAATTGTGTCCGGTGATTGGGAATCGGCACCAGGAGTAATTGTCGGGAGGCGAATCCCTACGACCTTCCAGACAGTCGGTAGGATAGGACCTGCCTTTCGGCAGGGGTGTTTGTGTTTTTTTTTTTGACTGACCGTTTGCATTCTGGTTTCAGTGTCCTTGAAACGGCCGGCCGCACCGATCCGAGAGGTAGAGGCGATAGAGCGGGTGCGAGCAAAGATTGCCGAAGAAGATCGCTTTTTTAAGGAGCTGCTCTACTTCTGGAATCTGTTTAAGGCAGGTCTGATCGGTAGGGCCGAACACAATCGGAGGGTGAAGGAGGAAGAGGAAGATGAAGCAAGGCAGAGTAAGAGATGCCGTTCGGCAGGTGTAACTTGTCTTTTTGCTTAACTACCGTTTCCTTACTGACTTGGGTTTATTGCAGTGGCAGGTGGGCGCCCAATGAGTGAGGCGACGAGGAGGCGGTTAGAGGGGCATGGGGCACCGAAGCAGAGGAAGGGTCAGTCCCCAAGGCCGAAGAAGAAGACGGCAGCGACGGCGAATGACCAGACGGTGGCTGATCGCCGCCGGGAGAAGAAGGCGGCCGAAGCCGAAGCCGTTCGGGAGGTCCATCTCCAAGTGACGGGCAAAAGAACGATCGAAGGTGCTCTTGACGTGACGCCGTTGTCGAAGAAGCCGAGGGGGCCGGATGAAGGGACATCGGTGCTGATTCCCGATGATGAGGGGGAGGGGGAGGGGCCAGTGAACGTTGCATGCCCTCAGAAGGCCGTTCCGTTCATCAACAGTATGATCGATGGCGCCCAAATGGAGTTATCTGAGATCGAGCAACTGTCGATGAAGACGTTGCGTGAGCAGACCGGTGTCTGCCGCGCAAATCTCACGGCCTGGGTTTCCGGGCCGAGGGGATCTGCGTGAAACACGCGGTTTCCTGCTTTTGGACGGGGTGCGTTTGTGCGCGGGCGTGCCAGCACGGTCTACCGTGCGTCGAGATGTTTGAGGTGTTGATAGTGTTTGGATGGTGCGCCTGTCTGAACTCGTCTTCTAATCAAACGATTGTAGCCGAGAGAGGAACTAATCTCGGCTGTAAGGTTCACGGCCTGAACTACAAGGCCGTTGAGTGGTGGTGTTTGGTGGGTTTTGGGGCGGTGCTCCGGCGCGCCACTCGATGAGCGGCGGTCGTATGATATATGGGGTGAGTGAGCGAACAACAAGGATGGTGCTCCGGTGCCTTGAAAATCAAGGGTCGTTTGATATATTGATGAATGGATTTTCCTTACAAACTAACACTACTCCTAGAAAAGCAAGTAAAGATATTGAAAGTGCATTACAGGAAAATATAAGTTGCTCCGTGGGAGGCTTTTGTTTGGTGTTTGAACCCTTTGAAAGTGGTCCTGAGTCTTGTATTTATAGGCAGAGCTCCTGGAGGGGTAATCGAGGCTGAAAATCTGCATGGTGGAGCCTGATTGCGCCAAGTGGGTAGTCTAATCGACATTTGGGATCGTGAAGTATGGTGGTGTGACTCCATGAATCCCGGTGAATCTCGGCCGCCGCCCTGATCGTGGGATCTGCGCTTCTGGCCGTGGAGACGCATTTATTGCTCTGATAGCCAATTACCTAATCTCTCAAGCTGCAAAGAGCTTTGTGAGAATGTTGGTGTCTAATCACTCTGATCTCTGTCACCAAATCCTGACTCCAATCACTTCCCACCTTCCCTCGTGCATTAAATGCTCATTCTTGGCCAGTGGGTTTGCTGCAATAAACAGAGACCTTGCTTCATTAAATGGAGCGTGGGACCCTGCTGTCACGTGGTGATCTGACTTTAATGCCTTTGGCCGTGACCTTGCTCGATCTCGGCCTCGGCCTATAACCTTGGCCGAGATAACCATGCCTTGGCGATTTTCCCCTGGTTTCTCTGGAAAGCCAAACACCCTGACAAAACGCTGCGTTTCAGCTTGAGGCCGAGAAGAATTATTCCCTCGGCCAATTCACGGCCGTGGTTTATTAGGCACAAACAACCGGACGTGCCTTCCGGCTTCAGGCTGCAGTAAGTGTGTAGAGTTGTTTTTTGTCAAGTGTCTTTTGATTCGGTACGTACTAATCTGTCCGCCGTTGTTTGCAGGCTGATATGGAAATGTGGCTCCGCGTCAAGCGAGCTGTGAACGCTGCCGAACGGTACCAAAAGAAGTTTGACGAGGGCCGTTCGAAGATCGCTGATGCCGGAAAGCTCATCCAGGAGGCCGATCAGCGGGCCGAAGAGAATGCTGCGAAGATTGCAGAGCTATCTTCGAAAGTGGCGGCAACGGAGTTGGAGCTGGTTGCGGCGCAGGAGGCGAAGGCTGCGATGGAGGTGGTGTTGGTTGCGGCCGAACGGTCGCATGCCAGGGAGCTGGAAGAGGCGAAGGCGAAAGACGTTGCCGAATACCGTTCCACGGAGGAGTTCACGCTGATGCTGGACAAAGAGGTCATGGAGCAGTGTGATGACCTGCTGTACCGATTCAAGCGGTACAACGCTGATAAGAAGCTGAACATGAACTTCCTCCGGGATCCGCCGCCCTTGCCGGAAGGGGTGACCGAAGAGATGGTGGAGGCGTACAAGGGTGAGGATGCGGAGCCCGAGGAAGCTGATGAGACCGACTCCAGTAGTGAGGAGGAAGAGAGCCACCCTGCGCCGAATGTGAGCAGTGCACCAGATACCGAAGCGTCGGTCACTGCCGAGCCCGCACCTGCCAACGATGAAGCTGCCGATCCTCCTGCCCCTTAGACTAGATTTTTATTGTCATATTTGGAAAATGTATTATTTTTGGATATGCCGAATGGCATTTTGTTGAAACAGTGTGCCCCTTCGTGGCAAGTTTATATATGTTACTTTTTGGCTTCGGTTTAATTTGCTTATCTCCGTTATTCTGTATGTGTGCATGTCGTATGTAGAATATTCTTGATATAAGATTGTTGTATGGTGATGCCGTATGTATAGAATAGGGAGTGTATTGAAATAAACCGATTACAAAAATAACGATCGAAGACGACAACCGAAGGCTCGATCACTTGTACAAAGGTGATGACCGAAGGTGAAGACCGAAGGTGCGATCACTTGTACGAGGGTGATGACCGAAGGTGATGACCGAAGGTGCGATCACTTGTAGTAGTATTTGAGATGCTCTATGTTCCAAGGGTGGCCGAGGGTTTGACCATCGGTACCGCGTAATCGGTAAGTTCCGGGTCGGCAGACGGTAACGACCTCATAAGGGCCTTCCCAAGAAGGGCCAAGGGTGCCTTCGTTGGGGTTAGTTGGGGTGCCTTCGTAAGACCCAGTCCCCCACTTTGAGCGATCGGCGTCTGACGCGCGAGTCGTAGTAGCGAGAGGTCCTCTGTTTGTAGGCAGCGTTCCGAAGCTGAGCCTGGGAACGGTGTTCATCAATGAGGTCTAGGTGGAGCGTGAGCAAGGTTTCGTTTTGCTCTGGCTTGTAAGATGCCGTTCGGCACCAGGGTGCGTTGATCTCAACTGGGACAACAAGGGAAAAGGGCGTTTCGCCAGTTGACCGTCAGTAGGAGGTGTTGATGGCCCATAACGCTTCTGGGAGCAATTCGGGCCAGGCTCCCTTTGCTGCCCCAAGCTTCTTCTTCAGTGTCTTCTTGATGATCTTGTTAATGGCCTCTCCCTGGCCGTTTGATTGTGGATGTACTGGAGGTGCGAAAAAAAAGTTGATGCCGAATCGGTGGCAGAGGTGCCGGAACTGAGAGGAGTCGAATTGTTTTCCGTTGTCGGTGATGATTGCGTTCGGGAGACCGAATCGACAAATGATGTTCTTCCAAATGAAATGGTCAACTCTTGCTGCGGTGATAGTTGCCAAGGCTTCGGCCTCGGTCCATTTTGTAAAGTAGTCGACAGCGACGATGGCGTACTTGAGCTGTCCCTTTGCTTGGGGCATGGGGCCGATGAGATCTAAACCCCATTGAGCGAAGGGCCATGGGCTAACAATCGGAGTGAGTGGTTCGGCAGGTAGTTTTGGAACGGAGCCGAAACGCTGGCATTGATCACACTTCTGGACGAGTGTGGTGGCATCGGTATGGAGGGTCGGCCAGTAATACCCTTGCCGAATGGTCTTGAAGGCCAGAGACCGGGCGCCAGAATGGTCTCCACAAGCTCCTTCGTGAATCTCTCGCAAGACGTAGTTCCCCTGCTGCGGGGTCAAGCACCAAAGCAACGGCAAGGAATGGCCACGCCGAGAGAGGATTTGATTCAAGATTAAGTAGCGTGCCGATCGGCGGCGGAGAGTCTTGGCCTCAGTTTTGTCGTCTGGTAGCGTTCCGCTTGAGAGGTAGGCGAGGATTGGATCCATCCAAGTTATATCCTGCCGAACGGCATGTACCTCAGTTCTCGGATCTGTGGATCTGCTGAACCTGATACGCGTCAAAGTGGTGTAGCAATCGGCGGGCATGCGTCAAGTAGGCAGCCATCGAAGTATCCTTGGCTTCGAATTCAGTCAGTATCTGATTAACGACAAGTTGTGAGTCGCTGCATATCCTCAGCTGTTGATCGCCCATTCCCTTGGCGAGCCGAAGGCCTGCCAAGAGAGCTTCATATTCGGCTTCATTGTTGGAAGCTTGGAATTGGAATCGGATGGCATACTCTAAAGGTCCCTTCAGTCGGATGAGCAGCTGTAGCTGCCGAAGCCGATTCTCGGGCGATGTCTTCTGGACGTTCCTCTTCGGACGTAGTCATTTCAGAGATGAAGTCAGCAACGGCTTGGCCCTTCTCGGCAGGCTGAGGGTGATAGCGGATGTCGAATTCGCCGAGTTCAATGGCCCATTTCACCAACCGACCGGATGTCTCTGGTTTTTGTAGTATTTGGCGTAGAGGCTGGTTGGTGAGAACGACAATACTGTGAGCTTGGAAATATGGCCGAAGCTTGTGAGCTGAGAGGACGAGAGCGTAGGCAGGCTTTTCCAGCTCAGGGTACCGAATCTCGGCGTCCTGCAGGGCGTGGCTAGTATAGAAAATTGGAAGCTCGATGCCGTTCAGCTTGCGAATGAGTACAGAACTTAATGCCGTTGCCGATACTGATAGGTAGAGAATTAATTCTTCGCCGGGAAGAGGAGTGGATAATAAGGGCGCTCTGCTCATGTAGGCCTTGAGGTCTTGGAATGCTCGATCGCATTCGGCAGTCCAGATTCCAGATCCTCAACACGTTGTGCTTGTGGGTGACGGCCTCATCCCTGGGATCATCCGGTTTGTCCGTCCCCCTGCCGTTCGGCATAGTTATCTTGGTAGAAACAGAGTACGCTTCGCGAAGCGTAGCTCTTGCCGATTCCCTCGTTGCCGAAACGTAACATGTCCGTGCGCTCAATTGATCCCCTCGCACTTGGCCGACGCCAGCGTGTGTGGGGAACTTGAGGAGGAGCATGTGTCGTGACAGCATGGCCTTCATCCCTGTGAGCGCCGTCCTACCGATGATTGCGTTATATGCCGTTGGGCAGTCGACCACCAGGAAATGAGTGTAGATGATCGTTCGTCTGGGAATATTTCCGATGGCGAACGGGAGCTGGACACTGCCGATCGGCTGAATGACGTCACCCGAGAAGCTGAGGAGGGGGGTGATCTCTCTGTTCAAATGCTGAGGGTCTATACCGAGGGCGGTAAAAGCATCGGCAAAGAGCACATTGACCGAACTGCCGGTGTCTATGAGGATTCGGCCTACGTCAAAGTCTGAAATATCGGCCCGTATGATCATGGGGTCAGAGTGGGGGAAGATGATGCCTCGTTCCTCCTCTTCAGAGAAGGTGATAGGTTCCCAACCGTTTCGCTGGAACTTGTCGTTGCGTCCTCCCGCTACACTGAGGATCTGGGGATGCCGAACGGCACGGTCGTAATTCTTGATGGATCGGTTGCTGGTTTCGGCAATGGGTGCCCCTCCACTGATCATATTGATCTGCCGATTTGCCGATTTTTCCGTTGCCGGTTTGGTGCTCAAATACTGATCCAGCTTGCCCTCGTTGATGAGGCGTTCGACAATTTTTCGAAGGGCGATACAGGATTCCGTGTCGTGGCCGTTATACTGGTGGTATCGGCAGAAGACGCCAGTGTCCTTCTCGTTCTGTCGAGGAAGCTTCCGGTTGTTCGGCTTCGGTATCATTTCACCTTCGGTCATGAGGACATGTTCGTAAGTAGTGTTGAGTAAAGTGAAAATTTCCTCTGGCCAATTCTTCTTCGGTATCATTTCACCTTCGTTCCCTTTTTGTTGCTGTCCTGCAGATCCCGGAAGTGGTCCTTCCGTTTGTTTCGCGGCTCGTAAGGAGCAGATTCAGGGAGTGCCGTTCGGTAGGGGGCTGGATTCGTAGTCCGATTCGCTGGGAACCAGTCATAGCCTTGTACCGAAGGCCTATCGGCCGTTGCCGCTTTGCTTGGTAGGGCTGAAGCCGATCCCTTGGAGTTGAAATGTTCGGCCTTGGCATGGATGGCTGCCTGCTTCATTAATTCGGAGTAGGTTGTCCAGTTGCTGCTGTGGACCAGGTAGCGAAACTGAGATGACCGAAGGCCGCTTTTGAAGGCACCGAAGGCTGCCCTATCATCAGTTTCGGGACATCGGGAGTATTCATGGCTGAACCTAGCCGCATATTCCCGCAATGGCTCATCGTCTTGCTGCCGAACGGTATAGAGATCATCGGCAGAGTACAGGCGATCGGTCTGCATCATAAAATGGTTGAGGAAGGTCTGCTTCAACTGATCGAATGAGTCAACCGTACCTGGCTCCATTCGGTAGAACCAACTCAGAGCTGCTCCAGTCAGGGTGGAGGGGAATAGTAAGCATTGTCCCTCGTCCGTTAGCCCTTTGCAACCTAAGGCCGATTGGAAGGTATGAATGTGAGTAACAAGGTCCTCCACCCCTGAGTAGAACGATATTCGGAGTGCTTGAACCTCCTTTTCGTGTCTGAAAGTTCGGATGCGATTGGTGAACAGTCCTGGCTGTACCGTTCCCCAAGTTGGTGTTCGAGCCTGATTCTGTTCGTCCTCAATGCGGTTCATCTTCTGGAGGAGGAGACGGATGGTAGGATCGGTAGAGGGGAGATCGTTACCGAAAGGCTCCCTTGTTTCTTTCTCCGTACGCCGACCAGTGCGGTGGCCCTGAGTCCCTTGGCCTGCCGTTCAGCTTGGGCTCCTCTTATAACCTCCGGCATGCTGATCGTTTTCTCTGTTCGATCTATGGCTGTGGTGCTCCTTCGAGGGTCCTGGCGATCTGGAGGAGCTAGTGGTTCCTGGTGAAGTTGGGACGTAGTCTGATTCATCCGTTTCCTCCAAGCCAACTGTGCCATACCGTTGTCGTAAGGGGGACTTTGGTCCGAGCGCCTCTAACTGCCGATCGCCAAGTTTGGCTCGGATCTGGATGTTATAGTTGGGGTGGGGCGAAAGAGGGGTCGGGGAAGGAGTTAGACGGTTGGTCCTATGACGAAGAGGCCAAGGGCAGTGGTAAGGGAAACTCCATGGCAAGGTCGGGAGATTCCCAATATTTCGAAGGACCCAATTGCTGACCCCCTAAGGCTTGTTCCTCGTGATTCCCTTATGGAGGTGACAAAATTCTGCTGGGAATGGGGACAAGAAGTAAAGTAAGTTCCCTTTGCCCGTCCTTAGTGAAATGTAAATGGTTTATTATGATTACCTATTGAGTCACTGGTGAAACGGAATTGATAATAACAATTATTGACAAATATAGTTCACATGTACGGTTATGTGGAGACGAAGCTATGGAAGGTTCGCATAACTTCTTTGTTCGGTTGCTGACCAAGGACGGTTGATTGGATGACTCGGTAAGCATTGATTGATTTGGGATTTTGTCAATAAGCCCTTGCTATGTAGTAATTGATTGATTTAATAATGCAAACAACCCTTTTATGTAGAACATTGACATGGCCTTGCATTTGCTAAAGGAGCGGCACAACAGGTCTGGCAAGTGGGCGGGTTTTGACTGGACGATACTGGACACCACTTTTCAAGTCTGTATTATTTCATAAGCATTGTTTGTTTTGAAATTCCGTATCCGTTATGATGCATAACTCGTGTGCCACTATGCAGAAATGTGATGCCTTAGATTACACGCAAATGAAGTCGTATATGGGAAAGGACGAGAGGTAGCACAGCAACGGTCTAGTGGGAATGGTGAAGGGCGAAGGGCATAAGTTGGCTCAATCATGGGGGTCTGTGAATCAAGTTTTTTTGACCTTCAACCTACAAAAGCAGAAGCACTAGATCTTACTTGTTATCAATTTAAAAGAGTGTGAGATAAGGGCATATGATTCAAAAGTAGATCTGTGCAGAACTCAAGCCATCCAACAGGCTGTGCAATCGGTGTCCAAAATACTGCCCCGGTTGTTACACGAAGCAGATATATTGGCGACGGTCTACTTCACAAAAGTGAGTGGCCAGTTAGTCGCGTTTTGGATGCACCCCAACAAGTAGGCGGGTGAGTCATATTCGACCTAAACACATTGTGTTATGAAAGTGCGCTTTTGTTGTACAATGAATGACAGCTGCTTCGCTATGTTTCAGGGGCGACTGTGGGATGTACATTCTCAAATACTGCGAGTTTCTGACCTCCAATGTAGACCTACCCAATAGTTCCCATCATGCCAAGCCCTTGTATCGGTTGAAGCTCGCTGTGCAGTTGTTGCAGGGATATTAATGCGTGTGCTTAATTAGGAGAGGCAATATGACATAACTGGGTCGGTGTAGTATACGAACTCGCAAACTTCATTTCACTGGGTGGGCGGTTTGTAATTGTGTAGGTAACAGTAGTTGAACTGAAGAAATTCATATAGCTTGGTATTGGCTCAATTCGTGAGATAGAGAACTAACCTTTCTATCATATAAGGGAAGCTCGAAGAGCTTTCTTCGCATGCTTAAGGGCATCTTTCCAGTTTGTACGAAGGTTTTGAAAAGGTAGTTTTGAGTCTTACTTGTTAATGAACAAACTCTTCTTTATGATCCAACTCCCCCTTTTGACTTAAAATTAAAGAATAAGTTGTTTTTATTGGGTTCAAATACAACCTGTACGAAACCGTGAACACATGTTGTTGATACTATGCTGAACCATAAACCGTAAATGGTGCCACACTGTGTTTTCAAATGTGGAATAAATAGGAATGTTTCTTGTTTACGGCAAACAAGATTGTGAAGTTCAAGATGCAAGCATATCAAACGTTCAAAAATTCATTTCCTAATTATGATCAAACGTTCAGAAATGATAGAACTAACAACAGTATGATGATTTTTTTAATGCCCTTCACTATACGGATGACTTCAGCATATGCATTAAGTTCCTTCACATCCAGCTGGTTTTCAATTTGAGATTCAATTGGCATGTTGCCTCCAATCACCCATTCATAGCCATTACACCTTGTAGCTCCCTAAAAAAACATAACAAAGTTACATTTTTCAGTTTCGGATTACAATGTTAGACCCAATTCTTCTACTTTGTAGCAGTTTTTGTTGGCTTAGGCATTGGCCGATCTGAGTTAGTGTTATTAGCTTAGGGAAGATAATACTTACATATGTTGTGAAGCACTTCCAATACGGTCTGCCCATATTCCTTTCAAATTTGGAATACCTCTTTCCTTCAGTGTTTGTTGAAGAATTCGACATGGCTTTGCCCAGAAGGGAAAATGAAGATAACAGAAGATGACAACCCTTCCAAAAATTTGCTCAAAACCCCCAAATAATTTTCCTTAAAATCTGAAAAGGAATTGTATTTTATTTTTTGGGGAGAACTAATATGTAGTTTCAAGTTTGAATTGTCCTGTTTTGGTTGTAACAATTAGTGAATGTGAGCGGCAAATTCAAAATTTGCAGGAATGTTTTTTTTTTGTCAACCCTAACCCATGAGCGGGAAAGAAAAGCATTGGTTTAATATTTTTTAACTCTAAGCACTCCACAGTAAACCCTAAACCGTAGGCGGCAAACCCCTACACCCTTCAAGTCTTTTAAAAATTGAATATTTAAGTGGAAACGATTAAAAAATAGAAAAACTGGCGAGTGGCGGCATGGGAAAGCGCCGCGTGGCTGTCATGCTTGCAACTCCCCACTCCAGCGCCTCCACTTGGCATTTCTTGTATATTTTATTCAGTTTTTTTTTTCCAAAAATCGTTAAAAATGCATGAAAATTACAGAAAAAATTGGGAAATTTCATAACTCTGTGTGGGGATGAATACTTCATACGGAAAGTACAAACCCTGGTTTAGGAGCGAGTGAAAAATAAAATTTGGGAACCAACCCTACATTCGAATGATGCAAATGAAAACACTAATACACTTTGTAAACCCTACACTCTCACATGTTCGATCACATTAATCCCGTATCCAAATTTGTTTGCCCTGCCCTTTTTCCGGATATGTCATCGAAGGAAATCTCATCCCGATCGCTGAGGAATTTTTCGGGAATTTTTCACCCTCAAATTCGATTTTTAATTGAATATTTAAGTGGAAACGATTAAAAAATAGTAAAACTGCCGTGTGGCGACATGGGAAAGCGCCGCGTGGCGGTTAAGCTTGCAGCTCCCCACTCCAGCGCCTCCACTTGGCATTTCTTGTATATTTTATTCAGTTTTTTTCCAAAAATCATTAAAAATGCATGAAAATTAAGAAAAAAATTGGGAAATTTCCTAACTTTGTGTGGGGATGAATACTTCGTCAGGAGTTTTGGGTTAATAGTTGGAAAATTGTTTTTTGTAGAAATTGATATGTAATTGTTTAT
The DNA here is from genome assembly GCA_020521455.1 of Prunus kanzakura. Classification (NCBI taxonomy): domain Eukaryota; kingdom Viridiplantae; phylum Streptophyta; class Magnoliopsida; order Rosales; family Rosaceae; genus Prunus; species Prunus kanzakura. Next base: position 67,401 of record BPUM01000179.1, read on the forward strand.
GTCAGTGAAAAGGGATTTCCGTACTATGGAATTCAATTTTGTTTTGTTTGGTGCAGAAATCCTAAAAATTGCTGGACAAATCCGAAAATAATGGGGAAATGTCGTAGATGGTTATAATCAAATTGGGAAAAACCCTCCACTTAATTCGTAGGTCCACATTGCGATATTTAAATAATTATGTTAGTGAAAAGGGATTACCGGATGACTTAATTACACTTCTGTTTTGTTGCAAATATAGTTTCAAATGCAGGACAAATCAGGAAATTAGGGGGATTTTTTTGGGGTATTTATGGGATCATCAGAGTATCTTAGAAGATCAAGGATGTGTCAGACATCCACTTGTCAACGAAGTGACTGAAAGGATAATCCCTTTTCGGGTTGACAACACGCAACCTCCCTACCATATGCCTGTCTGTCATCTTTAACGAATAACTGTTTGGGGGATATGAACCAGCAATTCCCCATGTGAGACCACTTACTGAAACGATATAGGACCCAAAACCATAAACAGACTTCAAATAAAAACAATACAAAGTTCACACAGTTTCACCTTCACATAAAAACACTAAAAACCAAAACAACAATTTATTAATAAAACACCTATCATAGAATGTATGTAAACCTTAATCCCACACAGTCATCAAGTGGAGTTCGCGCTGGATGCAAAACAGCTCCCTCTTCCATTTGCAGGGTTCACAGCAATTCCAAGCATCTACGTTGCCCCAGTCTTCGGCACTGCAGTCCCAGAACTGATACCACTCCCGATTACCCTCACAGTCAATGCAGTCTTGAAAAAAATGTTAGTCTGCAGCAAACTTTTCAAGCAAAGGAGGAGTTTTGGTGCCAGACATTGTATACCGACCCAGTCGAATGCTTATTGAATCCCTGCAAGCTTGCATGTTCAGTTTCTTCGTTTTGCTGAGATGGCACAAAAACTCCATCGCATTCTCCTTGCCCTTTCTAGGGTTCAACAGCCCTAGCAAGCCAATAAGGTAGGAGGCTTCCTCATGCCTTGCCATAGCCGCCACCCGCAGGTTCTTCATGCCCTCATCATCTTTCAATATGAAGAAGTCATGAATAGCTTCTCTGTAAATGATTTCTGGATTGTTATGTTCTTTGTACTTTTGCAAGAACTCAACAATTTTGCCTTCCTCAAACTCGTACCAGTCCTGATGCCACTGGTACTTATCTACTGACACGGTTGTCTAAACCTCAGGATCATTGAGCATTTCTTCAAATAACTTGCAGGTTCCCGCCATGCTGTATAGATTTTCAGATGACTACTTTGTAACCATGAGCAGCACCTTAAACCATGCCAAATGTGGAATATCCATCTTGGTTGTTGGAGAAGAGGGATTGAAAAGGGTCTGTGGAGAAGAGGACTGAAAAGGGTCTGTGGAGAAGAGGATTGAAAAGGGTCTTTGGAGAAGAGGGACTGAAAAGGGTCTGTGGAGGTTTTAATAATCACGGTGTCGTTTGGGGACGAAGAAGAAAGTGCCGCATATAAACCCAACCGGCGTGACCCACTTGACAATGGACGAAGACAAGGATTTAGATCAGTAATTATTGTATTCGTTTCCCAAGCGGTGTGAGTGAAACGACAATTGACAGTCATCGATGAAGGTGGAGTGGACTGAATTGGTTTCGCACACTCCCATATTGAGAGCATTTATGATACCACTTATCACCGGCAGCAGTCACAAAATTATAAATGCTTTTTGTGATAATTATTATGCTAAAATCACATCACCACTTATGAATTAAATGACTTAGTTACATTTGAACATGACCAAGTAATCAGTTTCATTTTGCCAACCTTGAAACTAAATATCAACGCACCATTAACAGTAAAGTAAATTATCACAGTGTATATGATACTAATAATGCAAAAATGACATCAGAGCGAGTGAAGGTAACTTGCATTTTAACATTACCAACTAAGCAGTTGCTTCTTGCCAAATATGGAACTAAATATGAACGCGTATCACCAGCATATATAAAGAAAACTGTGTTTATGGTACTGATAATGCAAATATGACAGCACACGTTCTGAAGGTAACTTACATTTCAACCGCGCTGCGTGAACACTTAAATCTTCGTAAATATGATACTTAATTTGTCTGATTATCACCTGTAAAGAAAATGAAACTACTGTATTTGATATTAATAATGCAAATATGCCATCACCACGGAAAGTAGGTATCTAAAGTGGCCGCTCCCCAATCAAAGTGAACAAATTAATTTTGGCGGGTAAAATTAGTAAAGGGACTGCTGTATAAATAACAAAGTGATATATTTTACCTCACATTGCACCATCAGTTGGTCCAAACAACCCTCAACTCACCATGGGGTCACCTACGAAAATCCCCCCCATACTTATAACAACTCCACACAAAAATGCAGACCCTATCTCACACAAGAATAAGAACGCTGAAGATGTTCCTGTAGGACCTGCGAAATCCATCAACTTTTCATCTGAGGACCACGATGATGCAAGTTGTATCGGCCAGATGCGGTACGATGCGTTGAAGACTGAAATAAAACGTAAGAAGAAACGTCTAAGATAGTATGAAGAAACATTGGGGAAGGAGAAAAGTCAAGCGAAATTACACCTTCGATCAGTCAAACTAATGAAACTGAGGGTTAGGCTTGCGAAAGGAAAAGGTTGTCGAAGGTTCAGGGGGTCGAATGAGGCAGTGCAGATGAGGGAAGCAGAAGCACGTAAAGGGTTTGACCTGTTCCGAGAGTATGCAAAATGTGTTGTCCCAAGCTACAACTGGGACGGAATCACCATGGAGTAAACAGTCGCTGGACAATGTTCATTTTGGTTATTTTCAATAAGTTTGTTTGGAAAAAATGCATAAAAGTTCATTTTTACTGCGTTTGTTCCAAGTTTGTGTGCGCTCCTGAAGGTTTTGGACACTTCATATGGTATCTTGTATGTATCTGTCTGCCGCGCAAATCTCACGGCCTGGAGTTCCGGGCCGAGGGGATATGAGTGGACACGCGGCTTCCTGCTTTTGGGTGCGGTGCGGTTGTGCGCGGGCGTGCCAGCACGGTCTACCGTGCGTCGAGGTGTGGTTTGGATGGAAGTGGTGAAATGATGCGCCTGTTTGGACTTCCATCTTTAATCAAACGATTGTGGCCGAGAGAGGAACTAATCTCGGCCGTCAGGTTCACGGCCTGAGCTACAAGGCCGTTTAATGGTGGTGTTGATGGTGGTTTTAGGGCGGTGCTCCGGCGCGCTGCTCAGTGAGCGACGGTCGTATGATATATGGGGTGAATGAGCAAATAACAGGGATGGTGCTCCGGCGCCTTGAAAATCAAGGGTCGTATGATATATTGATGAATGGATTTTCCTTACAAACTAACACTACTCCTAGAAAAGCAAGTAAAGATATTGAAAGTGCATTACAGGAAAATATAAGTTGCTCCGTGGGAGGCTTTGGTTTGGTGTTTGAACCCTTTGAACGTAGCTTGAGCCTTGTATTTATAGGAAGAGTTCCTGGAGGAGTAATCGAGGCTTGAAATCTGCATGGTGGAGCCTGATCAGAGCAAGTGGGTAGTCCAATCGACATTTGGGATCGTGAAGCATGGTGGTGTGACCCCATGAATCCCGGTGAATCTCGGCCGCCGCCCTAATCGTGGTTTCTGCGCAACTGGCCGTGGGGACGCATTTATTGCTCTGATAGTTAGTCACCCAATCTCTCAAGCTGCAAGAATTCTTGTGAGAATGTCTGCGTCTAATCACTCTGCCTTCTGTCGCCAAATCCTGACTTCAGTCACTTCCCACCTTCCCTCGTGCATTAAATGCCTATTCTTGGCCAGTGGGTTTGCTGCAATAAGCAGAGGCACTACTTCATTAAATGAAGCGTGGGACCCTGCTGCCACTTGATGATCTGACTTTAATATCTTTGGCCGTAATTTTGTTCGGCCTTGGCCTCGGCCTATAATCGAGGCCGAGATGATCGTGCCTTAGCAACTTTTCTTCTGTCTTCAGGAAGGCCAAGTATCTCGGCGAAACGCCGCGTTTTAGTCCCACGAGTAAGTACCAGGGCCGAGAAAATGAGCTCCCTCGGCCAGTCCCTGGCCGTGATTTAATAGGTACAAACAGTATCCAAGATGTAAGACATGAAGAAAGAGCGAGTGAAAAATATGGGAAACTGCTTTTGGTTTATTATGTGTACTTTTGTAAAGCTAAATGGGTATGCTTTAATTGAAGTATGTTTACATTATTTTCTGTCAACATATTTAATTTCTCTTTACAAAATGCCTACAAGGAATGGGATAGTTTTTAGCATTGATTGGATCTCTTATATGGAGTTGTTGTTCCTAAAATGGTAATATGAGGTTTGCTTATTCGTGTGAAATATATAATATATGACAAATGAAATAACAATAATAATTTTATGTGTGTCATTTGAAAGGAGAAAATAAGACTAATTTTTCCCAATAATTACATACGAAGCAAATGTAACCGATAGTTGTGTTATTTTAAATTAGATAATGAACATGAAGGAAATAGAAGGAAAAGGTTTGCAAAACATAATGTTACGGTTGAAACGAAAGCGAGTTCAAACCATATTCCGAAGATGAAGTGTACACTCTGTACTATCACATCTTATGAAATTGAGTATGAAAGTGAGTTGAAAAAACACTTTCGATGATTTATAGCTTCCCCCAGTTGTGTAATGCCACAAGGAGCTAAAAATCAATTTTGGGGCATTGTTTTCGATTATTCTCCTTGTTATTACCATGTCTTCAATAATTTTCCCCCACTTGTGTAATGAAAATAACGAAATACAACACATGGCGGGACCTGACCGCATCAACCTTGGGCAGGTGCACACGTGCACATCAGTGACCATTGTGTCACCCTTCCTTTGCAAAAATCAGGATAATATTTCCAAAAATGCTACAACCTCATGGAAAGTTGAAAATTAAAAATTCATGTGTATGCTTTCTGTGATTAATACAAGGCTTTAATCCGAATACACCCTAACTAAATCAAATACTCTCATTACTGAACAAAAAAACAAAACTGATGTGACAGATGGGAAAAACATATAAAACAAACTGCGGAATACTCCAGGACATCATATATAAACGGTGTCGTATGGCTATGGGATACTCATTGCCGTAGGTCCACATCTTGTTTTCTTCCTCACTCTTCTTTGGAGTTGTGTTTTGTGCATACAACGAATCCCCCAATCTAAAGAAACTGAAGATTTGTGAACATATCAACCAGTTCAGACGGCAATGCAAATCAAGGGGACTCTGATGGGTCATGGGAATATGCCCCCGATTATCCAAGGTCCCCTCTACCACCACTGCCACTTCCAACCTCCTCGGCAAGCGAGGGAGACTCCGATGATCCTGCTGTGGAAATAAATGATATGAAGAACAAACTGGAACACGACTCCTCCTTGGTCCATTATTGGACTCAAAAGTGTGTCGGAGCTGAGCAGAAGTTGACGTATTTGAAGCGCCAAGTGAACAAAGCGCGTTACAGAAAAGAGAAGCACAGAATTCGTGGTCAAAGACGAAAGCACAAAGCAGAGGATTTGCATATGACCGAGGAGGATGCTACATACGAATCTTTCAGCTTCCACAAAGGAGGCGACAAGCATGGCCAGGCAATGTCTGTGGCTTTCAACGAAGTTTTTGAGCAATTCCGACGGTTCGCTGCAGATTCCACAAAGAGATTGACTGGGGCGCCATAACTTCGTCTGCTGCACAGCAAATCATCTCTGGCGGTGTACACCCACCATAGCTAGGCCACCAAACAGCACAAGCCAACGATAATGACGGCTGGTAGCCATATCAATCGATAGGCAATCGTTATTCACTTGTTTGTTTTTTGTTAATGCCCTATTTGGGTTTGTGTTTACATGTTTATGCCCGATCTGACTTACGTGCAACTTATTCGGGTTTACATCTGCTATCACAGCCTTGGGTTCTATGCTCTTACCAGAGTTTAATCTTATTTCTTCGATCACTAACTACTAGATTAGTACAGTTCAATTACTAATACTGCTCAAATTTTTAGTTTTAAAATTTGTCGGTGGGTCGATAAATGTTTTCACGATTCTCTGACACAGATATTCGGTTCTTTGACACATTACTGACACATAGTGATGGTTTCAAGATGCCTTTACTGACACACAGTGATGGTTTCAAGATTCCCTTACATAGATATTTCATTTTCCTTGCAACCGTTGCAAAGGTGTATAAAACCCACATTGCATGAATCCCAAACGAATCCTTTCGAACACTGGCTTCACGTTCTGAAAACACCAAAGCCCCAGTATGGACATCCACCTTCAACCAAAGATGGATCCGAAAGTTCGAGTTACGTATTGCAAGCATGGTGCCGTTCACGAGCGTCCTTATGGGACTTGCAGGGATCTATTCGCGGTAGGTCTAGAGAATGTTCAATACTATCGGTCCCCAACCCCTTCTCCCCCAAAGCCCCCCATCTCCCATTGTTTGCATGTGTAAACCCCCAAATTTAGAGTGGTGCCAGGATTGCTAGAATGACAAACGCATTCTAGATTGGGAGGAACGTGGCCGCTTTGAGTCAAGTGATGACTCTGATGCTGATAACTAAGTGGGTCTTCAAATAACTTATTGTTAACTTTAATGTAGTTTTTTTAATTTTATTTTTCTATGTCCGAATGTAAGTCATGTGATACGTGTGTGACACTTAATAATTATCGAATACAAAAGTTACTTTGTTTTTGGGCGGTTTCACTGTTGCTGTTCACAAACCTTAGTTCAGTATCAACATGAGGCACTAACATAAGATTCACTAACAGTTCCAGATGGTTTCTAAAAAGACGCAAATTGGTATCAACAAATATTCTCACTCCAGGACCGTAAATGAAATCAAACTCTTGCAAAAATGACTCTGTCATAGTAGGTTCCCTGTCCTGCGTGCGCTGACTGGGTTGCAAATTCTCATCAACTGCAGCACCAACTTCTGCGTCGGAAGATGAAGAGCTGCAACATCGAAACAAATAAACAAGTCTACATCATTTCTTGTATAAAATTCAAACCCACACAATTACATATTCACTTACGGGCTCACAAGTTTTGGACAAGTCCGTCTATCATGATCAGTCTTCATACATTCACTGCACCGCCGTTTATGTCCTTCAGCTGCCTTCTCTTTTTGTCCTTTCACTCTTCTCGCATGCCCTTTTGCTTTTACTCGATGGGGATCTTTCATTCTGACTTGGGGAGAACTAGTTCCGACCTCTCCATTGGGTTCTTCTTCGACGCGAGCTCTTAATGACAACAACTTTGTAAGCTTCCCACGAATGTCGTCAAATGAATTTTCTAGCAACTCAAAACCTTCATCACACAACAAAGCAGAATCTATCAAATCACCTGCAACTTTGCCAAGTTTCGATCTCTTAACCAAAACCAAACCGTCCACGCAATCTTTAACTTCTTTGTCATTCTTATCATATACTAAACCGCACTTTGCACTTTGAAGCCATCGTTTCAATATGTAATTGTCTAGCAAGTGCTCCACCTGTTCATTCTTAAAAATGCTAGGATGTGTAGGCACAGAACACCCCAAAATTCAAATCCTTTGCAGCTGCAATAAGCTTTATCGACATCTTTATCATGCACAAGCTCCTTCATCCGTGTCACCCTCGGATTTACCCGCTCACTTACTTTGTACTTGCACTGGGTCTCATCTTGCTCTACAAGTTCGAACAAGCATAAAAGGCTTCTGAAGTCTTCCCTTTCAAACATTTCAAGAATTTCCCGAGTGTAAAGGCGTGCCATTTGATGTTGCATTGGTGTTCGAAATGGCAGCGGAGGTTTTTCATTGGTACCAACATGATCATCCATTAACTCCTTGTGCCTCTGTGAATTAAGAGCTCTTTCAAAACGTACAATGAATTCCATCAATGTGTTTTTCCGGTTAATATATTGTTTGAAAAATGCATGACAGCTTTCAGCCCATTGACTACTTGACATCCCAGCCGAAAACACATGTTTTACATATGATGGAATCCAATTCTCCCAAAAAGCATGAATCGAGCTCAGCCATGGATGGTCTTTCAACCCATTGCTTGTGATGATTTCATCCATACCCCATATGCACTTTTACATTTACGAAAAACATTCCCCAATGCCTGGTTTCTCCATAAACTTATTCAAGATATGTCATATGCAATTTCTATGGAATGTTGTTGGGAGAGTTAAAGCAATTGCCTTTGACATGGCTGCATCTTGATTAGTGATGATCATTTTGGGTGGCTCACTTGGCATGACTTTCTTGAATTCTTCAAACAACCATACAAATGAATCCGTGGTTTCACTAGTTAGGAATGCACAACCAAACAACACTGTCTGCCTATGGTTATTAACGCCTAACAAAGGTGCAAAGACCATCCCATAGCGGTTCGTGTTGAACGTTGTATCAAATACCACCACATCCCCAAAAAACCCATAAGCTCGTCTTGACCTTGCATCTGCCCAAAAAACATTTCTCATCCTTCCTTCCGAATCTACCTCCATATTGAAATAATATGAATCATTTTTTCCTTGCTCAACCAAAAAATGCTCCTTCAGCAGCTCTGCATCATGCCCAATCACCTCCCCACGCATGTCCCTTGCATAATTATAGACATCTCTCCTAACAAACCCAACATTTTCCGATCCCCCTACTTGCACCTCAAGAATGCTTACCTGTTTATGTACAAGGATATTAACTTTGCTCATATGTGCACTATAGGCCTTTGTAGACTCTGTTAAGTTACGGTGAGATCTCAATAGATGGACTTTATCAACTGTGGTCATGTCATGGTTGTGTACCTCATTGAATCCTACAACAGTGTACTTATTCTTCTCTTTTACCTTCAAAATCGCAAGTTTAGCCTTGCACCCAGTTCGAGTACAACCTCGCTGTCTTCTCTTATGACTAACAGTGCTTGTCAACGAATACCCTTGTTTACAGCATACATATTCTTTTCTTGTTACCTCTCCTGTGAATGTGCACGTTCTCATTGTAGAACACCGAATGTCGAATCCGGCTTTCGCAGCATTCATATTATAGAAATTGAACACATCCTCACAGCAATCAAATTCAAGTCCCAATTTTGGTTTTAAGTCCGAACTAACTTCCGGTGTCACCTGTCCTTCGCACTCCATTTCACAGTTCGTGCAATTTAACCCTGAATATCACATCACCACCATCATATATGACATGAAAATCACTATCTGTGAAACATTAAAGAACTACATACACACTAACGTAACTCGTGCTGATGCCCAATATTTGGCGCATGCTTTCAAACAACTTAAAAATATATATCAACTAACATATGACATCAAAATGACTCTCTGGTGAAACATTAATGACATACATACAACCTAATCTAACTCATGCTGATGCCCAATATTTGGCACATGCTTTCAAACAGCTTTAAAATATATATTAACTAACATATGACATGCAAATCACTCTCTGCTGAAACATTAAAGTCATACATACAACCTAAAGTGACTCACGCTGATGCCCAATAATGAAATTGACAAATACAGTATATGGCTTACCTCGTAACTGATTTACAACTTCAAAATTTCAACAAATATGACAACGTAACGTAGCCCTTTTACATCTGGACGTCAACCCCAATCACTTTTCATCTTCCTCAACCCCTGTTTCGCCCACGCTCAATGATTTCAAAACCAACAGAGCAGAACCACAACGGTACGGTCAGCACTTTCCAACTCAACGTCAGTTTCGACGTTGCTCAAGGATTGACGTATGTTTCGACCCCAAAAACCCAACCACAAAGATGAAATTATAAAATCTAAGATTCCTTTGTTTCGCCTGAATGGGAAACCCAGAGAAATGAGGGTACCGTTTATGTGTTCTTCCTCAAACCAAAAAACGATTAACAGGGGTGCTCTCTCTTCAGTGTTACAATTCTTCCTCAATCAAAGCTGATAAAAAAATGGTCTTCTCATTGAACTCAGCGAATAGCTGGTTTGGAGGGGACTTCAGTTTTGGAGGGGATGTTTTGGAGGGAGAAGACAGAAGAAGACCTCGTTCTAATACAACACTTACACTTACAATTGCTTTTCGTACAGCCGTTAGATTAGATCCAACAGTGTTCTTATGTTATGTTCTCACATAGACGTTCTCACTAGATCCCGACCCTTTATTTTTACTTAAACTAACCTACTTACGACCCAAGTTTGAAACTTTTTATTATAATTTTTGTTCAAAATGAGATAAGTGTTAAACAAAAAAGGCCTCATTTTTCATTTTTGCCCAAGACCTCCAAAATCAATGAACTAGCCTTGACACCCGTCGAGAATTTTTACCATTCCTAGAATGGCCAAAATCACTTACTTGAATGGGGATAACACTGTTTTGCTTTACTATCCCCGATCAATAACATAATGACATGTGAAAAAATTATCATACGTGTCATCACGTTATTAATTGGGATAACAAAATGCATTATCCCGTTGCATGAGTGTTTCTATCCTAAGTACCAGCATAGATTTTTGAACCAGTGGCATGTTGGTAATTGCCGGTGCATACATGTCAATTACGGCGTTAAGCAGGCTATTGTATGTACTTTAAGACTATTGCGAGTCGCAATTGTGGCTGCTGCAAGCTCACTGTCTGGGTTCGGAAACTAGAGGGGTTTCGAAACTATTTGCTGAACCCAAATAATCCCAAATCCTCATCTCCTCATGCCAAAGCCCTCGAATTGAAAAGAACCATCCTCCTCCTCCAAAACCCTAGTTCTTCTTGATGATAATATGTTTTTTTCTCTGAGAAATTTATCCAAATCTAGGGCCAGCACCAACTACCACTATGTCTTCTCCTTTCTCAATGCCAATGGTTTTGTAAGCTCCGGTCCCTGCTCACCTTCTTCTTACTGTTTTAGCCCTAGTGCTGCGTTTTCAACGACATCAACCGCCTGCTTGATCCAAGCCAAGGACGTCGTCCTCTCTTTCAAAGAATGGTTCAAGAGCCGCAACGACGAGTTGATCGACCGCATCTTCCAGATCCTCAAGACCACCGGAGACGACAACACCGTCCTCGACCTCGACAACTCCAACGGCGTATCGTTTCACTATCACCACCGCTCCTCCGCCGACTTGGCGCTTGCCCAACTGAACCTCCGCCTCTCTGAGACCTTCGTCTTGGAGGTGCTCCGCTATGGCAGCAGCGGCCACGACGTCCTATCCTGTCTCAAGTTCTTCGACTGGGTCGGCCGCCAGCACGGCTTTAACCACACCCGCGCGACCTTCAATGCCATTTTCAAGATTCTTTCTCGCGCCAAGCTCATGTCACTGATGCTTGATTTCCTGTCCACCTACAGGAAGCAGAGGTATGCGCATTGCGTTCGATTTCACGACACTTTGGTGATGGGTTATGCCGTGGCTGGCAAACCCGACATTGCACTCCAACTGTTTGGTAAAATGCGCTTTCAGGGGCTTGACCTGGATGTGTTTGCTTACCATGTTCTTTTGAATGCTTTGGTGGAAGAGAATTGTTTTGATGCTGTTCAGGTCATTGCCAAGCAGATTTCTTTGAGGGGTTTTGAGAACGAGATCACTCACTCCATCATGCTCAAGTGGTATTGTAAGCAGAACTTGCTGGATGATGCTGAAAAGTATTTGCGTAAAATGTTGTCTGACGGGAGGGCCGTCAATGGGCATGCCGTGAGTGTTCTTGTGGATGCCCTTTGTAAGAATAATAAGTTCGAGCAGGCTGGAAAGTTGGTGGAGGAGTTTCAGGGCGCTGGGGTGGAACTCATGGAGAGTGCCTATGGGGTGTGGATACGTGATCTTGTTCATGCTGGGAGGTTAGATGGGGCGTTGGAGTTTCTGCATAACAAGAGGTCATTGGAAGGGTATGTGCCTGATACTTTTAGGTACAATACTTTGATATGTAGGCTTTTGAGGGAGGATCGGCTTGAGGAGGTTTGTGATTTGTTGATGGAGATGAAGGATGGTCAGATTTGCCCTGATAAGGTCACCATGAATGCTGCCTTGTGCTTCTTTTGCAAAGCAGGAATGGTTGATATTGCTCTTGAGTTGTATAATTCGAAATCTGAGTATGGGTTCTCTCCTAGTAGTATGGCTTACAACTATTTGATCAATACTTTCTGTGGGGATGGCAGCGTGGACGAAGCATATAGAGTGTTGAAGAATTCTATGGAACAAGGTTATTTTCCGGGTAGAAAAACATTTTCTATACTTGCAGATGCTTTGTGCAGAGAGGGAAAGCTCGATAAGATGAAGGAGTTGGTTATTTTTGCGCTAGAGCGGAACTTTATGCCAAGTGGTTACACATATGATAAGTTCATCACAACTCTGTGTAGAACTAAGAGGGTAGAAGATGGTTATTTAATACATGGGGAACTCAACAGAATAAATAAAGTTGCTAGAAAGAGTACATACTTTAACTTGATACATGGTTTTAACCAGTCAAGTAGGGGTGATATTGCTGCTAGACTTCTGATTGAAATGCAAGAAAAGGGTCACTCACCGACTCGTAACCTGTTCAGAGGTGTAATTTGCTGTCTATGTGATATGGAAAATCCAGATAAGCAATTTTTTAATTTGTTAGAGCTGCAGTTGTGTTGTCGGGAACCTAGTTGTCAAATTTACAACTTTTTCATCTATGGAGCTGGGCATGCGAAAAGGCCCGATCTGGCTAGACAAGTATATGAGACGATGCAGCGAAGTGGGATTGAGCCCAATCTGAGATCTGATGTTCTTATGTTGCAGAGTTATTTGAGGAGTGAACGAATTTCGGATGCTTTGAACTTCTTCAATGATCTGCACCAGAGAAGAGAGATGGGGAGAAGATTATACAGCACAATGATTGTTGGTCTCTGCAAGGTCAAAAGGGCGGATATTGCACTTGACTTCTTGAAGGAAATGAGAGAGAAGGGAGTGGTTCCAAGCGATGACTGTTATGAGTTTCTTATACAGTTGTTGTGCTGGAATCAAGGATATCATATAGCAGTAAATCTCATTAATGACCTGGAGAAAGTTGGCCGCCATATTACCTCCTTTACTGGTAACATACTTCTGTTGCATTCTCTGAAAAGTCAAGAGCTCTACGAGGCTTGGGTTCAACTGAGACAGGTGCCAAATGAGAAGTCTGATAGTTCAATGCTTGGTCTGCTTATTGGTGCATTTTCTGGTCGTGTCAGGTTGAGCCAAGATATTGAGAATTTGGAAGAAGTAATTGAAAAGTGCTTTCCGCTAGATGTATACACATACAATTTGTTGCTAAGAAGACTAAGCGAGACCAATATGGACCGTGCTTGTGCATTGTTCAATAAGATGTGCCAGAAAGGGTATGAGCCTAACCGGTGGACTTATGACACCTTAGTACAAGGTTTTCTTAAACATGGGAGGACTTCTGAGGCCAGGAGATGGTTAGAAGTGATGTACCGGAACAGGTTTCCTCCAACAGAGCGTACGAAGCTACTCATTTGATTTGTTTTCATTGAAGTCACCAGTGCAGTGTCTGACATTTACTAGACATTACACAGTTGCAAAGTTCATACAAGTTTTGCCGCATGATAATATATTTCATACCTTGGTTCTTTTTTTTGGACGAATATTTCATACCTTGGTAAGATAGTCTAGATGGAGCATTTAGATTTGTGTGATTTTTTTTAATCAACTGAAAACAGAAACCCTAAAGTTATAGTGATACATGCTAGTTTCAATTAATTTCTTCTTCTTTGTACTCTGTTTGGTGACTTACTACAAATCCATTGCCACATGTATGATGTATGGGCAAGACTATCTGGACAGATTGCCTTTTTGTTGATATTTTCCATGGTGTGTTCAACAATCTTGGAACTCTAAGGTTGTTGTTCACAGATTTAGCAAATAGGGATGATACAAAACTATTGTCTTTGTTTCTGTTATCTATTGTGTACATTATTAATCATTAAAACTAATTCTTTGCCAATGAATTTGTCTTAACAAAGATGACAAAATAATAAAAACTCTCGGACTTACAGGTATATTTTCTTTGTTACAAAAGTTGATCAAGACTTATTTTTCAGCATGATAATATTAAGTTCATAACGGCAAGATTGATCAGATGGAGTGTTTAGATTTATGTGTTATTCATTTTTTCAACTGTTAGGAACACCCTAAATATATAACGATATGTTTTTTATGTCCTGTGCAGAACCTTGACAGAGAATTCACAATACGATGCATGTTTTTATAGAAGTTTTGTGTGGTTATTTAATTACCAGAACTATTTCTCCTCCGTAATCCTTATTCAAATAGTTTCCCATGACATGTGGTTCTTCTTTGTACTCTGTTTGGTGGCTTAGTACATGTACCTTAACTGTCTCTACCCAAATCAGTCCTTTTACAAAAAGCCAGAAAGTGAAGGAAAATGATCATGTCGAGAATGGTGCTTTTCTGATGATTTTCGAGTTAGGTTTCAATTCCAAATTATGCCTGAGACGTACCTATTGGCTTTTTGAATGGAAGCAAAACCATGCAATGGGATTCTGCTGTATCTGCTTTGTGGGTGAACTGTTGTTGTTTCTTTGAGACCTCAGGTTGTCGGTTTCTGGTTTGTTCGCTTGCTGCTTTTGACATTACCCTGGCTCTATAGATTAATCTAATTTCTTTTCTCTATTGAGATTACGGGTTCCATCTATTTATCTTTTTTTAATTTCTCTTTGTGATTTATGTTGTAATTTATCTTATTCTTTTTACGAATGAAATTGTAACTAACAACAGTGTGGTTTATCTTTTCTAAGAGCAGCTCCAGCGCTGCATCCAAACTGGGCAAAAGCCCCCCCGAGCAAGCCCAATCTAGCTCCAGCGCGCGACCTCAAGCCCGGGCAAGCCCTGGGTCCCACCAGCCTGGGCAAGCCCAAGGGCAGGTTTCGCCTGGGCTTCAGCCCGAGGGCGGTGATGTCAGCGCTAACGTCATTGTGCGGTAATTCAATTTTTTTTTACTGTTGGCGTGTGAATTACACGCGCCAACGGTAAAAAAATTTGACTTCAGCGTGACGTCAGCCCCTAACAGACTCCAATGGGCAAGTGACACATGTCGCAACAGGGACTCTCCGATCGGTTTTTTTCCAGAAATCCGACGGTCCTCGTTTTTTTGGCTTAAAAAATTGCAAAAAACATCAAAAAAATTCTGAATTTAAAAAAAAAAAAAAAAAACCAAAAAATTATGTATTTTTTCCCTATAAATACCTAACCATTTTATTTACTTTCCACACCAAATCTTCATACAATTTCTTCTCTATCCAATATTTTTTACTCTCCACTCACATTATTCACTTTCCACACCAATTCTCCATACAAACTCTTCTCATTCCAATATTTTTTACTCTCCACTCACATTTTTCACTTTCCACACCAATTCTCCATACAAGCTCTTCTCCTTCTAATATTTTTTACTCTCCACTTACATTTTTCTACTACTTTCCATTTGTATAAAAAAAACAAATGGCATCTTCTGTCGAAGCCGGAGGCTCGTGGTCAACTCAGGAAGATATTGCATTGTGTCAGTCTTGGGTGAACGTTAGTCATGAACCTATCATGGGCAATGAGATGAAGTTCCATCATACGTGGAGCAAAATTCATGGAGAATTTTGTCAAAGATCGGGTTCCATTCGGACCGAAATGGCCTTGTCTAGTAGATGGAAAATTCTGAATAAAGAGTTAGGGAAATGAAGAAATGCCTTGACAAAAGCAAGGGAGAACATTTGAAGCGGTCAAAATCTATCTGATGAGGTAAAATATGTATAATTGCCATTTTAATCAATTTAATGTAACTTTTTTTTTATTGCATATTCTATTTCTTTTTCTTGCATAATCTTTTTTTTTTCTTTTTGCATTTCCAATTTGTCTATATTTTCTTGCATAATTAATTTTATTCTTGCATTTCAAAATAGTTTATATTTTCTTGCATTTGTAATTTTTTTTTCTTGCACTTCCAATTATTTATTTTTAATAGATCATACAAGCACAAATGTGGTTCAGTGCCATGGGGCAAGGCAAAAAAAGTTTCGTGCATTTCCAATATTGGGAAGTTGTGAAGGATTGTTTGAGATTCAAAATTATTCCCACCGGTCCGCCGGTTGTGTTGAATGAGACGCCGCTCCACGATTCGCCATCAACCGATTCGCCATTGGACTCCTGTTTAGGGGTGGTAGAAATCCACCTAACTTGGGCAATTTCTGAAAGCACGAAAATTGGCCGGGCAGACAAGGAGATGCGGCCGGGCTTCTCAATTGCGGAAATTGGGCAGCCGTTGAACTTTGGGGGCCGTAGCAATCCGGGCTGCACAAACTTGCAGCCGGATGGAGCTAGGAAAAGTGGGCACGAGAATGGCGGCCGAGATTTGTTCAAATGCGGCCGGGGTTTAAGGCTTGCGGAAAGATCGCGGCTGGAGCTATTACAAAATCTCGGCCGGGTGATATTCGAATATGACTAGAAGCTCAAGGGCGGCTGGGCTACTGAAAATTGGCGGCTGTAGCAATCTGGGCTGTGCTCGAAATTGGCTGGGCACGGCCGGAATTACTAGGATATCTCATGCCCAAAATTTTTGGAAGACTTGGGATATCTCGGCCGAGGATTGTTTGGCTTTTAGCAAACCCAATGTTGGAAAATGGCGGCTGGGTACTTGTTGAGATGCGGCCGAAATTTATGTATGGTTGTTGCCCACTTTTTTCACAACTAGAAGGGTGAAGGGCCGCAACGATTCTGGCGGCTACAATATTTGGGCGGCCTTGCGAATAGTTGGCTGAAGGGTTTGTAGGGCTAAATCCAATTGCCTTTTATATATATATATATATATATATATATATATATATATATATATATATATATATATATATATTATAATATATAAGGAATATTGCGGCTGGGCTGTTTTTAGAGTTGGCAAGGTCTTTTCTAGTTGCCCACTTTATATGTAGCCGCCCACTTATATATATATATATATATATATATATATATATATATATATAATATTAATTAGTCTAAGCTATAAAGCCCAAGTGAATGCCTACACCCACATTCATATATAAATACATATATATATATTTAAATGAGAATGAAGATTAAATGAAGTCTCCCTTGGCAGACTAATTCTAGAGTGCCAAGAATTCAAACGTCATGGGCATCCTGTCATGCCAAGAGATTAAGGGTCTTGGCCCAAGGCACCAATTCGAGCTCAGAATTTTCAGAGGATCATATGCACGTGGAGGCTTCATAAGGAAAGCAATCAAGAATTTCATAGTAACTCCGAGTGTGCCAAAACAAGGAAGAATCAAGCATGTCAGAATATTTCAAGCAAGTGCAATCCCATGGATTTAGGAGGGCTTCGAAAGGAAAGATTTTCATAAAGAGTTGACCTTTGTCCATTCAATGGCCAGCCCATGGGCTGACGAGTGCCCTATATAAACCTCGCCAAACGAAGGAGAGAGACACACAACATCAAACAGACAAACCTATTTTTCGTCTCGCACTTTTCTTTTCCTAGACTTAGGATTTTACTTTTCATGCACCTAATGTAGCAAGTTCTTCCTTTTTCTTAGTGTAAGTTTAAATTCTTGCAATTTACATTACGTTGTCATTTAAATTCAAGTTTATTTCAATTGCTTTACTTTTCATTGTTATCGCACTTCAATTAAGTTTAATATTCAAGTTCATTTTACTTTATCGTTCTTATCGCTTTCATTTCGTTCTTGCTTTATTTATTGCTTTAATTCATTTTATCGCACTTTAATTCTCGTCTTTACGTTATTTATCTTTTGCACTTTACTTTACACGTTTGTCTTTAAATTATATTTAAGTTTAAGCACATTTACTTTACGCAATTATTCTTCATTTCATTACGTTTCACCTTCAATCTTCATCTCCACCCACTCCACATCATTTGGTCGCTCACATAAAGCCTTGACCCCGAGGTAGTGAAAGAACCTAGGCCGTGAGGAGGTTCCTTGCTCGGCCGAACAATCGTTTGATTAAAGTCAAATCTCGGACGCAACACATCCATCTACTCACATTCCATTCAAGCCCAAATTCGGGGCTTGGTGGTGGCACGCCCCGCACTCAAAAAAGAAGAAGGACCAAAAGTTCCTTCAATCGGCCTACCCGGCCGAAAAGAGGGAAACAACTCCCCAATGGAAACGAAGTCACCACTCCCACGTCCGTCGAGACCTATTGAGAGAAAGGCGGCAAAGGCCAAGAGAGGTGGCAGTTCGAACAATGAATGTGTACAATTATTGGAGCAAATAGCTAAGAACACCTCACTAAGAATTGAGAGAGACTTGAAAAGAGATGAATTGGACATGGCACGAGAGGAAGCATTTGCAATTCAACAGCAATAGGCACAAGAAAAAGACATGGAGGATAGAGAGATGAAAATCATAGCCATGGATACGAGCCATATGTCTCCTGAAACAAAGGCCTATTGGAAGCTAAGACGAAGGGATATGATGAGAAGAAAACTTTTCCAAGACGACGGACCTAGCAATACGGATTGGTTAATTGATGAAAACCATTAGATTGTATTGAAACACCTTTGCCATATGTTGTATTGTTGTATTGTTGTATTGTTTCCTTTTTATTCAATAAAAAAAGCATTAAATAATATGACTATTTATTAAAATCATTTGAGCATCAAAACAAAGATTAATTAAAAACAAACCTTAATTTATTGCAAACAACACACAAAACAAACCATACATAAAAGCATAATAATAAAAACAAGCATAATTCCAAAAAACACCACACACAAAATAAAACATAATTAAAAACAAAGCATAATTCCAAACAAAGCACTAATCTTGACTTCATCCATTGTGATTGCCTTTCATCTCCTACAAGTGCTCGATCAAGTCAACTTGACGTCTCTCATGAACATATGAAGATTGCATTTCTTGATAATGATCAATCATGGGGTTGTTGAATCGACCATCCCGAATTAACAGTTTGGGCTCCATTGGTAGTCCATTTGGTCCCATCGGCTTTTCATATATTCTTGTCAACGTCGTGTTCATGGGATCGGGTTCAAACACCTCTAGAGCATCGTAGTCATACTCATCCTCCACAATCATGTTGTGGAGGATGATGCAAGTCATCATAATACTCCGCAGCACCTTCTCATCTAGCATCCGAGCAGCACCCTTAATAATTGCCCAACGAGCTTGCAAGATACCGAACCACCTCTCCACGTCTTTCCTGCAACCTTCTTGAAAGGAAGCAAAGCTTCTTTCCTTCTCGGATTGGGGATTCAGAATTTTTTTCACGAATGTCGTCCACCTAGGATAAAT
The DNA here is from genome assembly GCA_020521455.1 of Prunus kanzakura. Classification (NCBI taxonomy): domain Eukaryota; kingdom Viridiplantae; phylum Streptophyta; class Magnoliopsida; order Rosales; family Rosaceae; genus Prunus; species Prunus kanzakura. Next base: position 86,738 of record BPUM01000179.1, read on the forward strand.
TCCGTCGGCAAGGTAGTACGCACCAGAGTATACGGTATTGTTGATTTGGTACGTGACCTGGGGGGGAATGACCTCGCAATACCTCGTCGAACACCGGGGATTGACCAAGGACATTGAGGTCAATCTGAGATCCGGCAACCCCGAAGAAGGCATTCCAAACCCAATAGTCGAATGAAGCTACGGCCTCCAAAATTATACTTTTTTGGCCCTTCCAATTCCCGTACTCTCCTTGCCAAGCAGTAGCACAATTCTTCCACTGCCAGTGCATGCAATCGATGCTTCCAATCATTCCTGGGAAACCTCGATCCTCGCCTTTTTTTAGAAGCCTTTGTAGGTCCCTCGGCATGGGTTTGCGAAGGTACTCCCTCGTGTACAAATTTTCCACTGCATCACAAAATCTCACCAAGCACTCTTGGATAGTAGATTTTCCCATCCTTGCAATCTCATCCACCTGCTCTGCAGATGCCCCATAAGCAAGCATCTGCAAAGCAGCTGTAAGTTTTTGCTTCAGGATAAGACCCAAAACTCCAACAGCATCATGCTTTTGAATGAAGTCTGTGTCGTAATTACAAAAATCATGCATGATTTTTTGGAACAAATGTGGCTGCATTCTATATCTCTCTCAAAACTTATATTCAGGATATAACGAATTTGGGATAAAGTAATCCTCCAAGAGATTCTTACCCCGAGACTCCCTACGTCTGTCCACATTCGGGGCACGACGACGGTGTTGCCTTGATTGATTAAGCATACACACCGCTGCTGCAAGCATTTGTTCCTCTTCTTCATCGGCGTCCCGATCTTCTTCAGCACGTCTACGCCGGATTTCTTCCCTTTGTTTCTGTTGCCTCTCCAACACCCTCCTCAAGTTTGACATTGAGAGTAGAAAGTGTTTTGTAAAATCTGAGAAATGAAGGAATAGATAAGAGATGGTGTGAGAGGTATGAGTTGATGGTGTAGTTTTATAGAGGGATTCAGAAGATAGAGATGACATGTGGCACAAATTTAGAGGCTGAAAATCTTATCTGAAATATGAGATTATAATTTTTTAAACATATCTGAAAATCTTATCTGACATGGGACACGTGGCAAAATTTTAGAGGGTGAAAATCTTATATGAAATATGAGATTATAATTTTAAAAAAAATATCTGAAAATCTTATCTGACATGGGACACGTGACACAATTTTAGAGGGTGAAAATCTTATCTGAAATCTGAGATTATAATTTTTTTTAATGAATATCCGAAAATTTTATCTGGAATAAGACACGTGGCAACCGAGATTCTCATCCGAAAATCTTTTCTGAAAAATAATGGACACGTGACAACCAAAAATCTTATCCGAAAATTTAATTACAAAAGATTATCAAAATTAATGGTTTAAAGTATAAAAAAAAAAAAAAAAAAGGAAATAAAGTACAATGAATAGTATTTACCTTAGAATGAATAGTATTTGCCTAAGACTTGCCCCAGATTGACACTATTCATGTGACACTATTCATCGGTGGAACCACAAATGGCAAGGCTGCCACTATTCATGTGAATAGTGGCAGCCCTTGCTTGCCCTTGCCCTAGACTTAGCCCTTATGGGTGGAGATGCTCTAATGTGTAATTTATTTCTCTTTGTGATTTATGTTTTAAACATAATCTTCTAACCTTTGGGGAGTCTGGTTTTTTATCCTGCTAATGGGCTTCTTGTCCATCTCGTTCTGTACTTATTTCACCTGTTAATACAAGTTTCTTTTCCAAAATAAATATAAAAAAAAAAATTGTGACCTCTCAGTCTGAGTTACTGATTGTACTTCTGAGCAGTTGGACATGCATCTGCAGGAGCAATTTGAGAGGATTATTTTGAACCACGATGAAGAGATGGGATTTATCAGACGCTACCTGTAGAATGTGAACTCAACAGTTGTTACAGATGCTAAATGAGGACTACCATGAATGTTTTCCCAAACAAATTCAAACAAAATTCAAGTAGACGGCAATATCAGATTCCAAAAATTTATCTCCTTCAGTTGCCATATGTGCAAAAAGTGGGAGAATTTAAACCCCACTCCACTTGTCTTTCAATTTTGGGTGAAATTATTGCATGGTACTGGAATGCGGTCACATGACATCCACAAAAATGGTTTGGCATTTTTGGGCCCAACTTAGTGATGTTTGGACCTTCGGTAAGCCCTGGGCCTCGGTGGAGTGATCGATCTGCAAGATGAAAATGCTCAATAAGGCCTTAGGCATCGGTGTGGTATCGGTCGAAGGCTCTCTGATACTTAGTAAGTATATATAATAATCTGGACAGAGTAGTGGCTAAGTTTGTCGAATGTTCCAGTTACCTACATTTTGGGATTTGTGCCCTTTTTTTTTATAAACCTTGGGAGGTATGCATGTTATGTAGAATTTTGATGTGGGATTGTAGACATTTTCTGTGGGTGCTCCACGTGTCCAGTGGGTGCTTGGGGTCTAGTCTTACATTTGGCAGTGTGGAGTACCGAATGCTACTCTACCGATTCCCTTCTAAGACCACGTGTGGCCTCCTTATTGGTCTGTCAAATTAGGCATAAACAGGAGTCCCCCAAGTTCCGATATGAGAAGAGCTTCTTAGTTGGGACTTGATATTATGTTCGGTATCCTGGCTTGCCGAAGGCTTAGCATGTGCTATTGGTCCATTACACGTTGCCGTTATTGTTCTAGGGTACCGTTCGGTGACCCTCTTGGGGGTGTGAGACTTAGGCATTTCATTGGTAGTGTTGATGTTTTTCTTAGAGTCGTGCCCCTGGTTTCTCAGGGGTCATGTGCATGTCGTTCGGTGGGAGTGTTTGTTGGGGCTTATAGATCTGACGTCGTGGAGCAATAAATTTCAAGCACCGAACAGTAACCTCAGGAGTCTTCTGAACATTTTGATGGCATGGTTGACGCTTAGTCTTCTGCGCTCAGCGTGCAGGTCACCTCTGCTCCTGATTGGTGCCACGTGTCGGGGCGCGTGTGCGAAGAAAAGTAATGATGGCGTCGGTTAGGTTCTCGAGGTGTACTGGTCAATTCCTTCAGTATAAATAAGGGCGACTCCGGATTAGGAAGTCACTTTTTTTTGCGAGAGCCATTTGAGAGCTTGTGAAAGGCGATTTTCGGTGAACTTCCTTTGGCAAGAAAGGCGATTTCCGGCGACGACTCCACAACGGAGAAATTTCTGGCTAACTTCCACCACCGTAATAACAAGGTATTTTGCTCTTTCAATTCCCTTTTTCAATTAATTGCACCTCTGTGGCTTAAACTAGACTATGAACACAAATGAACACAAAGAACGTTCTACCAACGGACAGGGCAGTGTCGTTGGCTATGGTGTCGTGCGGCTTTGACTGTGCCAGCACGAGCCAGTATTGCGAGTTCCTGATGAAGGACATGCGGGTGATGTCACGCTAGCTACCATTCAAAGACCTCCACGTCTAGCCGTGGGGATGTCGCTGTCGAATCTTCCTTTTGGCCAATAATGACAGTAGTTCAACAGGGGAACCCCAGGGTGCCAATGGGTCAACCCAAGGAGTTCTTGTTCGGCGTAGATTACTTAGAGTCAACCAAGATAACAAAAGCAGAGCTGGCCAAATACCGTGCCAAATACTGGATCCCAAATTCGATGAAATGGAGGATTCCGGGGCCCACCGAATCCTTAAGCAACCCTAAGGACGGTGAAGTGGTTTTCTTCATGAACATCCTCAGGCTTGGGGTTCGGCTACCATTGTAGCCTCCTATTCAGACAATCCTAGCGCATCTGGGCTATACTTCGGGCCAATACAACCCAAACTTCTGGGTGGCGTTAATGGGGATCGTTGTTGTGTTCGGCCTTGCCTAAGAGGGAGAGCCAACCTACGAGCAGTTCTCCTACCTCTACAGCGTCACTCGATCCAAGTGTGCAGGTCAAAGAGGCTGGGTCCAAGCCAATTGCCTTCGGGCTTCCGAACGGGGGCACTTCGTTAGGGCTATGCCGACCTCTCAAAAGTCATGGAGGAATCGGAGGGTGCTCCTGTCTTGTCACGACCAGATTCGAAAATAAAGAATATTCCCGAATCATGGCGTGAGTCATACCATAGTCATAAGAATAAAATCCTACAACCATGATATGATGAGAAAAAGAGCCACAATTACTACAAATTTACTTAACATTACAAAATCAAAGTCGCAGTAGCTCGTAATTAACTACACACTAAGATCTTTAACAAACGGTTGACTACTTACAAATATTAATTACACAAATCAACAATAAAAGCCCAGCAGCTCAGTTGAACCCGCTTCCTCAAACTTCTTCTTTAATCCTGCACAATCTATTAGGGTATGAGCATTCTAATGCCCAGTAGAGTACCGTCAAACCCCTCAAAGTCAGCTATCACAGTTAATCAAAGTGTCATGCATCAAACAACACAAGATATACAAATTATGCAATCATACCAGATAAATAAATTTGCATATGTGGTGATGCCATGAACTCACTCCCTTCTAATCCCACTAATTCATATCCTAGGGCAACAAGCCTGCATGTCCCATACCATGCGTTTTACCACTGTGGCTCCGAATACCCTAAAATATGAACTAGCGCCCATCCGTCCCTTAACCCATTTTTCTTTTGTTTACAAATTTCTCAACTTTCACTTATCATTAGAGGCCCTGCTCCCATCACCTCAATATATTCAAGCTCTGCTCCCGTCACTTGAATATATTCCACATTTTATTCAGATATATCTAAAGCCTTCTCCCACCCCTTAGATATATCTCAAACGACACACACACACACACTCCAAACACCACTGTATTTCTGATGCATATGTAATGCAGCACAAACATCATTTATTTATGCTGAATAATGCCACAGATAATAACAATAATATATCAGGCTTAATCACATGAATAATAATATTCACAAAATATCAAATAATATCCATGGAAAAACATCAATAATACTATTTACATAACATCAAATAATATTCACGGAAAAACATCAATAATAATGTTCACATAACATCAAATAATATTCATCGAGCAAAGCAACAATAATATTCATATTTATAATACTATATATAAGCACCAAGATTAAAAGTGATATAGCCCAATCATAGGGAAATCAGGAAACCCTACCTCAAGTCCAGCTAGCTAAAGTACCAAATTTACCCTTCGGAAGTTCTCGGAGTTGTCGAATCTACACTTTTGATCCAATTCCTGAACAAATTCAAATCCAAATTATTGTTGAGCAATCTTCACACTATTTCACCTAAGACCAACCTCAACCTTACGCATTTCAAAGATTATGCACGATAATGACGAAAATGCCCCTAGGACCAACTCGGGGTCCAAAGCGGCCAAATCTCGTCCAAAAATAATCTAAAACTTTGTCCTATGCCCTGTCAACACTGAAACAAGGCCAACGACACCTGTTAACCAAAAGTTACTATTTGGGTCTCGTGGGCCCCACGACAACCGATACTTTACACCACCTCGGATTGACTTAAAACATATACCATCGGACTCGGATCAAAAAATTGAGTCGAATGGACTAAAAATATGGCGTCGGAGGCTGCCGGAATAGCCGCCACTTGCCGGAGCCGCGAGTGGGCTTGCTCCGGTTACTGTTCATCGTCTTCAAACAGAAATCCTGCAACTTCCCCTGTTTTCCAGATTTAATCCTAGATATTTGTGAGTCATTTTGACCAACCAAACGTCAACGAAAATGGGTAAACTTATAGTTGTTTAGAAGCTTAGTATCTCTAGTTTCTAACCCAACAAACCACACTGAAAACGGATCTAAAACGAAGGAGAAAACCAACTCCAAACTTGGACTCGTGGCTGGTTTTTCTGCAGAAAACAGAGTTTTTTTCCAAACTTTGCACAAGTGTTCAACCTATCAAAACTCAACCAAAATCGACGAAACCAATTGTGTTTTGTTCCTTGCCAAGTCTAGTTCAAAACCCAACAGATGGATTCCTCAAAAACTCAAAATATTAGGAGAAAAATAGAGCCAAAGTGAGGCTCGCGGACTGCAAATTTCCAGAAAATGCAAATTTCCAGATTTTGTTCAAAGTTGTTTTCAACCATTCTAACACCCCAGGTGGTTCTTAAGGCTTCTAAAACTCTTCTAAACTTCATACCTATCATTAGAACTCATCAAAAACTCAAAATACAACTAAAAACACAACACCCACACTTGAAAAATCACTCTATCCACCCAACCCGAAAATAGAGATTCAACATCTTCCAATTCAATCTTCCCAACACTCATATGGCTCAAATCATTCTTTAAGAGATTAAAATCACACAACCACAAGGTTAAAACCAGAAATTTCGAAATCAACTCACCTTAGAAACTCTCTTCTTCTCTTCCTCCTATCTTCTCCTTTCTTCCTCACCCCAACTTCCATTTCTTTCATCCCAAAAATTTATCTTAGTTTAAGCAATTAATTTTTCTTAGCTTAGACTAGGTGACTCACCTATCCTAGGTTTACAACTCATCCAAATTGAGATCAAAACCAGATTTTTTTGAAGGGATTGTATGGGGGAAGGGGGAAGCAGGCCCGGCCCTGACCAGGGGCAGTCAGTGCGACTGCCCTGGGCCCATTATTCAGGGGGGCCCAATTTTTATTTATTTTTATAAGTGTTATATTATATATTATAAATTGATTTAATATTTTTGAGGGAACAAAATGGTGTTCGCGTTCTGGAAGAAGCGCATCTCTTCCGCTCCTCAAGAACCCTTTTGCGCTGGTGTTCCACTCCTCCAGGTTATCTATTCTAAAAGTTTCTTCTTCTTGTTCTTGTTTTTCCTCTTCTTCTCTTCTCATCTCATCTCATCTCATCTCATCTAAGCCTCTCCTAAGTTCATTTATGTTTCACTCTTCAGTTTCATCCTCTGCAAAAAATAACCATGGGCGATTTAACCATGGGTGATTTGCTTTTTTTTTTCCTATCGCTCTTTTTCTCTATCGATTCCTCTTCTATGTCATTTAAATCATGGGGTTTTCTTGGATTGATTCATTCAAATTCTTTGAATCACTAATAGATGTACTATTATGGGGTTTTCTTTTCAAATAGAAACCTCGCTTTACTGTTGGAATTGTTCTTCTGCGAAAATAACATGGATGATTTCCTTTTTTTCTTTTTTTCGATTTTTCTTGTAAGATGAATCACAATTAAATACACATTGTTTTCCATAATTTAGGAATAGGATATTGAAATGGATCTGAAATTTGGGAACAAAGGATCCATGATGAGAGTTTTAAAAGAAATTCTTTGATATTGGCTTGACTTGCATTCTTGAAATTTTGGAACAAAGGATCCATGATGAGAGTTTAGGAATATGAAAGACATTGCTCAAAGTCTAAAAATATCTTGGAATAAATACTTTCTCAAAAAAACCAATGCTTAGTTGATAAAACAGTTGATAAATCAATGGAATAAATACTGTCTAAAAAAAGTATACTAGTGTTAGTGTTAGTGTTAGTGATTAATGTGTGTAGGGCACACTTTAGAATTTCGCCCTGGGCCTTTGAAAACTCAGGACCGGCCCTGGGGGGAAGGAATGAAGGAGGGAAGAAGGCTTGGCTTACACGTTGCCTCTTTTTTTTTTTTTTTTTTTTGTGGTTATTATCTACAAGGGTATTTTGGTAATCTTTCACACATAGGGGTATTTTTTTGGTCATTTTTGTCCAACTTCAAATTAAACATACTTAATTTAATAATCTCAATCCAAAATCTTTTGATAAAATACCCATAATCTTCTCCACTATTATATTATTTTTCACTAAAATATGAAAATCCACCTTAAATTTTTCGGGGTATTACATGTCTGGTGATTGGGAATCGCCTTCAGACAGGCCCGTTCGTTTTCACAGTCCCACTACTTTCCAAATAGCTGGTAGGTTACTAGGGTACCATTCGGTAGGCAATTGTACTATATTCTTTTTACCGAATTTGATATGTGTTCTTGTTTTGCAGGCAAGTTGAAGCAGCCAATCCCTTCCAAAGGAGATATCCAGAATGTTGAGTGTGTGAAGATGAAGGTTCCAGCTTCTCTTCAGATCTATCCAAACTTCCTCTTCACCAACTGAATTCCCAAATCCTTTCTCAAAACTGTCATAAAAATTCCCCATTTCCACAAACCCACTTCCCCAGAACTATATTCCCATCCTTTTCTCAACTTTCCAAAGATCCGTTCATAAGTAAATAAACAAAATCCCTTTTCAAACCGAGACCAATCTGAAAACTCATTAACTTGATTTAGACCATACCTGCACATTTACAGTCGTCCAAAGCCATAAACTAATGATACTAAAATATAACTACCTCAAACTTGGAAATATATAAGATAAGCTAAATCATTCATAAATACTGGATAACACTGTCGCGATATAACAACCATTTATGTAATGATAACTATTAACAATTTCATAAATATAAACATACAACAAACTAACACCCAATATTACCACAATCCAAATCCAAAATTCATATACTTCAATAATGATAATGCTCTCTAAAAATCTCATAACACATAGCAAAAGACGATGCCATCCCATTAACAAATTCCATAACCTCAATAACCCAAATATTTATACATATATAAATATCAAACTCTCAAAAGCATAAATTCTATAACTCAAAATATTCACAAAACTTTAAATATCATAATATAATCCGATAATCCCACAATTAAAACAATATTCAAATCTCAAAATTCCAACAAGACCCAAAATAATTTAAATAATAACCAAAACTTCTTTACACGTACAATTTCCATAGTATACTATAATCCAATATTAAAACACAATATAACTTCATAATCTTAATAATCAAAGTAATCAAATTTATATAAATGCCGGCAACGAGTGGGTAGCTTGAGAAAATTCCAGTGATGGAAAATTCTCGAAACACCCTTTAATACCTATAACAATCCTAACAAGAGGAGCAACTTTTGGTCTCGGATCTCGGCCAAAAAGTGGCTGGAAATGGGTAAAAACGGCCAAAACCATGGGCCCAATATGGGTATTTAAATCAATCTTCACAACTCCAAAACTAACCCAAACTAACTACATAAACAGATAGAGCACGATGAGGGGATGAATTTTCATACCTCACTCGTCGGATTTTGTGGCCGTAGTTGCCGGAAACGCATCGAAAACTTCGAAAACCACTGACACTTCCAGTCGTTCCAGTCCAAAATCCTTGGGTTTTCGAGCTGCGAAAAGGGCTGGGTTAGGTAAGGGACATCGATACGAAACTTTTGGGACCAATTTCGCCGGAAACGGTCGCCGGACGGCGAAGAAATTGCTGGCCAAAGTTTTGGCCTTGTTATGTGTGACGGAGAGAAAGAGAGGTGTGGGGAAGAAGAAGAAAAGAAAAATAAATAGAAATAAGCTCGGTACTGTAGCGGTACTGTTTGCTACAGTACAAATTTTAAAAATCCCACTGCATCCTTTTCGTTTCTAAACCTTTCCTCCTTCATTACAACTCGGAATTGGACTTGCCGCATGTTTACGAACTCGTATCATCGAGCTCTACACAAAGGTGCTAGTCAATTCTCCAAAATCCTTCCTGAACAAAAAGTTACTAAAGTGCCCTTGCACCCAAGGGCAAAATTGTAATTTCACCTAAGAATTAAATTGGGTTAAATTGATTAAATTTGGTCAGTGATGTTACATTCTACGCCCAACGTGGCCTTTCATACATTCTTGTCAAGGCCGTGTTCATGGGATCCGGTTCGTACACCTTTGGAGCATCATAATCATGCTCATCCTCCACAATCATGTTATGGAGGATGATGCAAGTCATCATAATGCTCGTCATCATAATGCTCATCAGCACCTCCTCATCAAACATACGCACAGTACCCCTAATAATTGCCTACCGAGCTTGGAGGATACCGAAACACCTTTCGACATCTTTCCTATAACCTGCTTGATAGGCAGCAAATAATTTTGCCTTCTCCGATTGGGGATGTGGAATTGATTTGACAAACGTGGTCCACCTCGGGTAGATGCCGTCTGCTAGATAATACACATTCGAGTAGACGGTATTGTTGATTTCATAGGTGATATTCGGGGCTTCACCTCTCAAGACATCGTTGAATACCGGGGATTAACCCAACACGTTCAAGTCATTTTGAGATCCAGATACTCGAAGAAGGAATGCCAAACTCATGTATCGAATCCAACAACGGCTTCAAGGATGATACTTTTTTGCCCTTTCCTGTTTTCATAATCTCCTTGCCAGGCAGTTGGGCAATTCTTCCATTGCCAGTGCATACAGTCGATGCTTCCAATCATGCATGGAAAACCTCGAGCTTCGGCTTTTTGTAGAAGCCTTTGGAGATCCCTAGGCGTAGGTTTGCGGAGATAGTCCCTGGTGTAGAGAGTTTCAATTGCATCACATAATTTGACCAAGCTCTCTAGAGTAATGGACTTCCCCATCCTAGCCATCTCATCCACCTGATCAGTAGATGAACCATACCGCAACATTCGTATAACAACTGCAAGCTTTTGCTCAGGAAGAAGCCCCAAAACCTCAGCAACATCACACTTTTGAACGAAGTATGCATCGTAATTGCAAACAGCATGCATGACTTTATTGAACAAATGGGATTGCATTCTATATCGCCCTCGAAAATCAACATTGGAGTACACATAATTTGGGATAAAGTAATCTTCCAAAAGATTCTTACCCCGAGAATGCCTATGTCTGTCCACGTTCGGGCCATGACCAACTTGTGAACCACAGCGGTGACCTTGGCTTGGTTGATCGAGCAAACCCATTGCAATTGCAACAGCTTCATCTTCTTCTTGCTGCACTCTTTTTTCTTCAGCTCGTCTACGTCTTCTTTCTTTAAATTCTCGCTCTTGCCTCTCCAAGCATCTCCTCATGTCTAATATTGAGAGTGGAGTCTGAAATCTAAAATCTGAGAAATTAAAAGATAGAGAAGATCTGGTGTGAGAGGTATGAGCTGAGCCTCTGGTTTTATAGAGAGATTTTGGTAGATATAGATGATACGTGGCACGATTTTATAGGGTGAAAATCTTATCTGAAATTTGAAATTTGAAACCAAAAATCTTATCCGAAAATTTGATCCGAAAAAGTCATTCAAATTATGAGATATGAATTTTATAATAAATATTGACAGGAACCCAAAATTTTATCCGAAAATATTCTCCAAATTAATTGTTTATGTATAATAAATAAAAAAACGAAAAGTGAATAGTATTTGCCCTTTGCCATGGCAACGGATGGAAACACACCTTGCTTTTTACAAGAGCTGCCACTATTCTCGTGAATAATACCTGCCCTTTTGCCATGACAAATGGGTGGAAGTGCTCTTATGCGAGAGCCAGTTCATTTCAGTGAAGTTTCCAAAAGAAGAAAGAGACCGTACCCAAAAGAAAAGCTTCAACAACAGACTACAGGCTGCAAAAGCTTGAGAAAGAAAAGAACGCAAATTTGAATTTGAAACCCTAGCTAGGGTTCGAGGTCTGCGATTGCACACTCAAAACAGAAGCCAGTGATGGAGAAACCATGGGCATCGGTAGCATCAAGCTCAGAGGGCTCTCGAGAGCTTCAGTGCATAGGCAAATTGGAAATCGAAAGGCCAAACCCCGTCGGATTCCTCTGCGGCTCTATTCCTGTTCCCACCGACAAAGCCTTCCACTCTTTCGATTCTGCTCTCATTCCTTCCCGCCAAACGTCCGTACTTTCTTCCCCACCTCTCTCTCTCTGTTTTTATTTATTTATTTATAATTTTCTTTTTTATTTTGAGTTTGATTTTCTGGGTTTGATTTTGGTTGCAGAGTGAGTGCTCCGCGGTATCGAATGCTTCCGACGGAGACAGACCTCAAGAGTCCTCCACTGCTTTCAAATTTCCCGGACAAGGTTCTTCCCATTGCTGCCGTGCACTCCAAGGCCGCTGGAGGTATGTACATTTCTCTTTCAATTTCAAAACTGATTAACATTTAGTTTCAGTTTCTCACAATTTTATGGAATATGTGGTAGTATTGGAATTTGAGGGTCATTTTTTTGATTCATAGTTTAATAGACATAGGCTAATAGTAATAGGCATTAAATTATTGATGGCATTTTACTTACCTAATTTGATTTCTGAAGCTGTAACATGGATGGTGTTATTTTTGGTGCTTCAACTTTGGCAGATATAGCTTGGGATGGTGGTACTGTTACATCAAATCTTGCTAGGAAATGTGAGGCCCTTGCTGTGTCTGGTTTGGTTGAGTATGGGGATGAGATTGATGTCATTGCTCCAGCTGACATTCTGAAGCAGATCTTTAAAATGCCATATTCCAAGGCTCGATTATCAATTGAAGTTCATCGTATTGGACAGACACTTGTTCTGAATACCGGGTTTGTATTTGCTAATGCGGTATTTTATTTGTCCTCCATTTAAAAAGAAAAAGAAACTTATCTGATCTTTTTCTGAAGTGTAGGCCTGATATTGAAGAGGGGGAAAAGTTAATAAGACGGCGTAAAAATCAATCAAAATGTGCAGATCAATCTTTGTTTTTAAATTTTGCTATGCATTCAGTTCGAATGGAAGCTTGTGATTGCCCACCAACTCATCATGCCCCATCACCGGAGCAATCCAACTCTTCTGTTCTTCCTGGAGCAAATACTCAGTTTGTGGGACAGCATGAGAATGGTGCTGGGGATGAAGAATCAAATCATTGTCCAGAGTACACAGAGGTTAAAAGGGATGATTTCTTTTGGGACAGTAAGAAGGGTAAGAAAAATAAGGGACGCAATCCTGTTAAAAAGGCTTCACAAGTTGGTGAGAAGTCCAGATGCGCAATACAAGAGTCTGAAAAACATAGAAGAGTTGGTAATGATGGGTTTTTAAGGGTTTTGTTTTGGCAATTTCACAATTTCCGCATGCTCCTCGGAAGTGACCTGCTTCTATTCAGTAATGAAAAATATGTTGCTGTTAGCTTGCATCTCTGGGATGTTTCACGACAGGTTGAAGTGGCCTACTACAAATCTTGCCCTTTTCTTTCCCTAATTTTGTTGTTGTTTGCATACCAACTTTTTTTCTTCTTTTTTTTTTCTCTGATAACAGGTTACACCATTAACTTGGCTTGAAGCCTGGCTGGACAATGTCATGGCGAGTGTGCCTGAGATGGCCATCTGTTATCATGAAAATGGTGTTGTCCAGGGCTATGAGCTTCTGAAAACAGATGATATATTTCTACTAAAGGGGATCTCTGAGGATGGCGCTCCTGCATTTCATCCTTATGTGGTACAGCAAAATGGCCTTTCTGTTCTGAGGTTCCTTCAAGAAAACTGCAAGCAAGATCCTGGAGCTTATTGGGTACTGACATGATTTAATTTTTTGTGAAACTGGGTTTTCGTTTGTTTTCTTTTTTGTTTGAGCTTTATTGTTGAAATTTCAATGCTAACGTTCATTAACTTTTCAAAATTTCAGCTGTATAAAAGTGCTGGGGAAGATGTCATTCAGCTCTTCGATCTTTCTGTGATTCCTAAGAGTCGTTCTTCTAATGATTGTGATGATAGCCCAAGCTCCCTGCCTTCTGTGTTGCATCAAGGGAGAAGTGATTCCCTGTATTCGTTAGGGACTCTATTGTATCGAAGTGCTCACAGGCTTTCACTTTCAGTGGTGTGGAAGAAATATGTCTATTGTATTTGGTACATTCCCCTGATCCTGTTATAAGTTGTTACTAATTTATTTTGAATTTCTGCAGGCTCCAAATAATATGGCGAAGTGTGCCAGGTTCTTCCAAAAATGTTTGGAACTCCTAGATGAGCCAGATCATTTGGTACTGTGTTATGTTTCTTTTTATTTTTTGGTTACTAATTCAGGGTTTTAAAAAAAAATTAATTTAAGTCACAAGTAAAATGGTAACTTATAATTGATGTACTGCTGAATAGGTTGTACGTGCATCTGCACATGAACAATTTGCAAGGCTTATTTTGAACCATGATGAAGAGCTGGAATTAACGTCTGATGCTCTGCCTATAGAATGTGAACTTACAGTTACTGATGCTGAGGAAGATTCTTCGGACTTTTTGAGTAGCATTTCTGAATTGTCAGTCCATGAGCCAGTACCCTCCCTTGTTGGAGAGGAAAATTCATGTGAAGATGGACAGAGTTTTCGAGATTCAGTAAGTGATGCTTCTGTAAAGATGACTTTAGAAGCAAATGCATATTCTCCAAGAAAATTGTTAGCAGCAGGTGGCACGGACATCGGAGGTTGCACAGAAGCTGTACTAAGTTCCTCTGGCGATGAAAGCTCTGAAGTTGGCAAATCGCCTGCAACAACCACACATGTAGTTCAAACTGTTGCTGAACCAATCTCCTCTAAATTAGCCGCAATACATCATGTTTCTCAGGCTATTAAATCTGTTAGATGGATGCGCCAACTGCAGACTACTGAATCCAAGTTTATGGGCCAGGACAATGAAACCCATGATAGGCCACCTTCATCTGTTAATCTTTCCGTTTGTGCATGTGGTGATGCTGACTGTATTGAAGTTTGTGACATTCGGGAATGGCTTCCAACATCAAAATTGGACCATAAGCTGTGGAAACTTGTTCTTTTGCTTGGAGAATCGTATTTGGCACTTGGACAAGCTTATAAGGAGGATGGCCAGTTACATCAAGCTTTAAAGGTTGTAGAATTGGCCTGTTCTGTTTATGGATCCATGCCTCAACATCTTGAAGACACAAAATTCATTTCTTCCATGAGTAGTTGCTTTTCATCACAGACAAAATTCAGTTACACAAATAAAAAGACAAGATCATCTAATAGTGATCTGGAGGATCTGAGCTCCAACTCCAATGATGATTGTCTTTTGTTTGAGCAGTTCTCTTCCATCTACCTCTTCTGGGCCAAGGCATGGACACTAGTTGGAGATGTTTATGTTGAATTCCATATTGCCAAGGATAGTATGATCCCTGCACTGGAGGAGAGAAAATATTCTACTAGAGAGTTGAAAGTGTCATCTGAGGTTGTGAAAGAAGTGAAAAGGCTCAAGAAGAAGTTGGGACAGTATACGCAGAACTGCAGTTCATGTTCTCTGGTAAATTGCAGCTGTCAGAGTGATAGGGCAAGCAGTGGTAGCAGTGCAAGTAGTAGTCGTCGTGATATGCGCTCAGTAACTTGTGGCAGGAAATACAGTAAAAGACCATATGCTAAGAGCAACGCCTACCCACTTTTAAGAGACCCTGAAGATGATAATCTTTGTTTGAAAATGGAGAACAGAAATGTTTCTGATTGTGAATATTTACACCAAAATAGAAATGGTGAAACCACAGTACAATCTTCTAACAATTTAGAAGGCATCCTAGAGATGCATGATATGGGGTCGACATTGGCCTCTCAATCTAATGCTGCTTTGGGAGAACCAACAAAAGTGAAAAATGGTGGGATATTCAAGTACCTTGGAGGTCCCGCAGTTGGAGATGCTGAAAGCAATCTTTCTGAAGCCCTATGCTGTTATGAAGAAGCTAGAAAGGCATTAGGTGGTCTTCCATCTAGTTCAGCAGAATTACAATCTATAATGAAAAAGAAAGGGTGGGTATGCAATGAACTTGGTCGAAATAGGCTTGAGAGGAAAGAACTAAACAAAGCTGAATTTGCTTTTGCAGATGCTATAAAAGCATTCAGGGAAGTCTCTGATCATACCAATATCATATTAATAAACTGTAACTTGGGCCATGGAAGACGGGCATTGGCAGAAGAGATGGTATCAAAGATTGATAGTCTCAAGACGCATGCAATCTTTCGAACTGCATACAAGCATGCATTAGAGACTGCAAAATTAAAATATAGTGAATCACTTAAATATTATGGGGCAGCAAAAGTGGAACTCAAAGCATTTGTTGAAGAGGCTGCTGGCTCTGAATTAAACAATTTGAGGACTGAGGTATATACACAATTTGCTCATACGTATCTGAGGCTTGGAATGCTCTTGGCAAGAGAAGATATATCTGTGGAAGTTTATGAAGCTGGAGTCTTGGGAGATGTGCATGTTGATTCCACTAGTCCTAGTGGCAGAAAATCAAGAAAAGAATCACGTAAGCATGAGATTTCAGCCAATGCTGCCATTAGGGAGGCACTGTCCGTTTATGAATCACTAGGCGAATTACGGAAACAGGAGGCTGCATATGCCTATTTTCAGCTGGCTTGCTACCAAAGGGATTGTTGTTTGAAGTTCTTAGAGCCAGACCATAAGAAAAGCAGCTTATCCAAAGGTGAAAACACTATTCTCCAACGGGTCAAGCAGTACGCAGCCTTGGCAGAGAGGAACTTGCAAAAGGCCATGGATTTCTATGGCCCCAAGACGCATCCTACCATGTACCTGACTATTCTTATAGAAAGATCAGCTCTTTCACTGAGCCTTTCAAGCCCTTTACACTCAAATGCAGTATGTTCTTGAACTTAATACTTATTGAAAATTTTGAATTTTGCTTCTAACAAATAATATTTATTCACCCCTTTTTGAAACTCAAACAAAGACTGAAAAGTATATGGTATACATATGCATGCATGGATTGCACCACATTTTAGGGATTGGATAGGCGAATTGAATGCTAAGAAGGGGATTTTATTCTTGAATTGTTCCTTTTTATAGAACTCTTATGATCTTATCCTTTTGACTGTTGGCTTCAGCATTTTGATTCATCTTGATGATTCACTTGCTGACTTGTTCCGTTTATCATCTTGGATCATGACATTAAGTTGATTAGAGATGTAAGTTGATTAGGAAGTTGATCAATGGATTTGATACTGAGGTCCAGCCACATGTACTCGTGTATTTATGTTGTCCTTCGCACTTACTAAATATTTGTTATAGAAAATTATAAATAAAATAAAATTGTTAGCAGGGAGTTTTAACCTATGTATTTAGGCATGTTAAGCATTTTATTGTTCTCCGGCATCATGAATAAGAAAATCTAGCGTTATAATCTGCCATGACTTGAAGCCTCCTTACTGTTGTTCGCACTCAAATACTGAATGAGGCTGAAATATTGCTTGTTTTCCAGATGTTGGAATCAGCTCTGTCTTACATGCTCGAAGGACGTTATGTGTCAGAAACGGATTCGGACTCTTTGAAAACTGATCATTCTGAGATACTTGCCAAGTTTTGGAGTCAGTTGCAGATGCTTTTGAAGAAGATGCTGGCTGTGGCGCTTGCTGCACGTGCGAACAAATCTCCTGTTTCTCAGCCACCTTCAATATCCAACAGGTCTGGAGATGCTGAAAAGCTGAGGGAGCTTTACAAAATCTCTCTCAAGTCCACCAAGTTAAGTCAATTGGATGATATGCACTCCTTGTGGACATCATAATCTGGGAACTTGTCTGTGCATGATAGCCTTATCGTAATTATGTTTCGATAACAGGTGGAGAGAGAGCTTGGGTTTGTAATGTATTGTAATATACTCTGCATAATATTGTTTATAGAAAGAATTGTAAAAAGAAAAATCCGAACAAATATTTGGTAAATATGACCTTTTTGAATTCTGGTAATACTAGTAATAATATTTCTTGGAGTATTTTGTCATGGACTAATGGTACCCAGAGGCTTCTTCGACTGGAGCATTTTGTTAAGTTTTATATGTTTTAAGAGAAGTAAATATAGTCGCAAATTGTTGGAACTTCTAGGGCTTGTTTGATAGACTAGACTAGATTATTAAAATGCCTACATTTTATGTGCTTTCAAGCCATAATATGGATGTGTTGTTTAATATCGAGGAAGAATTGAG
Organism: Prunus kanzakura; assembly: GCA_020521455.1. Lineage (NCBI taxonomy): Eukaryota > Viridiplantae > Streptophyta > Magnoliopsida > Rosales > Rosaceae > Prunus > Prunus kanzakura. The sequence goes on from BPUM01000179.1 coordinate 104,494, forward strand.
ACTATCTATAAGAAGTTGAGGATTAAAACTTATCCTCCTAATTCCCTTGAAAATGGTGGGATCAAGGCTTCGTTTGGGATTGCCTTTTTTGGTCAAAATAAAATATCTCGATTATTTTAAAAGTAGTGGCCTTTTGATAACAACTTTTAAAAGCAGGCTATGAGTTGCGTTTCAAAGCTACTTTCAAAAGAAGCAGAACTAAGCTTTTAATGAATTTTTTAAATTCCCAAAATACCATCATTCATTTTTAAAAATGACACCATCTCCATCTCCACCAAAACAGAAATTACTTGCATAATTTGAAGAAGAAGAGTGGTGGGGTGTGTATCTATATATATAAAGCAAAAAGCAGAGAAAGGTGAAACATTCAAAATACCAGAAAATATCCTTGGTTAATTCAAACATTAAGAATTGAAATTATTAATTAAATGAAGATAATATAGTAAATTCACATTTTTTTTTATATTAAAAAAATAAAAATAAAAATGAAATCAGATAATAAGTCCTACTTTTATAGAACATAACTACCCATATTATCTTTTCTTAATTCTAAAAAAAAATTTAAAAAAAAAAAAAAAACTAATTGGCACATGCGTGAGCATGTGCTAAGGGGCTAGTATAGAATAATAGATGTACTAGGGTTAAATATTAAGTTGGATGACCCTTTTTGTCTTTTACATAATAATAAAACTTAAGAATTTAATTATTTAAATATTGAGGTGAACAAAGAAAAGTGGGGAGTTTAAATAAAAAAATTCTAAATAAATATCTATAAAAGTTAAAGGAAATGAAAAAGAAGCTTCCACGGTGCAGGCCAAGAGGCAGGCATAAAAGGTACCGAGAGACAGACACGGAGTTATTTCCAAGGCAAAAGTAAATAACTTAATGGGTAAGGTACCCAATAAAAGAGGAGTGTGTTCCCAAATTGAAATCCTGATAAGATTTTGCCTTTGGGGCTCTCTTAAAAACAAGGAATGGTAAACAAAGCTCCTGCTCCTGCTTCTTTATTCTCATCAATTTTGCTTCTGATTCTCGCATTTCTCTTCGCCATGGCCGATTCTGCTCCCAAATCCGTCGCTTCTTCTTCCGAATCGGCGGTCCACATCGTCTACACTGAGAGGCCTCTCGAAAATGAGGAGCCTGAGGCCTACCACATCCGAACCTTAGCCTCCGTCCTCGGCAGGTCCGTCTGTTTTCTTTCTCTACTGTTTGTTTCCCTGGAAAATCAAAAGGAAAATGAATCAAATGAACATGGCTGTGTGAATTTGTGTGTGTGTGTGTGTGTGTTTTTTTAAATATATATTTTAATTTGTTGGTAATTGTGAATTTTTGTTGTATACATACAGTGAGGAGGCTGCGAAGGGGGCTCTGATATACAGTTACAAGACTGCTGCCAGTGGATTCTCCGCTAAGCTCACTCCTCAACAGGTCGAGGAAATTTCAAGTCAGTCCTCTCTCTATTTCTCTTAGACGAAATTATCTAAATATGCCGGTGCGAGGTTTTTATGTTTTTTTCTAGGGTTCCTAATGACTATTCTTCCAGTTACTGGTAAATGCTATTTATTTATCTGATCCCTGAGCAATATCCAGACATGGTTAATGTGAATATATTTATTTTTTTGTAATGTGTTTGCAAGCTTGATTAGATTATTTCGAATCCGCTTGTCATTTCCAATGCTGTATCGGTTCTTTGAGTGCTTATATTTAGGGAATTTGGTGTCTAGTGATTGATAGTTGCTCTCTGCAGGCTTGTGTTTGGCTTGTTTTGAACCCCAGACCTGATTTGTGTCCACAAGTGTGGCTACTTTCATTATGACTTTTCTGCCATGTTCAGGGTGGCTAGCCTACAATTGCACTTTTGCCTGTACTTTTGGATCTAACCTACTTGAGCTTTAAAGTGTTGTGCCTTTGTAGAGGAAGAAAATAAAAATAAGCTAAAACCTTAAATCATGGTTTTGCTGTTTATCGTTGAATATATAATCTCTACCTTCCATTCTTCTTTTCCGGTTGTTGATTCGCAATATCTGTGGTTCTAAAAAATTTCAAATTTAGCTGATAAGTTTTTTAAAAGCAGTTTTATGCTACCGATTTTTCCCCACGAGTAATCCAGTGGTAAAACATCTACTGTTTATTTGCTGATTTGTATCATAATGGGTTTTTTGTGTTTAGGCTGTACAACGCTTCTTGCTCATGCTTAATACTTACTAGTAGCCTACATGTTTCATAAGCTTACATATAGTAGAGGAATTACTGGTGTCTTAGCCGACTTTGCAGAGAAACCTACAGTAAAACATGGCATTTGTTTGTGTTTCTAGGCTGGCAATTATCTGAAATAGAGTTAGAAACTTAGGACATAATTACATCTGAAATGATTTTTAAGTGTTTGGTTTTTTAACATTTTGGGTGAAATTTGGTTTTGACCCTTCGGAAACAATGTATATGGCATTTGAAGAATTTGAAGAACATGTATGAGTAATTAGTTTTTTGTATTCTATGATACCTTTGGGATAGGATGAGTATGTTGCCAACGTGAGTTTAGTTGTTTCTCCTCCCAAAGATGAAGGCAAAAGAAGGGAAAAAAAACTTTTTTTAAAAGGGGCCATTTGTCATATTTTGAAGTATGAGTGTAATGATACCTTTCTTCCCCAGTATTGGAAGAAGTCCCAAGTTTGAATCCCGTTCCCCCATTAATAAACGAAAAGAAGTATAATCAGTTTTTCAATACACAAATCATGCACTTCACAGAATTCTGCACAATTTTTGGCATTTTTAAGTTTATAAAATGACAGGTATACATCTTTATGCACGTTATGAGTCCCAGATGTCTGATCATTGATAATACTCATTGTCTTTCTACTCTCTACTGGCAGAACTACCTGGGGTTCTTCAGGTTGTACCAAGCAGGACACTTCAACTGCATTCAGGACCTGGGAAGCTGCATTAGAGGAACTGAACTCAATACATAAGAAACGTGTTTCAAACAGTTATCTACTTTATGTATAAAACAATAAACTTGTTTACTCTTGGCACAGTGTACTTCTGCACTAATAAGGTTTAAAATTAATGTTTAAAAGTGCCCCTTATGAACCTTCATATATTGTATATACAGTTTTTTTGTTTTGTTTTTTGAATTCCTTCTATTCCTAGTTAAGTTACAGAGGTAGTAGTTGGAGGATGTCTGGTTGATGGACGACTATGCTTGTGTTCCAAAGATGACTTGTCTGTTGCAGATGATAATACCTTCTAGAGCCAAAGTGGCCTTTAGTTAGGGGAAGGCTTTGGGTTAACCAACGTAAGGAGGGAAGGGCTCAGGTGATGGAAAGTTATCCTAGTTGCGTCCCTCATTATCAAGTGAACAAATCTAGTAGTCAGAAGAAGCGATGGCAATAGTTGGAAGAAAAAAGAAAGTATACAAAACTATTAGTAGAAGCAGCCAACAAGGGTTGGTTGAGTTGGTAAGGATCGTTCTCCTCGCTAAAAAAGGTCTAAGACTCCCTCTGTAAGTCCTCAAATTCGCCTTGGTATGCCCTGGTCCTGGGATGGGGTAATCTCCCCTACCCGTAAACATTTTTTCATAAAAAAATTAATAAAATCCTAATGGAACCCCAATGTTAGGAGCTCTAAAAATGGTAGATAGAGCCCCCATTTAGAGCTATGGTGGAATATTTCGGGCTCTAAAGGTAAACTCCCACAATTGGGTGTATCTTATATTTGGGGATCTAATTTTTTATATTTATGAAGTAATTTAGTTTTTGTGTTAATTTTCTGTTTACTTATTTTGTGTTAATGTATGTTTATGTTAAGTTATTTATTTATATATGAATATTTCAACAACAAAAGAAATCAAAATTTGCACAAGATTTAAAAATAAAAAATAAAAAATATTTTATAGACTTTGGAAGAAAAAGTGAGTACCACACCCGATATCATAATACATTTATAAAATATTAATGATGATAGCTGGAGATAGCTCCGGTTCATTATGAACTTCCATCCCTATTTTATTTGGGCTTATTATCACAAAACATCCCTAAGGTTTACGAAACTATTAGATTGCATCCTTAATGTTTTTTTGTGTCATTCATGGTCCTCAAGGGTAGTATGTGTGATCACAAATGATCCATGCCGTTAGTTTGCTGATGTGGCATATATATATATATATATATATATATATCACAAAACATCCCTAAGGTTCACACATCTATCACAAATGGTCCTTGCGAAATTTTTTAATTTTTTAATTTAAAATTCATAAATTTTTTGGTTTTCTTTTTTATATTATTTTAAATTATATATTGTATTTTAAATACATAGGACACTATATTGTTGATGTGGCATATATGCGGAGCCCACATCTACAATAATATAGTGTCATGTGTATTTAAAATACAATATATATTTTCAAATAATTTAAAATACATAAGATTTTAAAAAGAAAACCAAAAAATTTTTGAATTTTAAATTTAAAAGATTTAAAAATTTTGCAAGGACCATTTGTGATAGGTGCGTGAACATCAGGGATGTTTTGTGATACATATATATGCCACGTCAGCAAACTAACGGAGTTTTTGACGTAACCTAACGGCAGGGACCATTTGTGATCACATATACTAACCTTGAGGACCACGAATGACAAAAAAAACATTAAGGATGCAATATGATAATTTCGTAAACCTTAGGGATGTTTTGTGATAATAAGCCTTTCATTTTATAAGATTACATTAACAACGACTATTGGATCAATAGAAGAAGTAGCTGGGCAAAAAGTAGAAACTAGACTAATTTAGTAGTAGTAGAAGAAGAAGCTCTGTAGTAGAAGGCTAATAGTAGAAGTACAAGAAGCTATGATGAAGAGCGGAAGAACAGATTGAAGGGGTTTCGGGTTCAAGAACACGAACGTCAAGTTTCACACCTCAACATTAACAATGAAGATCAATAACCCAGTTTAAGGGCTTTGTTCAAGATTTTATGGCGGGTTAAAGTTTTGCAACCAATAAAAACCAAGCCTGCATTAACAATGAAAATCAACGACCCCAAATCAAAACCAGACCTTAATGAACTGCCCCTTTCATTGAAATCACACCTGAACACAACAAACATAAACCAAAAAGTTAAGGGTTTAGACCCATTAACACATAAAAGTCTTGCAAATCAAAAAAAAATTATCATAACATCTCTAGAGGAAAGAAAACCATAGTACTACAGAGAAACAATGCTCTTTCATGTGGGTTAGGTGTCGACAATCAATGCTCGTGAGGTGCTCGACTATTTGCTCCAATGAAGCCATATCGAAACTAGAGTAAGGAACTGTTGATGCTCAAAAGTGGTTCAGCACTTTTGGGCCCAACTTAGTGATAAGGTATGATGGATGATGGGTGAACGTGAGGACCTTCAGCATGTGTGTGAAGATTTGGGCAAGCGATAAATATACAAAAGACGAGATATACGTAGTTCCCCTTTAATGAATGGGCTACGTCCATAGAGAAGTATATTCTCATTATTATAATAATGGTAGATTTACATTTGTACATGGGTGTGGACCCAAATATAAAGGTAAGAAGTGAGAAGCCCAGCCCAGGGATCCCTTCCTAAGTGGAGAGTGGTCTCCTTTTATAGGTAAGGGGGAGCATTCACTTCTTATAATATTCCAATGTGGGACTCTTTGCCTTGCCTAGAGTTGCTTCTAGTTGCTTGGTCAAGTATGGTATAAACAGAAGTCCCCCAAGTTCTCAACTAAGGAGGTACTTCTTGGTTGGGGACTTGTAATTTTCAGTGCATTGACCGAGCAACACCTTAGTTTTCTTCCAAGCCATATAATCCATCTACACTGCCGAAGGGCTTGATGTAAGCTGCTGAAGGGAGTTCGCCCATGATTTTGATGTTGATTGCCGAAAAACAATGTGGTATGAGTTTCACTTTGTCAGTGACAGAAACATTCTAATGAACAACAGGGTGCTGAAGGTCCATTAATGCTAGATGCCGAATAGGCATGTTAGTACTAACTGCCGAAAGGCAAGACAAAGCGGTGTCGAATGGCATGTTGCACTCCTTGGAGTTTTAGAGAAGGAAAACATGGACTTGTATCCATTCTTCTTCTTTTGGCTGCACGTTTTTTCTCTTATTCTCTCTGGTTTTTTTTTTTTTTTTTGGTTTATAGATGAAGAGAAACTGTCTGTTTGTGAGTTACCGATTGGTAAGCTTGGCTTTGCAATCACAAATCTTGGTCCAGGTGTGTCTCTTGGCTCAATTGTCTTGATTTGCCGAATTGTAAGACAAGTGAGGATAGTTGTTGTGGTGGCTCGAGAGGCTTTGACGGAGTGAGCTGAAGATGAATCAACTCCAGCAAGTTCGGAAGGTTTTGGAGCCATGACAGGGGCTGTCGTGAGCTGTGAGGCATAAAGTATTGAATTGCCGATCAGCCGAAGGTCTGGGCACGTTACTTAGCTCAATCATGTCCTACCGAAAGGTAGGTGTATGGAAGTCCATAGAAAATTCTTGAATTTCTTTGATGGGGTGTGTTGTACGCCATGGGTATTTGTTTTGAGATGCCAACTGAGGGAAGGGTATGCAACTTCTTTAAAGCCATCCAAAAATGGGCAATATTATGGACCACAAAAAATGGGCAATATTCTGAACCACAAGTGAGACTAATAAGATCTCAACAAAATAACGAAAAGATAAAAAAGATAAGGATTATTCCACTTATCTTTTTTGGAGAATGGTGATCGTGATGTGCTCGTTGATATCCTTTTGAATGGCGGCTGCTGAAACCGGAGGGGTAGATTATATAGATTTTGCTATACAATACTTCCAACTTGCTGGTTTAGATTTTGGAGATGAATCCCACATGGTTCAGCAGGTTGACTGTGTCGTTTAGCAAGGTTTGGTTAGGGCAGATTTGGGTCTGCGCTTTGCTATTCGGATAGACCATTCATTAGAGAGTTGTGTTGTATTATTTAACTGACACAAATTAATGTGCAAACAACTAATTAAAAATACCTGCAAGTGCACGACTCTATTGAGGTATAGATTATGTAAGTACGGGGTCGATCCCACGAAGAACTGTCGGCTTCCTACAAGTTCTAATTTGAGTACGTAAAGAACACTTATTTAACACACCACACATGCACAAAACAAATTGGAAACTAAAAAATGAGTAAAGAAAGGTAAAAGAAAAGAAACAAAACAAGAAACCAAAGAAAAACACAAACAGCACTTTCTATCACCCTTTTATCACCACTGTATTACTTGTTTATCACCTGTAAACAGTGCGTGAACAGTGTCTGGTGATCGATCGTGAACAGTGATGACTGGTCGTTTCTGGCAGATTGGCTGGCGACCGGTCGCCTTAACAGTAACGACCGGTCATTTTTGGGCATATTCGTTTTCTCTGTTTTTCAGTTTCAACCTCTGTCCAGTTTTTGACCTATAACTTTCCAACCGTTTGTCCAAATTTCAAGTTCTTTATACGGTTGGATTCAGCACAGAAAAACAAAGAACACCACGAGGACCAAAAGTCAAAAACAGTTACGGAAATAAACCGAATTCAATAAAGAAAACACACAACGTTTCCAACAACACAAACACACACAAATTGGGGGGGGGGGGGGGGGTGGTTTGAGTTGATTTGAGTGACCTATTTCTAATGCTTGAATGTAAATGAACTCTAATTTAAACAAGAATGACAAGAATGAAAATCAAAATGTGAAATTAAAATGGAACAAACACTAGGGTTTCGGAATCCACCCTAAACAATTCTACCAATGTTCATGGATACTCAAGTAATGAACTCTAAACATATTGATGAAGATGTTCGCAATCAAGACCGGGATTAGTGGCTCAAGACGCATTGATTCTCTCTAATATACGTAAAGTGCAGGGTTAATGCTACAATACTTGTGCCTTCCCTATAACCAAACCTAGGTGTTATTAGTACTTCGATTTAATTACAAGAAAAATCCATTAAGTTCAAAGAGAATATGAACATCACAAGAATCCTAATAGCATGGTGTTTACATTAGGCATTCAAGAAACCAATTCACGTGGATGGATCTTACTTCATCCATTTGTTACTTAGGAAAACATGAGGATACACATAATCCCAACAACCTCAAGAAGCATGCTTTCAAAGGTGATCAATCAAAGAAAACCATACATCAAGGATATATTATTTTAGTGAAGAGGAATTCATCAATTGTTGTCAAGAAACCAATTCACATGATGCTCACTTAAACAAGTTTAATCATTTGTTGCTAATTAGAAATTATGTTCTTGGGTATCTTACACAACTTCTCAACTTTAGCTACATGCATACAACCTAAGGTGATCAATCAGAGGAAGCGAACACATATCATAAGATTCAATTAGTGAATGGGATTCATCAACAACATCTAAAAATTCATACACTCAAAGCATCAAAACAATAAGGTATTCATGTTTAGGGCTTCAACCTAAGCCCTAGCTATGGAGTTTAGTTCTTCATACTTATTTCAAATACAAACTCAAAACAAAACTAGAAAGAGTTTACAGATTTTGTGAAAATGGGAGCTCAAGGTCTTCAATGGTGGAAATCTCTTCCACTTCTTGCTTTGTTGCCCTTGTCTTCCTCCTTGAGCTCCATAGCTCTAAGCTCCCAAAAATCTCTGCAAAATTGTAGAGTGATTGAATGGAAATCAGATTCCAATGGCTGCCTCCTTCTTTGCTCCCTTCTCTCCTCCTTTCCAGCTTTTACTTTTAATATAAAAATCAACCTTTATTAAAGCCTTAAACCTTGTCCCCTTGCCATGATGGGTTCTTTTGTTCTTGTCTTCACCAAGATGCTCTTTGTTTTAGAAAACATCTCTCAACCAAAGTAACTTCTTGTTACCAAATGGTATGGTAACAAGAAGAATCAAGATGACACTATGGAGGTAAAAACTGGCCCAAGACAAATCTCTAGAGCTGCTGTAACATGTACGATCAGTTGGATAGGCTATACTTGTCCAATGGAGCTCAAATTTGGATATGTTGTAGTTAACATCCATTGGAACAAGTTTCATGAAGATCTTCACCTCATCCGAGCACCAGAGCATGCTGATCCAAGGCCAAGAAGTTGACCTACGAAAATGAACAAAATCAGAATTTATAACCAATAATGCACTTTTAGCTCATTTGCATTCTAACCAAGGTAAAACCTATGAAAACACAAAAAAGAAGTAAAAAGCTATAAAATGTCAAGAACTAACTCAAAATAATGGGTGAATAACATGATAAATCATGTGTAAAAATGAACCGAACAAACTTCCCAAACTTATCTTTTGCTAGTCCTCGAGCAAAACAGAAATTAAAACAAGACTCGAAACAAATCTTTCTGAACACTTTCCAAAGAGAGAGCGACTCATGCAAACGACTCAAAAGTTTTCACAAGGAAAGCTCAGTTTATACATCATTCACAAGGCAGCAAAGTTCAGAACACAACATGCTCAAAGTGTAGTAGTGTGATGGCCAAATTCAACTCATTCTCCAATTTCAGTTTTCACACAACTTCGAAAATCATACCAAGCACAAATGTAACTTCAAATCTCACCAAAGTTGTCATTTCACAAATGAATCACTCGGAAGAGGGTTAGAATGCATCACTCAATAATAAATATGAGAATAGAGTTAAACCATAAGGGACTTAACTCACAATAGAATGATGAAAAACATGCATGATATGATCTCAAGAAGGATGCCAAACACTTAAAAATTGAAAAATGTGTGCAACTCAACCACATGACATTTAGGATCAATTTAGGTCTTTACTATGGGTTGTAATGGGTCTAAGGGTGTAAGGTGAGTGAGAAATGAAGGATATGGATACAACAAAGTCCAAGGAACTCACAATGTAAGAGCATATAACAGTTGATTACAAGACTTTGAAACATCATGCTTAAGCTTTTTTTTCAATTTTTTAATGTGATCAAATAGACCACAAAGCCTTATACCTCCACTTATTTTGATTCACACTCCTTTCTTCCATTTGAACAATCATCAATTTATTTTTTAGGCCAATAAAGAAACTAGGAGTTGAAATTTGAATCCATTGTCACTTAACCACAACTTTTCTCTTTTCTTTCACCCTTTGAGTGAAGTTCTCTTCCTTTTTTTTTTTCGAAATGTAATATCCCTTCCCAAACTTAGCATGAAAAACACATCCAAATTAAAGCTCATGAGTTCCTTAGAAAGGTAAATTCTTGTTTTTCAGGCTAAAGCTAGGAATTGTAATTTGTTAAATGAAAGAAAAGGCTTACATGTAGGCTCAAAGTGGTTACAATGGAAAAGCATGCTTAAGCATGCATATGGTTAGCTTGAAAGGCACAAACGGTCCAAAGAGGGCCTTAATATCATTTCTCAAATGTCATGTAATCAAATTGCACAAGAATGAATGTCTTTTAAGTGCTCAACCAAGTCAATGAATAATGAGATCAAACAACAACTCAGATGACAAGAAAATAAGAATATGTGTATAACACTCATGAATTGAAGCACAAGGCTCAAAGCTCACATTATATGGTTATACAAGTCTAATTCATGCTTGATACAATTCTTTGGATCATGCAAGTCCCTCAACTGGAGAATTATGAAACAAATGGCAAGTGCACAGAAGGTTTCAAACATATCATGCTAGAACGATGCCATTTAGTGAATAATACATTTTTTTTTAAACATTTTCAATCAAGTCATGTAAACATTCATCACAATCTCATCAGGTATGTCTAGAAAGTGACTTGAAAACAAAATGACTCAAGACTGAAAAGAAAACAAAATAAAAGAAAGCAAGAAATTAAGTGAAACGAAAAAGACTTGCTATCCTTTCCCAAACTTAGAAATAAACATTGTCCTCAATGTTGAAGAATTTAGGCATCAACAACGTTATAACAAGAAATAAAGGGATTAAAGCAATTAAATAAAAGAACAAACAAGAATTAAAACTACAACATGGTTGCAAAAACAAAACAAAACAAAACAAAACAGTAACCCCTAACAACAGTCCTACACATGAAGAAATCCAACCCAATGGAACGCCCAAACCAATTGAAAACCCAACCCAAACGAAAGCCCAAAAGCGAAGAAAATTAAAACAAAGAAACGTTGTCAGAAGCACAAAGAGCGAGAATTTTGAAAAATAGAAAAAAGTGGGCCCTGATGTCTCGACTCCTGTAAGTCACGGGATACAAAGTGAGAGACGTGTCGACAAGCAGAGGTCCCTCTCACATTCCCAAGCCAGAATTATTGGCTTCTTAGGAAGGCGTGACGACTTTTGTTTCTTGAAAGCGCTAAAAGGCAGAAATGCAATTAAAGGGGTTGGGGAACAGGTGAGGTGATAGAGGGGGATAGGCCGTAAGGGCCGCGCGAAATTCAAAAGCGCAGTGGCTAGGGTTAAGCAGAAACTAAGTCTATAAAAGAGGAAGCGAAAGAGGGGGAAAAACACAAACGCAAAAACACACAAAAGAGAAAAGAAAGAAGAAAAGAAAGTGAGAAATCAAATGGCCTCTTCCTACCCATTTTCGTTGGATCTCAACCTAGCTCCACCGACTCAAACATGGGGCCAAGCAGCGGCACCAGTATGGATGCCCTACTTTGCCTCCGCATGGGGGCCCGTGATAGTAAATGACTCAATACTCCTGGACAACGATGTTGCCCTTGGAGTGGCTAGAAATTTAGTGACTCCCAAAGATATACGTGTGTTGGGGACAAGGGATGACAACCGGGTCGTGAGCGATGCCCTGGCACTAAGCGTGCAAAGTATGACAACAGTCGCAAGTGTGGGTCATCACTTACTTGCGAAGTCCCATGAGGTGGAGGTACTGAAGGGTCAATTGGCGACGGAGCGGAGTTTGGTTGAGGAATGTCAGAGTATTATAAAAAGCCTGAAAAGGGAGAGGGCAAGGATAGTGGAGGTGAATCGACATCAGCTGGAAGTATTGCGGGAAGAGAATAAAAACCTATCAAAGATGGTAGAGTTGTACTCTCAAGACATGCGAAAGCAGCTTGAGGCCCTAGACCGAACGGTAGGTCCTGAGTAAGAAGCTAGCATGGTTATCCCCTCGTCTTTGAGCTTTTCGAAGTAGACGGTTTTGTGGGCATAGGGGCCATACGGCACCATGGATCATTGGCCGATACTTGGCAGATTCCTACTAGCTTGTCGTTCAGTAGCTTCGGCTTTCCATTGAAGAGCTGCTCCCACTTTACTGTTCGGTAAGTTGGAATTGAGTTTGCAAAACTACACATTAAGAGCAAGGCATGGTGGGTCTGTTGTGTGTCACCGTTTGGTAATGTGCTTTCAGGGAAGAGTGAGAGGTAGGCCTATTGAGGCTAACTGTGAAGTTACTGTTCGGCAATTGGGCAGAATTTTGGAGAATGATGTGATGCTGCTAAGAAGGAATCAGCACCTGTGACTTTCAATTCCTCCATAGATGTTATGCTTTTCACATATTTTTATCCTCTCAATCATGTGGCATGGGTGCCTTGGTGAAGTTCTTCGCTTGGGGTGCCGAACGGTATCATTGGTTCCGATTGGCATCTAAGGGGTGCATGAGGTAGGAATGGCAGCTAGGTGCCGTTAGAGATTTTTGGAGAGATGTCTTCTGCTCTTTTTGAAGAGTGATGTTCCTGAGAGGACATCACCATGTGTGACTTTCTCTTCCTACCGTTCGGCAATTTTGGATTGTCATGGGATAGTTGCTTCCATCTCTCCAACATTCACCATGTACCGAACGGTAGTTGTAGTAGCTAGTTGCTTTCATCTCACAAATGGCAAGCGCCGAATGATGACGAGGTGCCGAAGGCATTGCACGCGCCGAATGATGGCGGGGTACCGAAGGCATCGCATGCGCCGAATGATGACGGGGCGCCGAATGATGACGGGGTGTCGAAGGCATCGCACACGCCGAATGATGACGAGGTACCGAAGGCATCGAACGCGCCGAATGATGGCGGGGTGCCGAAGGCATCGCTCACGCTGAATGATGAAGCTTGTAGAACAAGCTCAAGTCCCCATGTTTTTACTCTTCAAAGGGGTGTTGAACGGTAAGGGCTCATGATCTGAAGGTGGGTACCGTTCAGCACTCGCCATTATCTCTTTGGAATGAATTACGCAAGCTTTCCCTTGGACTTGAAATGGGGGTATTGCCGAACAACACTTTGAAATGAGATGGTGGTTTGGTCATGCAAGGCATGCAAAGTGATAGCCATATTTTGGTTGGCCTTTCCTTGATCCCATGGGTGTTTCTCTCCTTCAATATTAATTTACGTAGAAAATTATGAACATGCCACTTATCTTATGGAAGTGGGCCAAGTGGGCCTCCCTTGGGCTTGAATTGTCTTCTATAAGTTGCTGCCTTAGCACTCACAATAGCTCCATTATGGTATTTCTGAACGGCAAGTTAGGTGATGCTGATTGTAGGGGTGCCGAAGGGCACTGAAGAAGGGGAGAATGACATAAACCTTTTGTGTCGATTCCCACAGAAGATGCCAAACTGTTGATGCTCAAAAATGGTTCAGCAATTTTGGGCCCAACTTAGTGATAAGGTATGATGGATGATGGGTGAAGGGTGAAGGTAAGGACCTTCAACATGTGTGTGCAGATTTGGGCAAACGATAAATATACAGAAGACGAGATATACGTGGTTCACCCTTAATGAATGGGCTACGTCCAGGGAGAAGTATACTCTCATTATTATAATAATGGTGGATTTACATTTGTACATGGAGTTGGACCCAAATATGTTGGCGTTCGCAAATCTCTCGGCCTGGAGTTCCGGGCCGAGGGGATCTGCGTCAACACAGGTCGTCATTCTTCTGGCGCCGTGTGGTTTGTGCGCGGGCGTGCCAGCACGGTTTACCGTGCGTCTGAGAGTGATGATGTGGCTAAGTGAATAGATGAGCTGCGCCTGTTTAAATCTGACTTCTAGGTAAAGCGATTGTGGCCGAGAGAGGAACTGATCTCGGCCGTTAGGTTCACGACCTGAGCTACAAGGCCATTAATGGTGGTGCTGATGGTGATTTTAGGTGGTGCTTCAGCGCGCTGCTGGGGTGCGACGGTCGTATGATATATGGGGTGAATGGAAGAGTAACAAAGATGGTGCTCCGGCGCCTTGAAAATCAAGGACCGTGTGATATATTGATGAATGGATTTTCCTACAAACTGCCACTACTCCTAAGAAAGCAAGTAAAAGTATTGAAAGTGCATTACAATGAAGTAAATGACAAGAAATAAATGACAGGAAAATATAATCTGCTCCGTAGGAGGCTTGTGTTTGGTGTTGAACCCTTTAAATGTAGTTGGAGCTTGCTATTTATAGGGGAGGTCTTGGGGAGACAATGAAGTCGAAAATCTGCATGGTGAGATTGATCAGAACTAGTGGGCAGTCCAGTCGTCATTTGGGAACGTGAAGCATGGTGGTGTGACACCCATAAACTTCGGCCGCCGCCCTGATGGTGGGCTCTGCATCTCGGGCCTTGGAGGAGCATTTAATGCCCTGGTCTGATGGTTGGTGGCTTAGCCTTACAAAAACATGGGATTTTTGCACCTAATCCCTGATTTTACTCACCATATCTGACCTCAATCACGTCCCCCTTTCTTGGCTCATTAAATGCTCCTTCATGGGTCATGGGCTTTCTGCTGTGATCAGAGGCACTACTTCATTAAATGAAGCGTGGGACCATGATGCCATGTGGCGATGTTATTGAATTTTAACACTTTGGCCGTGCATCTGAGGATTTCGTCCTCGGCCAATATTACCGAGGCCGTGATTGATTTATAAGTTCACTGGTCCCTAATCGAAGGAAGCGAATGATGCTTTGGCCGTGGATAGACGTTAAGGCCGAGTTGTCGTTCCTTCGGCCAGTCTCCTTTGGTCAGCTTCCTTGGGCGAGTTTTATTAGGCACAAACATTGCCCCCACATTCCCGGATTCTTCGGTTGCGGCAAGGATGAAGGCTGAATGAATTCTAAGGGATGGACCCTTTGCATTCCTATGAAGTGACTGACAGTTGGCTCCTTAAATGCGCGAGTCAGACAGTCGGCGCCTTTAATACGCAAGCACGTCGTTTAGGCCATCATCGTCTTGATTCGCGCGAGCCGTCGCTTCGTCTTGTCAATTGAAACGACGGACTCCAGGGTTTCGACACGTCATCGCACGCTCAAGTGCATTGCCAGGCCGTTACATCGTTCGAGAGAACGTTACGTTGTTCGAGGAGCTCGTTCGTTTAGACTTCGTGTGTTAGTATAAAAACCCAGCCTTCTCTATTCTTACTTACGCTTTCAGATTTTTCAGACGCTCAAACTCTGCCAAAATTCTTTCTCAACTTCCCAACCTTTTTCGAACTCCAAATTCCAGAACCCTTCCCTATTCGTAAGCAATCGTTTCTTCCTTTCCCTTAGAAAGCTCACCTCACCTTTTGAACCTCCTTCTAGGTTTCCAGCTTTCTAGTGTTCTTCGCGCTCATCCTTCTCTTTTCAGACTTTCCTTCAAAACATTCGACTTTAATCTTCCCAATGGCCTCCAGCACCTCCTAATCCGTTGAAGTTCGGTCTCAAGTCTTCCAGGCTGGATTTGAAGACATATGCGAGAAATCCAAGGCTCGGTTCTATCCGATATCATTATGCCTTGGTCCGACGACGACGGCACTGCCACCGATTCCTGTGTCCTCGGCCCTTCCTTGGAGGGTGGCATGCCAGAGAGGCTGGCCGTCCACCTAAAGAACCACCTGGTTGATCTCTCGGCTTTTGATGGAGGGCCCTTCCTTGGAAAATCATTCTCCCTGGATTTTTATTGGGGTGTACGCCCATCCTTGCACCAGTAGAAGGGCAATGTTATGGGATTATCTGAGTTTTGCTTCTAGTTGTCATCTATTACCTTGGTTGCTAGCTGGAGACTTCAAGGAGATGTTTAGCATGGATGATAAGATGGGAGGAGTCCCTGTTAATCAGTTTAATGGTTTCAAGAGTTGGTTTAAGAGCCATGATATGGTTGATTTGAGCTTTTCTGGGCCAAGGTTTAGTTGGAGGACTAAAAATATTCATGAGAGGCTTGACAGAGCAGTTTGTAATTTAAATTGGAGGAGGATGTTTGTGGATGCTCATGTTCGACACCTGCCTCGAACCACCTCAGACCATAATCCTATTAAAATCTTTGTTCATTCTTGCCTTTCTACTAACCCTTTTAATCGGCCTTTTCTCTTTGAGGCTATGTGGTTAAAACATGAAACTTTTGATGATTTAATTGCTCAGGTTTGGGGACAAGCTACCGATTTTGCTTTGAACAAAACTTTATCCTTAATTGAGCCTCTCAAGTGCTGGAATACCAATTTTTTTGGTCATCTACGACAGCGAAACTAATTTATTATCCATAATAAATGGGATACAACTGGCTTTATGTAGAGGTCCTAACCCTTCTCTGAGCTCCTTAGAGATTTCTCTTATGGATGATTTCAACAAAGTCCTTGAACAAGAATTTGTGTTTTGGAAGCAAAAGTCTCGTTTGCAATGGTTGTTGGATGGGGATCGTAATATTAAATTCTTCCATCTCACTACTGTGATGAGAAGAAGAAGAAATAAAATTGAAAGGCTCAAGAATAGTGTCGGGGTCTTCGTGGAAGAGGCTAAGGGCATAAATGCTTTGGCAGTGGACTGTTTTATGGGGCTTTATAATCATAATAGTGTGGTGGATATGAATACTTTTATTCCAAACTTCTTCCATAGAATTGAAGATGCTGACATGATTTCTCTGAGTAGAGGGATTGATTTAATTAAAGTAAAAGAAAGTTGGTTTCGCATTGTTGGACTTAAAGCTCCTGGAGTGGATGGCTTCCCTGCTTGCTTCTATCAAAACCAGTGGAGTAAATGTGATCTAGACCTGTTAAATTTGGTAACTACATCTTTCTCTGAGGGTAGTGTTCTTGACAATCTAAACTCCACTCTTATCACTCTTGTTCCTAAAATTGAGAGCCCTAAGTCTATGGTTCATTTCAGGCCTATTAGTCTTTGTTCTACTCTCTATAAAGTGATATCTAAGGTCCTCGTGGCTTGCTTGAGACCCATTTTACCTAACTTGATCAGTCCTAACCAAGTTAGTTATGTGCCTGGGAGACATATAACTGATAATATCCTCATCACGCAAGAGCTCTTGCATAAGTTTAAGGTGTCTAAGGGCAAAAAAAGGTTTGTAGCATGGAAAATTGACCTATCCAAAGCTTATGACAGATTAAGTTGGAGGTTTATTAAGCAAGTGCTAGTGGAGCTTACTTTGCCTGAGTCCATTGTCAAATTAATCATGAGCTATGTTTCTTATGTAAAGTACCAAATTTGCGTTAATGGGGAGCTAACAGACTCTTTCACCCCTTCGAATGGAATTAGACAAGGTGATCCCTTATCACCATATCTTTTTGTTCTATGTGTTGAGAAATTGTTTCATATTATCTTTGACTCGGTTCAAAACGGTTTCTGGAAACCTGTCAAAGCTTCTCAATCTGGTCCTGCTGTTTCTCACCTATTTTTTGTTGATGACCTCTCTTGTTCACTAAAGCTATTGTTAAGCAGGCTCAAGTGATGAAGAGTTGTCTAGAAAAATTCTATCAAGCCTCACATTAGGTTGTGAATTTTGAAAAATCTGATGTCTTCTGCTCTCCTAATACCACTAAGGTGATTGCCAAGGAAATTAGTTGTATTTGTGGCTCTCCTTTGACAACTAATTTGGAAAAGTACTTGGGCATGCCTCTTCTCCACTCTAAGTGAAACGGTCTACCTATTGCCTCATTGACAAAGTGCATAAGAGGCTGGCCTCTTGGAAGTGTAAATGGTTTACCTATGCTGGGAGGGCTAGTTTAAGTCAAGCCATGACTTCAGCTATCCCTATTTATGCTATGCAAACCACCAAGCTGCCTATGAATGTTTGTGTGGAGCTGGATCACTTGAATTGCAATTTCTTTTGGGGAGGAAATGAGAACAAAACCAAGGTTCACCTTTGCCAATGGAATTTGGTATGTTGACCTAAGTGCAAAGGGGATTTGGGTTCAAGAAAACTGCAGTTATGAACCATGCTCTTTTAGCCAAAATTGGTTGGCGGTTGCAGAGCAAGGATAATGGCCAATGGTCCAAGATTTGAGAGGTACTTCTATTCAGGACCCATCCCTATCTAAAAAACAAAATTTTTCTTCTACCTGGAAAGGAGTGCTTCATGGGGTGGACATACTCCCTAAGGGAATGGTGTAGAGGATTGGTAACAGTGAAACTGTGAAGTTCTGGATGGATAGGTGGTTTGGTGACTGCCCTCTATTGCAGCATGAGGGGGCCTTGAGAATCTGCGATACCAATTGTACTGCCTCCAGTTTTTTCAAAAATCAATGGTGGGATGTGGATAAGTTGAGGGATGCTCCGGATGAAACCTTGGTACCACAGATTATCAATATTCCTGTGGGAGTGACTGGTATTTTACTCGATTCTCAAATTTGGAGACCTTCAACTAATGGGGTTTTCTCTGTCAAGACAGCTTATCACTTACTATTTAGTTGTTTGGATTGGCATGATTCTCCTTGGTCCTACCTATGTCATTTGAAAGGATTTTTCCTTGGATCTAAGATTTTTTTTTTTTTTTTTGGTGAGCATGCAAGGCATGCTTGTGGATAAGGAGAACAGCTGCAGCGGAATCCATTTTAATCACAAGGTTCCTAATACCTTTGTCAATTGCAAGCTGCAACCCAAAGAAAACCCCCCAAACTTCAGCTTCCAAAATCTGTCCTCTCCCCAGATTCACAACAAACCCACTGACCCAATCTAGTTGTTGTGAAATGATAAATCATATTGGTAACTGCTTAGTCCTCCATGTTTACAAGGAGAAGAATGGTGTGGCTGATTGTTTAGCTAACGTAAGTTATAACTTCGATCTGGGCGTATGTGTGTTTGATTATGCTCCTCTCTGTATTGTTTCAAAACTTTTAGATGATTTGTTGGCTGTTCCTAAGACTCGGATGGTTTGTTTAAACCACTATGAGTAGTTTGCTTTGTTTGGGGTTTTAACCCTCTTTTATTCACCCAAAAAAAAAGAGGAGATATTTAGTCATATACCCATTCTTAGCACTAATAATATAGATAAACCATACATCATTTAATTTCTATAAACAAACTCCCAAAAAAAAAAAAGATATTTAATCATATACCCATTCTTAGCACTAAAACTATAAATAAACCCTACACCATTTAATTTCTATAAACAAACCCAAAAGAAACCCAAAAAATGATAGTTGGCCCTATAGATCCTATTAGGCCATCTCCAACCCAAAGGGCTAAAATTCAAATTTACGGTTTTTATTTTGAAACCTATCTCCAACCCATTATATTGTATGGAGCTAAAAACTTGCCTAGGAAATAAGGCGGGCTAAATTTAGCCTGATGTTTGGCATGGACTAAAACAGTGGTGCCCAATGAAGGAGCCCATGTGTGCAGTTGACGGAAGCGGGCCCCAACTCTTCAGTTATGTCGGCCGCTCCAATTAATGAGTGTATACTACGTAGCTGCTAGTGAATCCAACGACTAGATTTTTTATTTGTAAAATTTCCTTCACACGTCAGTTGTCCTCTTCTTGCCTTGTGTCGCCTACTAGTGACATAGAAATTGAAATCTAACGACTACTATTCAATCTGTTCCTTTTTTGGCGTTATAATTAAACACAATTATACAAATTTAACTGCCCAGATTAAATTTGATTGATTTCAACGGTACCAAAAAAAAAGAAAAGGATCCAGTGACCCAAATTAAAATTTAACGGTCAAAATAATATTTAAAATGATCTAAATCAGATCCACCCTTAAAACTCATTTCAAACTCTATAAATAGCAATCAATTTGTTAAAGAATCACCAAATTCAATATGTTTTCCTTTCTCACTTTCTTAATTGTGTTCATTCCCCTTTCTTTGTTGTTTAATATGGCTCCAAAACCACACACAAAAGTGTCAATTGGAAACCACAAGAAGATGAGGCATTATGCAGGGGTGGACATTTATCTTTGAAGATGGGCTGGTTGGCATCAATCAACCAAATGACACCTTTTGGGTTCGTGTGTAACATAAGTTTTTGGAGAATAATATGTCAGTGTTGGATCAGAGCCATGAACATTTCAAGTCCTTACTTTTCGATTTAAGATCATCAACCAACAATGTTCTCTTTGGATGACATGTCTGATTAAGGCCAATACAAGCCCTGCAAGTGGGGCCAATCTAAGCGACTAGGTTAGTACTCATTTTATTCGAGTTTTAAAGTTCATATTGTGCCTTTTTTTTTATGTCGTAACTTAACGCTTCTTTTACCCATTTGAGTAGGGCGTGCATGCAAAAACTAATTTTTTGAATGATAATAAGGGTATGAAAAAGTCTTTCAAGTTGAACCATGCATGGGAAATCTTAAAAGATTGCCCAAAGTGGAATGACCAATTTGAATCTCTCACACAAACACCCAGAGATTCTTCCCATAGTAGCAATACATTCAATTTAGAGGAAGATGCAGATGATGTGGTCATGCAACAACATCATTCAAGATGCGAAAGAAAAGATCTCTCCGAATTCTGAACCGCCTACAAAAGTTCACCGGGGGATAAAGTGGTCTTTCCATTAATTAGTCCTCCATGAGATCATAATGATGTTTTTCACTATGAAAATTCTTGAATTCACGGCCTAAAATGGAACCATCATGTTTGGATTGCCAAGCATATTACTTGAACAATAACGTCATCATTAGAAGCCTTCTCACGTGAACTCATTGTAAGAAGAATGATATTGAAGGAGATTATGTGTTTGGTTGGAAATAATAATAGCCTCTCCTTGGAGTATCAAGTTGCTCATTCAAGACATCATGCTGATGTGTTCCCTTTGTGATGATGTTGCTTGCAAAGATGGTTACAGAGAAGCAAATTTTTTGGCGGATGGTTTAGCTAATCTGGGTCACAATCTCTCTCCCTCTCAGATATGGGAGAATGGCCTTCCTATGGCGTGTTCTTCTCCTTTTTATTTTGATCTTTTTAAGCCTACGTGCCCGCGTGGCTTTTCCTTATAATTTCCCTTTTTCGCATTAAAAAAACTCTTCTTAAATAGAAAATGAGATAAGGTTGGAAAAGACGATGAGAGGAAATCAAGATAAGGTATAAATGAATAAGGTGTAGGGTAAATAAAGATTCCTACTCCGTAAATAATGGTAAGATGACAAAACGAGATGCCCACGATGTCTGATCATAATTAAATGAAGATAGAAAAAGATGGGGAAAAAAAAGAGGGAATCCAAGAAAATGATACAAAGAAGATGGGCAAGAGTTGAGAACATGAATGAAACGAAGACAATAGAAAATGGGTGACTAAAGAACAAAAGCACTAAAATCTTCAAAATGATCTTATTGTTGTAAAAAGAACGGTACATAATGCGGGAATATTGAAGCTGCATGTAAAAGTAAATGAGACACAATATTTTAACGAGGTTCGGTCATGCCTACGTCCACGAAAAACAACAACAGTAATTTTTCCACTATGTAAAATAATAGGACTACAACCTTATTGTTTACAATCTCTCTTGCTCATTGATTTTTCTCTCTTGGAGAATGACTTTCATTTCTCTCCTCTCACTCTCTTTCTTCCTTCTTTTCTTTCTGGCTTTTTTCTCCGTTGGTTTTTTGTGTCTTTGCAAGCAGTGAGGCTGGCCTATTTACAGGCTAATTGAATGGAAGCGGCCAAGCTTTACGTGGGTGTGTAGGAAATTCCTCCAAGATGTGGCTGACAAAAAATCTAATATGTGGGCTCCACCCACTATCTTTACAACACTTATAAGCAACATTGTAGACTAAATTTTTTTCATGCTATAGTTTTTCAATTTCTATTTTTGAGAATAGTAATTTTCCTCCGACCTAACTTTGATATTTGTTGTAAACCTAAAAGTGACAAGGACAGCATTGATTCCAACAAAATAAGCAAGATAAAATATGATCCAAATGGATTGTGGCCCCCACTTTATCGTGCGGATAAAATGCTGACGTAGAGCAACTAACATTCAGCCAGCCCCTCTCTCCAATCTTACTTCCCCATAGAAAACCAAAATAATCAGAAAAATACCAAAACAAAATGATAAATAAATAAATAAATGAGACTCGGATTCAGATAGTGACCAACCACAATCCACAAACAAAGAAAGAGAGAGAAAGAGAGCAAAACAGAAGAGAAACAGAAATAACAGTTTCAGAGCGAAGGAGAGGGAGAGAGAGAGGATCAGAAATCTGAAGAACGAAATAAGAAATCTGAAGAGATGCCGAGAGGAGCTTCATCGCAATCGGGGAAGCCCCACAACAGCCATACAGTGCTACCGTACGAAACGCCGAGACTGAGAGACCATTACCTGATGGGCAAGAAGCTCGGGCAAGGCCAATTCGGCACCACGTACCTCTGCATCCACAAGCCCACCGGCGACCAATACGCCTGCAAGTCCATCCCCAAGCGTAAGCTCCTCTCCCCCGAGGATTACGACGACGTTTGGAGGGAGATTCAGATCATGCACCACTTGTCCGAGCACCCCAGCGTCGTTCAGATCAAAGGCACCTACGAGGACTCTGTGTTTGTTCACTTGGTGATGGAGCTCTGCGCCGGCGGCGAGCTCTTTGATAGGATTGTCCAGAAGGGCCATTACAGTGAGAGAGAGGCTGCCAAGCTCATCAAGACCATTGTTGGGGTCGTTGAGGGCTGCCACTCTCTTGGTGTCATGCATAGGGATCTCAAGCCTGAGAATTTCTTGTTTGATACTCCTTCGGATGATGCCATGCTCAAAGCCACCGATTTCGGCTTGTCCGTCTTCTACAAGCCAGGTTCCTTTCTGGGTTTTCTTATTTTTCAATATGTTGTTTGATTTAATTTAACGAGATTCATTTTTATTGTTTCTTGGTTTTTGTTTTTGTTTGGAATGGAAATGTTGGTCTGGTTGATATTAATTTCAAGAGTGGCGGGTTCATGGGTAATTCTTATTTTACAAATTGGGCTTTTGACCTTTTTAAATATATTTCTGATTATTTATTGAACTAATTTTGCTTGATTTCATTTCTGTTTGAAGAATTTCTTGAGCCTTTTGTTTCTGATTATTTATTGAACTAATATTGCTTGAAAAAAAATGTCACTTTGATGGCAGATACTAGGACAGTTTTCCTTTCAATGAATTATAAAGTTGTTTCTCTTCTTAGTCTTGGATATGTTTGACAAACATAAACGGGAAGATTTTAAATGCATATGAAACTCCATCTACGAGGACTGGGGATCTATTTTCTTTGTGTTTTTCTCTATCCCTTGTTTGCAAGTGCCAAGATTTTTTTTTGGTAGTGTCTTTTTTGGACATTTTTTTTTTCCTTTCGAGCGCGGTGCTATATTGTGTTAGTACACTCAACATATCCTTCTGTACGTTAGTCTTTTTTGGTTGGCACACAGAACACTAGAATTCTGAGCTTCCATAAACAGGTCATGAGGTGCTTTTTTTATATTTAAACTAAAAGCCTTAGGATCTTCCTTTAAGTTTGGGATTAATGGCTCATCTATCATGGTATTGGTATCCTAAAAGGAATCTATATCTCATTCAGTATGCTAATACATTCAATTATTCCTGTGAGCTATCATCAATCTATCGATAAAATTATCTGAGTCTCAGGATCTAAAACATTCTGGTTTGTAGAAACAAAAATTCCGAATATATTGCCTTGTACAGCTTATTTTATTTTAACTGTTCTAACTGGTTTACTGTCAATGCCACGCTCGAATGGTGTTTCATCCTACATAACAATGGTTGTTTACGTGCACTGCTCTATCTTTTTTCTGCTCCAGGACAAGTTTTTTATGATGTAGTTGGGAGCCCCTATTATGTTGCACCTGAGGTGTTAGCCAAGATTTATGGACCTGAAGTGGATGTATGGAGTGCTGGTGTGATACTTTACATCCTGTTAAGTGGAGTTCCTCCTTTTTGGGCAGGTAGTGATCCTGACTAGTAACAATCTCTTGCACAATGGACTAGTAGCCTTAACAGTGAGACTTACACCATTATTGTCTTTGGTTCTTTTATTACACGAGTATTAACTTGTCTCTATATATTTACAGAAACTGAAGCAGGGATCTTCAGACAGATCTTAGATGGCAAAATAGATTTTGAATCTGAGCCTTGGCCTAATATTTCAGAAAGTGCAAAAGATCTGATGTATAAGATGCTTGAGAGGGATCCAAGGCAAAGAATTTCTGCCCATGAAGTCCTATGTGAGTGGTCTAATACCTACTATGCCAAAAGATTTTATGTGATAGTTGTATAGACCAGGTTACAAATTATCCAAATGGTAGCTTTGTTCATCTCTAAAGTGGATTCATTTCA
Source organism: Prunus kanzakura (assembly GCA_020521455.1). Taxonomy (NCBI): domain Eukaryota; kingdom Viridiplantae; phylum Streptophyta; class Magnoliopsida; order Rosales; family Rosaceae; genus Prunus; species Prunus kanzakura. The sequence goes on from BPUM01000179.1 coordinate 128,882, forward strand.
GGTCACCCATGGATTGTGGATGACAGAGTTGCCCCAGACAAACCGCTAGATTCAGCTGTTTTGTCTCGCCTCAAGCAGTTCTCAGCAATGAATAAACTTAAAAAGATGGCTCTTCGTGTATGTCTTATAAATTCTTACCATCTAGCATCTTTCTACATCTATCATTCTAACACATTTTGCAACAGTAACCTGGTAGTAAATTGGTAAATTCAATTTTCGTTTCACATGAGAATTTATATTTCTGAGATGATAACTAATAACATGACTTTGGAAAAGTGTAAAGCATGGAATGTAATGTGGAATTTATATTTCCAATTAAAACCTGATGGTAAAGGAAATGGAATAAATTCTTTCAGGGTAGTATACATATCCACACACACACATGGAATGTAATGTGGAATGTTCATGAGACCACTGACTGCTGCTTGCATGTTTTCTAGAGCAAATATTGCATTTGCCAAGGTAATGTAAATTTTACCTGTTTTTTTGTTCTTCTTTCTGGAGTTTTTCGGGGTAGGTTTGTTAGGCTTATGCCAAGAAAAAAAAAACTTGTATGAAAGAATAGCCCAATCTGGCCTGCTGGAAGTACAAAAGGGCAAAGGGATTTTACATTAATTCGATGGTTCACCCTATTATACTCGTATCTATGTCAACAAGACCTGACATTAGTAAGGGCCTCTTGGAAATGCAATTAGGATAATAGATGAATATGATATTGTTGGACATGTACAGCATTTGAAATCCAAAGTTCTACATATACAAGTGAAGTAATAATTAGATGAATGGTGATTTGCTTGTCTATTTCTAGAAATGAGGTGCTCGGCAATCCCAACATCCCATTGAAAAGAAAGAAGTGCTGATGTCTTGATGTACTCCTGCCCTGTAAGAACAAGGGTGGAGTGTAAGTTCTGTGGTTGAATCCCCTTGGGTGCATGTATAATCTTTTAGAAAACAGCATGAACGAAGTAATAGGGTGGGACCTGGGAGTTAATTTCACGTTGAGAACATTCAGGTTACTGTAAGGGTTGATAAGACTGAGACACAGGGTTATTAGTTTCGAAATCTTCACTCTGTTTTTCTTGACAATGATCAAGAAGTGTTCTTTTGTAGTGTACCAATATTATATGAAAAATGCGGTTAGAAATATCATTTTCGACTACTCATTTTAAATATCTTTTTAGCATATTATTACCTGTTTATAATATATTCAGAGGATGAGTCCATGTTGTTGAGAATAGTTTTGGTTGTAATAAAGGTTAGGTAAGAGCTCTCATTTTCTATGTAACTTCGGGCTATAGTGAAGTAGCAGACTGTATGTGATTTTTATATCTATCAATTAATTGTGGTTTAAGTAAAGTTCTAACCAAAATGTCTGGATTTTTCACTCAATCATCAAAGGGCATCCATGTGTATGCCCTTATTTAGTTTTGGACCAATTATCTCTGATATTTCTAATGACAGTGCTTTTACAGTGACAAATATTTTGGTGTATATATGGATCACTGTCACATTCTTTTTTTCCTTGGGCAGGTTATAGCTGAAAGACTGTCAGAAGAAGAGATTGGTGGTCTAAAAGAGTTGTTCAAAATGATTGACACAGATAATAGCGGGACAATAACATTTGAGGAACTTAAAGCGGGCTTGAAAAGAGTGGGCTCCGAACTAATGGAATCTGAAATCAAGTCTCTTATGGATGCAGTTAATAGATCATCATAAACTGTCCAGAATTGTTTTAATATTCTTCCATTTAAATTGCATAATTTATCCAAAGCTATTAACATGACTGACTTGGATGCCCCTCACAAAATCTTTTTACTTTATCAATGTTGGCAGGCGGATATAGACAACAGTGGAACAATAGACTATGGTGAATTTCTGGCTGCTACCTTGCACTTAAACAAGATGGAAAGAGAGGAGAATTTAGTTGCAGCCTTTTCCTTTTTTGACAAAGATGGCAGTGGGTACATTACCATTGATGAGCTTCAACAGGCTTGCAAAGAGTTTGGACTGGGTGATGTTCATCTGGATGAGATTGTCAAAGAGATTGATCAAGACAATGTAAGTATTTTTTTATTTTTATTTTTTTCCTTTGATATATGACTGACTAAGAGTCTTAAGTTATTCACCATCCTCTTCTCCGAGGCAAAAGTATCAATCGAGAAATGATATTATTCTAAATTTTGGCACTCTAATTGCACCACTTTCGCAGGATGGCCGTATTGATTATGGGGAGTTTTCTGCAATGATGAGGAAGGGTGATGGAGGATTTGGGAGGAGCAGAACCATGAGAAACAATTTGAACTTTAATTTGGCTGACGCTTTCGGAATAAAAGACTCTACCTGAGATACTAACAAAGAGCAATTTTTTGTATACATGCAATTGTAAAGGAACTGAATAGTTTACATTTCTTACGCTGCCTGATTCCAAAGGTTTGTCTATCTTGTAATGATGGCTATGGTTCTTAGAGTTTTTTTATGTTGTAATGTCATCACTAATTGTCTTTTTGAGAGCAAAATCTAATATTTCTGCTGTTTTAGTAGAGAATAGAGAAAGTTTGGCTTGAAGAGTTGCAGCATAATAAAGTACATATATAAACTTCTTTTAAGAGTATCAGCAATGGTGAGGGTCATTTCAAATTCATTTCAATAAATTGAACTTTTGACTTGCAGTGGCAAGTTCAGTTCATTTCAGATATTAATATTTTATTTCGAGGATCAATAGTTCATTTCACATGTCAATAAAATTAACTCTGAAATGAAATTCATTGTCATAATGAAAAATGAGTTAAAACTGGAATGAAGAAGGGTAGAGGAGGAAGTACGGAGAAATAGCAGAATGCTATCTGGGCCTAACTTATGTGTGCCAGCCCAAATTGGCTATTGGGTTCACTTTCTAAATGGTATTGGACTTTGTTTACTATTAAAATGGTGAATGGCCCACACTACTCAAAAGAATGGGGAATAAAATAAAACATTTATTTAGATTATTTTGATAATTGAGAGGAATTACCACCGATGGTAATTTAATCCAAGAATTAGATTAATTGAATTAATGTAGAAACAATTCACATTTTCTTAGTTATTATTAAGGTATGGCAGAATGACTCCTCACTGTTGATAACTAGACTCTAAATAAATTTGATGACCATGAAAGCTGGGAAGTGAAGTCAGACTTGCTTTAGTTGAAAATCACGACTATTTATTACAAGATCGCTGAATTTCTGCTACTAACAGGATATTTATGTTTATGGAACCAATGTTGGAAGAATTTGGGTATTATTGTTCACTTCAAATCAGTATTTTACAAAAGGAGCGATCATGAAGCATTCAAGAGTATTGATGAACAAAGAGCCAAAACTAATCAAAGCAACTGGTTGAAAATCTTTTACCACTTGTGCATTGATGAGGGTTAGTCCAGAGTTGGAAATATCCAAGACTATTCATCACCACATTTTTTCCTAAATACAAGAGTGTCTGGACTGTAGAAAAGACACCCAACCAACCAACCAATCAAACAAAACTCAATCTAAGCAATCAATTCAAAATGATAAAAAAATCACACGATTTTTGCAACTACCAAAAGTAAGCAACCAATCTTCCCCAGGTAGCAATCCAATTCAAAGAAAAGCTGAGATGATCAAGGAGAAAACAAGATTTTTTCTTGCAATCCAGACAAGGTAAATCAAATAGAATTCAAAAGAGATTACTCTCTTACAAATTTGGTTTAGCTAATTAGATAGATCAAGCAGAAGGCAGGTCTTTCATTATATGAAAACCTCAACAAAATTTACAAAAACATCTTAATGTCTTAAAATTGTCTAGAAAGTTACCAGATCATTCAAAATCAACCAGAATACGTGCCAGCCTGAAGTTTTGCTCACTTTTTCAGCCTATTTATGGCTCAACTTGTTTATAGCTTTGCCAACTTCAATATTGGTATCGATTTCCAGCTAATCTCTATTAGTTGAAGGTGCTGGCGTGCAATTCCAGTGCAAAAACATCCAGTCTAGTCAATAGAAATCTAGTCCAACCCGATCTTGTCGTTTCTGCGATTGTATTTCAAGCAGAAGTCAAAGCCTAACACTTTGAGGCCTATCCAGACTTGGCAATTCATTTTATGCTTTGTAATTCAGGTAGTTCTGCTTGGACTAATTTGTTATATCTTTCATAAATTCGCGTATTTTGCTTTATTTACCATTTTTATCTAGATAAATTGTGAAGTCCTCACCAGTCTGAGGCATAGAAAAGAACTTTTTTGGGAGGTTTCCTCACCAAAAGTCGCAATCATTTGTTTAAAGTCTATTACTTAGTGTGTAAGTACATAAAATCATTCAAATCTATTAGGGTATTAATTGGTAACAGTGGCACACTCACATAAAAGAAAGTTAATCGAGAAACCATTAAATGGTTAAAAGATTAATGGAGAATTTTACTTAGCTTTCAAACAGGCTCAAATATAAAAAGGGTAACCAAATGCATTAAACAAAATTTTAAAAAGATAACCTACTAAAATTTGTTTATGATTTTGCTTTCTTGTTGTTCTTCGTACTATTCCATGTACATTTTGTCCACTCCCTCCCCACCACCATTGCTCAACCCTTGTTCATCTCTTTTTTCTTGTATTTCCCCTCTATTCATAACAAAAAAGTGAAAAATAAACTCAACACTAATGGTTTTTAAACAAGCTGTTGAGAGTGTTATTTATGCAAGAAAATCAACAAATGTTGTGCCAATTTAAGTATATGAAACTTAGGTCATCTAAATCAAACTGAACCAAATCACCCAAAATTGATTTAATTTGGGTTGATATCCTTACTGATTTTTGTCAAAACCAAACCAAACTAAACTTTTCAATGTTGGCTCATTGCCATGTGATTTCAAATCAAAGTACTGCTTGATTGGACTACCAATTCATCTATACCTAGATTTGTATTGGAAGAAAAAGAAGGGAACACGTGAATTTCAAATGAAATTATTCCATCCAAACGGAGTTTTAGATGATTTTGTATGTCCTTATTTCTTTTTCTCCTTTATTGTGTAGACAATTTGATAATTGATTGGCAGATGTCCCATGAAACAAAGCAAAAAATATATGTAGTAATTCATTTTGTTTTGACAATCCGCCTGAGTTCACATTAATTAATGAAATTTCAAAGATAATGATAACCAAGGTCATATGGCTCTCTTGTGATCTAGGATCTTTGGTTTCGATCCTCTTCTTCTCGGTGTAGGGCAAGGTTTTCGACGGCTAGGGCTATTGGGTGCCATCTTTTTACCAATCTCTACGAGCTTCTTTGGTTTTTCTGTGTTGGGGACTGTGAATCCGAGTGGTGATAGAGTACTTAATGACTTTGCGCAATCTTTCGAATGACACCTGGTGCTCATATATTTTTCTGGAGAGAATATAATTTGTATAAAAGATTTTGTTGATAAGACGAAGGAGACCAACCTAGAGGGGTCTCCCAGGTCTCCTTGATGTGTCCATTGGAATGTTTGTGGGCTTGGAATTCGATAAACGTTCCTACTATGATGATCTTCCATTGGAAGTTCGTCATGCTAAGAGGCCAATCTTGATCCCCCCTGCCTTGTCAGTTAAGGGTTTGGATTAAGAAACAAGGAGATGACATTTGGTACTTCTGCAGGTTCTGTTTTGATGCTCACAACAAGCTTTATTCATTGTACAAAGAACTATGCACGCATAGGAGGTTTCCTTTGACAATTTTATGTTCTGGTGGGTTGTTATTTGTTGGGCTTATGGTGTTTTGGGAAGTGTTGATGTGCTCCTTCAGAATTTCGTTGCCTTTTATTGTGTTTGTTCGTTGTGTTTTCTTGTTCTATTGTTTTGACTCTTTGCAAGCTGACTAACCCCTACGCCGTGCGAAAAACTTTGATTGTCATCATAGGAGTTTTTCTCTGACAGGTTCTGGGAGGAGTTGGTGTGCTCTTATGAGGTCCTTCTTTGTTGCCTCCTGTTAAGGCCCAAAAAAGTCACGAGAAGCCTAAAGACATTTAAAGCCCAAATAACATATAATGTTGGACAATGATGTGAGAACTTTCAGAAGGTGTCCAATTTTGAGATTTTTCTGTGATTTCATCAATGAAATCAAATGCATCATCAGGATCTTTATTCATGAAATTTCCATTACACATTATCTCAATAAATTGTCTATCTTTAGGCAATAATCCATCATAAAAATAACCAACAATTCTCCATATTTCAAAACTGTGATGTGGGCATGACATTAATAAATCTTTATACCTTTCCCAAGCTTGAGGTAAAAACTCGATTTCATTTTGGGCAAATGTGGTCATTTGTCTTTTCAAAGAATTTGTCTTTTGATTTGAAAAAAACTTTTTGAAAAACTCAGTTTGCATTTCAAGCCATGTTCCAATTGTTCTTGGCTATAATGAGTAAAGCCAAGTTTTAGCTTTATCTTTTAGTGAGAAAGGAAAAAGTTTAAGTAAAATTGTATCCAGCCTACATCCTTCAGTTGAAAAAGTACCACAAACTTCTTCAAATTCTCTAACATGTGAATATGGATTTTCAGACTCCATTCCATGAAAACTTGGTAACAATTGAATCATACCCGGTTTAAAATTAAAATTATTATCATTCGTAGGAAAGATAATGCAAGATGGCACACTTCTTCGGGTAGGATGCAAATAATCATGCAATGTTTTAACAGGTGGATTATTATAGTGTATATCCCTAGCTTCATCATTTTCATTATGGACACTATGATTATCTTCAATATGATGAAAAGTTTCATTGTTTTCATTAATTTCAGCCATTTCTGATGATCCTAAGTAAAAAAGAAAATTTTTAAAAACAAAAACAACTTCAGGTTCTAATTGAGGTGTTTCTATAAATCTACCAATTTTATCACGAGTTCCCATTAATAAAAAATAAATAAATAAAAAATAAAATAAAATTTACATAAAGTAAATAAATAAAGAAACAATAGAAAATAAAAAATAATATTAACAATGAGATGAGTTTGGAAAGAGTGTACCAAATGTGAGGAATTTCACATAACTAGCAAACCTTTGACCAAAGGGATCTCTGTATTCTTTGACAAGCCGCTCCCCGGCAATGGCGCTAATTTGTTCGCACCACTTTTCAAAATCCAAGGGAGGTGTCGTATAGCAGTGTAGCTCGGAAGTCCGAGTGTCGTATCCACAGAGAGCAGTGTAAAGAAAATAACAGAGATGAAAAAAGAACAAGTGTGATTGAGAGGTAGATTTATGCAAGATTTGATTTAGAGAAAATTTAATTGATTAAAACACTAAGGCATTGGGGTTCCACTTTTAACATAAGCATGCAACTCTTATTAATTTGATCCACAAAATATTTTCCATTGTAGTTGTTCAAAATAATTAAAGCTCTTTTTAATTTCCTTTAAAAGTATTCTAAGCATAACTTGTACCATTGGCAACAAACTATCAAAAAATAATCTTCATCAAAATTCTATTAATCTTTGGTAATTCTCTTCTCTTTTAAAAGCATGAAAGTTTTTACTACCCAATGGGAAAAACATGATTGAACCCATGAAATAGATTCTCAAACATTCATCAATTAATTAAAAAGAAAACTACAAATTCTATTTGAACAAAAACTACAAATTCACATTAAAGCTTAAGTTTGGATCAAACTAATAAAAATTACACACTCATATTAAAAGCTTTCTCCCTAGCCTTAGCTAGGGAGTTAGTTTTCCATAAAAACTAAAACATAAATTAAGACTATAAAAGAAGTGGAGGAAGGAGAGAGCTCATAGAGCTTCCTATTTATAGCCTTAAATCTAACAACTAGGGATAATATTAAAATCTGAAATTCTAATCCCATTCAATGCAAAACCGTAGCCCTTATCTTCATTATTTCTTCTTTTATTCAATTGATGCTCCACTTCCTCTTGCTTTTGTTATTCAATCTCTTTTATTTTGGCTAAGTGCGGCACCTTCTATCTTCATTCTTCATTTAATTTGCTGCACTCATAAATTTATTATTCCATGATTCCAAATCTTCTAAAGCCACCATCCAAACAACAATTGTTTACTTCCATTAAGTCTTGTTTGTTGCTTCATCCACTTCATGTTTTTCTTTCTTACTCTTTTATGTGGGGTGGGTATGAACATAGCCAATGAACCTCAAAGTCTAGCTACAAAGAGATAAACACACAAAATAATATCAAATTAAATAAAATTAGTTACTAACAAATATAATGTAGGGATAATAAATGTGATAATTATGTACTCATCAAATACCCCCAAACCTATAATTTGCTAGTCCTCGAGCAAACTAAAATTAAAATAAATAATAAAAAAAAACTAAGAATAAATGAAAACTAACTAAGCCACTTTCGTAGGGATCTCGATTGCATTTAGCGTATGCAATAAGCCTTTAAACCCATAGGTTGCCCTAGTGGACGAGTTATAGTCTCGTGAGGGTTATCAGGGATGATACCCACAAACATCTGAAATTTGAAGTAACTCTCCTTCCAAATCATCATCAATAATGTCAAGGCTCAAAAACCAAGATTCTCAATTCACTACTACAAAAAGTGAAAAAGACGACGGTAGAACATAAAACCGTCGTTGTATTTAAAAAGACGACGGTAACAAAAAAAACCGTCGTGGATAAGTGTCTTAAACAACTAAAAAATGGAGGTACTGTTGAATATTTTTAAAAGACGACGCACACAAATAAAAAAGCGTGGTCTTTTTAAAAAGGTATTCTTCAGAGTTAAAATCTAACCAAAAAACAACGACAGCAGGTATGAATCCACCGAAGTAGAACATAAAGACGACAGTTCACCAAAAAACCTGCCGTGTTAACTCCTAACTAAACATGACCAACTGTTCTTAGTCCGCATCGTATAATATAATGGAATCCACGTCGATATACTACGACGGTGCCTTCTCTGTAAACTGCCGTCTTAATTTTTATTTCTTTTTAAGATTTAATTATTTTTTAATTTTGGTGGCCTACGAAAATTAAAATGAGATCCCAAGAGGTATGATATCTTACCATTGAGATCTTTGGATCCTGATCATAATCGAACCACCAAAGTGAGAAATACAATATTTTAAATACACAAAATCCAAAAAGAAACCTGAACTGAACTGACCACTGCAAACTTTGAGAAAGACAATGTTTTGAAAGTTAATGATGTGTTGGTTTTGGTGTCTTTGAGATACACCAAAACGCATACATCATTAACATCCAAATTATTGTCTTTGAGAAGTTAGAGAGAGTGATGATGTATGTGTGTATATGAGAGAGGAAGACGAGCCTCCAGAGTGATGATGTATGTGTGTATGTGACAGAGTACTCCCCTGGGACTTGCTTCTCCCTTTGGATGCTTTGGGCCTAGTCCTCGCTAACTCAAAAAAAGGGGCAACGAAGTCTTGATCCACCACTCTATGGCGGTCCGAGAATCAACAAGCCCGGACGAGCCTTCTGACAGAAAAAGACCCCAACACCTCCTCTGTATTTTTGTGTGTCTCTGACCCTTGGTTTGCCGCACAACTCTTGCGCTGGACAAAGGACTATGACTGTTCTAATAGAAGGCTTTCTTTAACAGTTTAGGATGAGTTGGTGTACTCTCCTGCGGGGTCTTCTCTGTTGGTCTTCTAGTAGCTTGGTAGTTTGATTCTTTGTAACAGTTTGGTAGTTCTCGATTGGACTCTCCTGTTAGTCCATGGCATGTGTGGTACTCTTTCCAACCTCGAATTTTTCCTACGTGGTTTTCCTAAGAAGATTTTAAAGAGGCCACTGTTCTCATGCTGTCTTATGCATGAAACTCTGGAATTATGAATGAAATCCTGTTTTTCTAAATAAAAAAAAGATAATGATAAACACATGATATTCAATTGTAATTGACATACATGCTTTTCAGGAGCAATAGTCCCTGAACTAGCGTCCGATTCACATTTTGGTCATTCAATTCAAAAACAGTCAGTTGTAGTCCATCAACTCCACTTTCATTAGTACCATTGGTCATGCCGTCATATCAATTAAATTTTCTGTCAAATAATAAGATTATTTGACAAGGTGATCATTGAAGTACAATTTTTAGTGGGCACCACAAGGTGTCCCTCAAACAATTTATTTCATGGACACCCTTTATGGTCTCCTACAAATTATTTTTTTCAACGATTCAAACCGTCTATTTTTGAAGTCTTGATTCGTAGATTAGTCTTACAAAAGATCATGCAAATTAAAAATCATTAAGGCATCTAAATCGGACCAACAAAATAGACGAACATGGCGCTTCAATAAACGACTAAAATAACAACAATCTAATTGAGTGGTCAAATGGTTTCGGATTGAAGTGATTTTTTTTGCAATGACGATCTTTGAGGGAATATGTAAAAACTAGTCAGTCTTGACCATTGAAATACGATGCATGGTGGATCCTACAAGGGTGTGTCGCAAATAAGCTTATACGAGGGATCCCTCAACTAAAACACCCTATGTATATATAGGGCCCACCACGCATTGTATTTCAATGATCCAAACTGTCTAGTTTTTAGATATTCTTTTAAAGATCATCTCTGCAAAAAATTACTTAAATCTGAAACAATTTGACGACTCAATTAGATGGTTGTTATTATAGTCTTTTCTTGAAACACCGTGTTCGTCTATTTTGTTGTTCTCATGTAGATGTCTTAATGATTTTCTATTCGCTTGATCTTTTGCAAGGATAATCTATGAATGAATATTTGAAGATTAGGTGATTTGGATCGTTGAAAAAAAATCATAGGGGACCCTAATGGGTGCCTTCAAATAAATTATTCTAGTCTTTTCTTGAAACATGAGGGGAGTCCTGGGAGAAAACAAGAAGGTCAGATTCCTATCAAAAATCCAGCAGAGTCTCCCTTGTATGCTATGATGTGCTTAAGGCCTGATATTAGTTATGATATAAGCATAACGAGTCGATATTAGTCAATGATAGGATTAAAAACACACCACAAAGTAGCACACAAATATCCTATTGATTTTCCTTATTAACACTAATATTTGTCAATTGTAGCATATGAAAATAAGGGTCTTTCCCGCAGAAGATTGTTTTATCTAACTACTTAAAATGTCACAAAGACTGGGCTGCTGTCCCTACTGACCAGCCACTGAAAAATAATTATTATACCTACTCACACCTATCTAAAGTTTATGAAATTTTAAACACAGATACTAGACACGCAGAGCTAGACGCACACAAATATTTGGGATTTTTAGAGTTGATTTGCTATATAAATTAAATCGGACAACAGCAGGACAGATTGTATTTCACAATTAAGAAAATGAGTTAGGGGAAGTGCTATCCACCACCAAATAATCATGCACATGTTATGTTTCATTCAAATTCCTTTTATTTCCTGATGAAGATGCTCAAGTTGGCTCAATGTTAGAACTCAACCTATTACTCTTTCTTAAGTAGTATGTTAAGAGAATGTCGTTTTCAACTTAACTTAGTCCCTAACATGCAATCTAGATTGGCGTGTTCATAGATTTAACAAGTAGAAATCATTAAGAACGAAAAGAGTTTGAGTCATCACAAGGCATCGTAAGTACTGGCGTTGTCTTACTTATCCTAGAAATTGATTCACATGTTAATTGCAATTAACAAGTACTACTCTAGAACATATGTAGGTCCTCATTCGACAAGGGCAGGCACACACATATTCATAGCATTAGAATCCTAAATATGCTTACTAAGTATGCATCCGTAGAAAACACATAAAGAATTCATCAAGGAGACAAGTAGTGAAGCAATTTTCATCCTTTCATAACAGAAATTGAAACGAAATGTCATAACACATTTGCAATCATATCAGGGGCTTCTAAACAGCCCCTAACTACTAAAAATTTAGTTACACATTATTCTTAAATAAAACCAAAAGAAAGACATGAGTTTGAGAAAGTAAAACCGAAAGAAGAGAATGCCAAGATTTTCTCCTTCCTCCTATCTTGCCCAACGTTGCTGCCTTCTCACTCCAAAAACTGCCTTCCGTTTTCTCCCCATATTCCCTCCTCTAAATAGCAATTTATTGATGACAATAAGTGAGAAAAAATGGTAAAACAGTTGTAACTCTTTGGGCAGCCTTTATACCCATTACTCCCACCTAATCCTCATCTTTAATTCCATTTCCTCAGATATGTGAGTAGGTGTCCGTTGGCTTGTTCTTGGCTGCATCCGTTTTGGCTGCTAGATTCATTGGGTTTATTGCTTTCCTTGCAGTTACAAACTGCTCAGCCTCTTGTGGACCTTTCCGTGTTAAAACGGCCATAACTTCTTCTAAAAACATGATATGAACAATCTGCGAGTTGGTCCAGAAAATAGACATCTGTAGCTTTCCAAGCATATAAGGCACGTTCTCTAATTCATTCTGAGCTGTTCGCAACTTGCTTCCAAAAGCAGCTGATCTGCACAGGCAGTTTTGACGAATTTGTTACTTAAAAATCCCACTTATGCTATTTTTCTTTTCTTTGCTTGACAGATCCTACAAAACACAAAAATAAAGTAAATAGCTCAAAGATATAAGGAACTAACTAAGAAAAGGCAAGTGAATTTGATGTAAAATATATATAAATATGAGCTTGTCAAATACCCCCACACTTAGCTTTTGCTAGTCCTCGAGCAAAACAAAGGAAACATGAAAATAAAAAATAAAAAAATAAAAAAGAAATAGAAAAATAAAAAAACATTAGCTTTCCCTTATGTGACCCTCATAGAATTTCATTCAAGAAAACAACTCATCAAGAACCTTAGCTAGCACCAACCAAGCTAATCCAAGCTCATCTTCCTTATTCAAATGTTAGCAGAAACCTTTTAATCATCCTTGAAAGTGTAGTGTGTTTAATAGCCATGCTAATGTAATTTCAAGTTTTTTTTTAAAACACCATATGCAAACGAGTGACCTTCTCACGGACATACACTCAATCACACATATGTTTAGTTCAACGTGTTTCACTCAAAGAATCAAATGTGAAAGTTCTGCCATAAGCTTGCATAAAGATCTCATCTCCACAATCATAATTGCAAAACTTAAATCAAGAGGACTTTTATTGGATGTAATGAGGCTTAGGGAGAGGGTCATAGAAATGAAAGGATATGTAAACATAAGTTCCAAGCTACACTGCAAGCAATTCTCTCGTTGAGATTTACAAGAGCTCAAGCTCTCCAACTACTCTACTAATACCTCCAACCACACCCCTTAACTGAAACTACAGAAACTTTTATTTGCTTTGTATAGATTTTTTTTTTTCCTTTTTTTTTGGAAGCAATTTTGCACATAACTAAGCACAAACATCAAATACCCCCACACTCTTTCGTTTGCCAAACTCCTTCAAAGTACTTACACAAAGATTTCTCATAACAATCTCACATTGCTCACTAGCTAGCTTGGAAAGGGTAAGGAAAAATGTTTAAGGTATAATGGTAGACATATTTGGTGATAAGAAATAAAAGGCTCAACATATACGGCTGAAATTGGCAAATTAATGATATCATTTTTCTTTAGGATACATGCTTATTTGGGCCATGGTGATAAACCTAATGCCTCTATCCTTTTCAAGTTCATGCAATCAATGACAAACATTTCGAAAGATCGTTACGCAAGTTCTAGAGATTAAGTCACATAAGTTCATCACACATGAAAGAATAGGAGTGTATGAAAATTGCACACACTTTCAGTAGGCTCAAAAACTCACACAGGCTGTATATGGTCATTATATTCACATATGAAGCTCTAAGTCATGCTTTAGTTTCATATCAACACAGCTATGTGCATTTGGTTTTTCAAAGATGATTAAACATGTACAAAACTAACAAGAGAATCAGGAATTTCACACAACACATGCTTACTAAGTTCTTGATCACCGTGGTTCCAATTCAATCCAATTATATCATTGGGTCGGGAAACTAACAACAGTCTACTTCAAAACAGTAAAGAAAATAAGACTCTTTTTTTTTTTTTTTGTAAAAAATTTCCACTTTTTTTTTTGAAACAAAACTAATTAAGAAAACAAACAGAAACAAACCAGTTCTTAGTCGAAGGCATAAAATTTTTTCAATCCTTACCCCCAAACTTAAACTAGACATTGTCCCCAATGTCAGAAACCACTATAAACCATAAAATAAAAATAAAAATAAAATCAATAATGATAAACAAAATAAAGCATTTGGACTGAAAACTTCCCCAATTTGCAGTAAAATCAACCGATGACTCCCAAAACTTCAACTCTGCAATAAACTCCAATGGTGGACATAACCCAATGTTCCTACAAAGAAAAGAAATAATTCAGTTTAGCACGCAAGAAAATTCAAAAACAAACGAAAAATTTGAAACTGACATAAAAAGACAATGAATAGAAATATTGGGTTGCCTCCCAATAAGCGCTTGCTTTTATGTTCGCAGCCGGACGGTACCAAGAGTAATCATCCAAGGGAAGCTGGTTCTTGGAGGGGTACAACCTCCACATCATGCTCCGTAAAAGACTCGTAATATGGCTTGAGTCTGTGCCCATTCACCTTGAAAACGTTGCCGGTCTTTGCACTTTGGATTTTCATTGCACCATGAGGAAAAATATTAGTTATAATAAATGGACCAACCCAATGAGAATGAAGCTTACCTGGAAATAACCGAAGGCGAGAATTAAATAGAAGAACTTTCTGTCCAATGACAAAGCTCTTCCTTAAGATCATCTTATCATGAAATGCCTTTGATTTCTCCTTGTATATTTGACTAGACTCGTACGCATCATTCCGGATTTCATCTAACTCATTCAATTGAAGCTTCCTCTGCTTTCCGCCAACACTCATGTCCATGTTGTAGGCTTTGATCGCCCAATAAGCTTTGTGCTCTAATTCTACTGGAAGACGACATGGTTTCCCATAAACTAACCGAAATGGGGACATTCCAATAGGAGTCTTATAGGCAGTCCTATAAGCCCACAATGCATCGTTCAAGCGCATGCTCCAATCCTTCCTACTTGGACTCACAGTTTTCTCCAAAATTTGCTTTACCTCTCGGTTTGATACTTCTGCTTGACCACTTGTTTGCGGATGATAAGGTGTAGACACCTTATGTGTGACATTGTACTTCCTAAGCAACGCTTCAAATGTTCTATTGCAAAAGTGACTCCCTCCATCGCTGATGATTGCTCTAGGTGTTCCAAATCTCGCAAAAATGTTAGTCTTAATAAAATCTGAAACAACTTTTGAGTCATTAGTTTTGGTGGCTTTCGCTTCCACCCATTTAGAAACATAATCCACAGCCAATAAAATGTAGAGAAAACCATTCGAAGATGGAAAAGGTCCCATGAAATCAATGCCCCACACATCAAAGATTTCAACAATTAAAATAGGGTGTTGTGGCATTTGATTTCTTGGGCCCAAGTTACCTGTTCGTTGACAACGATCATGTGGGAACCGAATTAAATCACCCTAGGTCAAATAATTCCTTCCATTTGGGGGATTATTTGACCTAATTGGGAGTTACTCAATTTAATTGGGAGTTACCCAATTAAATTGGCAATTACCTAAATAAAATGGGAATTGATTTGATTCCTACCATAATTAGGGATTTGATTTAAATCAGAAAAATCAAATCCCTAATTAATCAAATCTCACCTAATCGGGGAGGAATAATTCCTTTCCATCTACGGAATTATTCCTCTGAAACCCTAGCCTCTGAGGCTCCTATAAATACCTAGCTACACACAAGGGTTAAGGTAAGCCTAAATTCCTACTGAAACTCTGCAGAAATAATTCTCCACAAACCCTAGCCACCATCTTCTTTCTCTCTCTCACACACAAGGCTCCGGCCTCCTCCACACACGGCTCCGGCCACCCGGTTTTCCTTGAACACCCATCCTAACTTAGGCATCGGAGGGCCTTTGGCCAACACCCCCCGGGTGTGGTCCTCTTACTCCGATCTGTTTTGCAGGGAGAGAGAGGTGCGAAGAAGACGAAGGAATCTTTAGGCGAATATTCCCGTGGGAGGAATTTGACTCCCACAAATTGGTGCTTTCATTGAGAGTGCGAAATTATACTCAAAGCGTGCTCCAAATTCATTTTCCACAACTTTTTCCAATCAACCATGGTCGATACAAGACGTTCGAAGAGTAACACCACCACGGCGGGCCCGTCTCATGGTTTCGTGGTGGAAGCCTCTCTGCAACCTCACGGAACCGTGGCTGCCAACGCCTTGCGTCCGCCTCCAAGCGCTTCGCAGCCACCTCCAACTGCCGGAATTGCAGAACAGCTGCCGCAGACAGCTGCTGGAGTTGCAGAACAGCCACCACGTGGTCCTGTGACCTGCACAGCCTTGCAGCTGCAAGCGCCAGCGGCCGGAGCTGCTCTGCCTCGCCCTCCTGCTGTCGGAACACAGCAGCAGCCACACCGCTCAACTGCCGGACTTGCTGCACAGCCCTACGGCTATTTTGACACCTCCTCTGTCTTGGAGCAGATCCATCCTCTCCCTCATCTGCCACCACACTTGACGTATGCACCTGTGTACGCGTCTAATGGAGCCCTAGCCCATATTCCATTGGGCTCAATGCACACCTCTGGTCAGGTGGACCTTAACTCACGGGTTGATCAGCTCACACAAAGAGTCGACGATCAAAACAACCTGATTGGCCAGCTACTCAGGCAGATCAACTTGAACCAAGGTCCTAACCTTGGACCCCGTAATGAGGAGAGGAGGACACACGAGCATGTCAGCGAGCAGCTCGAGAGGTCCCAAGCTGGTCAGGCAAGGGCGAACGGACAGGGGAGAGAACGAGATCGTGCTGACGAGACGCAGACATCTGCAAGTCGCACTCTGAGTCGGTCGACGATCCGTTCGAGGTTAGGTCCAAGGACCAATGTACGCGAAAGGCTGGGCCCACAGTCCAACGTCCATGCCCGCTTGGGCCCACAGTCCAATGTCCATGCTCGCTTGGGCCCACAAGGAAGTAACCAATCTAGGCTGGGCTCACAAGGAGCTCGAGTTCGTGAACAATCGCGTGACGAGCGCAATGATCGACGCTCACTAGCCCGCTCGAGGACCAACGCACGGCAGCAAGCCGTAGAGGACTCCTCGCAAGCTCAATCTCCTAATCTGCCCCACGGGCAGGACAACCGAGGGGATCAACCCTTGGGAGCCGAGGAGGAAGTTAACCAGCGGCGCTCGAGACACCGAAGACATCGACCCGAACCACTACCCCTGCGGGCAGAGGATGTCGAGAAGTTAGTGAATGACCGACTCCAAAGTCTCCAACTTAAGGGAAGCACGGATGAGGCCCTACACAAGGAAATTGCTCAAGTCGACTGCTCACCCTTTACGGACGAGGTGGAACGAGTTGCACCGCCGAAACGGTTCACAACGCCATCCATCACTCCGTTTAAGGGAGACTCTGACCCTGAGAGCCATTTGAGGCACTTTAAGAGTGCCATGATCCTGTACAAGGCAGACGACGCCCTGATGTGCAAAGTGTTCGCGATGACTTTGCGAGGAGCAGCTCAAGACTGGTTCCACACTCTACCGTCCGCGTCAATAGGCAACTTCAAGCAGTTCGCCCACATCTTCACGAAAGAGTACACCTCCTACAAGACGGTCAGAAAGCATGCAGACCACTTGTTCAACCTGCACAAGAAACCAGATGAGTCTCTTCGAGACTACCTCAGACGGTTCAAGGCTGAGAAGGCGAACATCATAGGATGCAATGACCAAGTTGCATCCTCAGCTTTCAAGAAGGGCTTGCCAACCGAACATGAGCTGTATCGTGAGCTGGCCATAACTCCAAGCCAAACCTTGGCAGAGGTCTTCGCGACGGCAGAGCGCTACGCACTTTGGGATGATGATCGTATCGCTGCGAAGAAAGCCAGCAAGCAAGTTGATCACCCGCCCAAGCAGGCGAGCCAAAAGAGCAACAAGTTCGAGAACAAAGCCCGAGACAAGCGCAGATCTCGGCCCCTAGAGGGAGGCTCAGAGGCAGGAACCTACACTGAGTTTACCATCCCGATCCACCAAATCCTAGCACAAGTGAAGGATAAGCCGTGGGTGAGGAGACCTCCGCCCTTGAGGGGAGACCCGTCTAGGAGGGACACCAGTAAATACTGCGCATTCCACGGAGAGCATGGTCATTACACCAACAACTGCAATGCTTGGAAAAGGCACCTCGAGGAGCTGGTCAGGGAAGGTCATTGCACGGAATTCGTCGCAAAGAAGGCCATCCAGCAGATTGAGGATCGTGATGCGGCTGCCAAGGAACCTCCCCAAAAGGTCATACGAATCAACACCATTCTAGCTGACTCCCAGGAGTCTGGGCTGACAACCAAAGTGCGCAAGAGGAAGATCGCACAGGCGACTTATATCTCCCAAGTCACAACGGGCATACCAGTCATTGCAGATACACCCATCATTGGCTTTCAGAAGAAGGACTTGATCGGGCTTGATCTGCCACACAACGACGCCCTAGTAATCTGCATCCAAATTGAACAAGCTGTGATCGAGCGAGTTCACGTGGACGAGGGCAGCGCAGCCAACATCCTGCAACTATCTGTTATCCAACAGATGGGATTGGAGCCCAAGATCAGCAAACTTGCCAGGTCACTCACCGGCTTCAATGGGGCCACATCAATCACTGTTGGGACAATTGACCTAGACGTCCACTCACCCTCGGTGGTCTGCTCGCAAACCTTCATGGTCATCGATGAGATCTCTCCCTACAACAGGATCTTGGGCCGACCATGGATCAGCAAGATCGAAGCCATCACATCTGCTCTACACCAGAAGATCCGCTACCCCATCCCTGGAGGTGGTATCGGGCAGATCAATAGTGACCAAGCCATGGCAAGGAGATGCACAGCCCAAGGGCTCAAGAAGAGCAAACAGCTGCAGTTCACACCTGTAATGCAGGCTATTGACAAGGCAGAAAACACTCCCAGCAGACAAGCCAGCCCGAACGAGAAGGGAGTTGCTACTTCCAAATAGCAATTAAGGAGCCAGGATCAAGGCGAGGGAATCCGCCCGGAAGACTCCCCTGAAAAGGGTTGGAAGCCTGAGGATGACGTTGAGTTAGTACCCCATGATCCTGACCAGCCAGACAAAGAAGCGCAGATCGGCTCGCGCCAGAATCCAGACGAGAAGGATCGAGACGAGGGAATCCGCCCGGAAGGCTCCCTTGAACAAGGTTGGAAGCCTGAGGAAGACGTTGAGTTAGTACCCCTCGATCCTGACCAGCCAGACAAAAAAGCGCGGATCGGCTCTCTCCTAAGCCTAGACGAGAAGGTGGAGCTGACCACCTTCCTCCAGAAGAACAAAGACATGTTCGCATGGTCGCCATCTGACATGCCTGGCATCGACCCGAACATCATCTGCCACCGACTCCATGTCAACCCTGCCAGCAAACCCGTGGTGCAGAAGAGACGCAACTTTGCTCCCGAGCGAGTTGCAATCATCGAAGCCGAGATCGATAAGCTTCTAGCTGCCAGCTTCATTGAAGAGGTCTCCTACTCAGAATGGCTGGCCAACGTTGTACTGGTGGCGAAACAAGAAAAGGGCAAATGGAGAGTTTGTGTCGATTACACCGACCTCAACAAAGCTTGCCCTAAAGACAACTTCCCATTGCCGAGAATCGACCAGCTCGTGGATTCAACTTCCGGCAATCAGCTGCTCAGCTTCATGGATGCCTACTCCGGCTATAATCAAATCTTAATGTACGAGGATGACAAGGCGAAGACTTCTTTCATCATAGAGAGAGGGACCTACTGCTACAAGGTCATGCCTTTTGGGCTGAAGAACGCTGGAGCAACCTACCAAAGGCTCGTTAATAAAATTTTCAAGGAGCAGATCGGCAAAACCATGGAAGTCTACGTGGATGACATGCTGGTCAAAGCCCCTAAGCGAGCAGACCACATCAAGAACCTCACTGAGGCGTTCAGCCTGCTCTGCCAGTATCGCATGAAGTTGAATCCAAGTAAGTGCACGTTCGGTGTATCGTCCGGCCGATTCCTAGGATACCTAGTAACTCAACGAGGTATCGAGGCGCACCCACGCCAAATCAAGGCCATTCTCGAGATGAAGTCACCTTCAACAGCTAAGGAAATACAAAGTCTGACGGGCAGAGCAGCGGCCCTCAACCGATTCCTCTCGAGATCCACCGACAAGTGCAGACCATTCTTCAAGGCTTTAAAGAAGGGGCAAAGAGATAAATGGGACGAGGAGTGTGAAGAAGCTTTCCAGAATCTAAAGATTTACCTCACTTCACCTCCCCTACTCTCGAAGCCAGTTCCTGGTGAAGACTTGTTCGTGTACCTGGCAGTGTCCAACTCAGCCGTCAGCTCAGCTCTCATCCGAGAAGAACTGGGGGCCCAACATCCAGTATTCTACACGTCAAAAGCCCTTCTCGATGCAGAGACTCGCTACCCAAAGTTGGAGAAGCTCATTTTGGCCCATGTAGTTTCCGCGAGAAAACTGCGACCCTACTACCAAGCTCATAGAGTCATCGTCATGACCGACTTTCCTTTGAGGTCAATCCTCCACAGCCCTGACGCGTCTCAACGACTCATGAAGTGGGCTATAGAGCTAAGCCAATACGACCTCCTCTACCGGCCGAAGAATGCAATAAAAGCCCAGGCTTTAGCAGACTTTGTCGCAGAATTCACGCCATCGGCCGAAGAAGAGAAGCTGGTCAGCAAAAAGAAGGAAAGTTCGAGAGCAGACAAAACCTCCGCTGAACCTAACCAACCTAGAGACATGTGGCAGTTGCGCGTAGACGGAGCGTCGAACCAAAAAGGAGCTGGAGCAGGCGTCGTCATCATCACTCCGGATGGAACCCTGTTGGAGCAAGCTATCACGCTTGGCTTCCCAGCCTCAAACAACGAGGCAGAATACGAGGCGTTGCTCGCTGGCTTGCGCTTGGCAAAGGAGCTGTCAATCAAGAAGCTGGCCATCTACTCAGATCCCCAGCTGATCACAAATCAAGCCTCAGGAGAATACATGGCGAAGCACCCAAGGATGATCTTGTACCTTGACAAAGTCCAAGAGTTGTTGAAGGCGTTCCCTACCTTCACCATCCAACAAGTGCCTCGAGTAGAGAACGCGCACGCAGACGCACTAGCGAGCTTAGGATCAGCGCTTGATACCCAGTTCAGACGCTCAATCCCAGTTGAGCACCTTGACCAGCCAAGCATAGAAGAGGCAGAACAGCCAAGCTTGATGCAGATCGACGAGGATCCTAGCTGGCAAGACCCCATCATTGACTATCTGGTTAATGAAAACTTACCCAAGGACAAGTCCGAGGCTCGGAAAATCAAACAGAAGGCTGCGAGGTACTACATGAGAGGTAACATGCTTGTTCGCAGATCATACTCCGGCCCTCACCTTACTTGCATCAAGTACCCGCAGACGCTCGAAGTTCTTTGCAAAATACACGACGGCGAATGTGGAAATCACGCTGGGGGCAGATCGCTTGCCCAGAAAGCTCTCAGCATAGGCTACTTCTGGCCTACCATGCTCCAAGACTCCACGGAGTATGCTCAAAGATGTGATCGGTGCCAACGATATAAGCCGATCCCTGGCTTGCCAGCTGAGGAGTACCATCCGCAGAACAGTCCATGGCCTTTTATGCAATGGGCCATTGACTTGGTAGGACCTATGCCGACAGCACCTGCCAACAAGGAGATGATGATCGTCGCCACGGATTACTTCACCAAATGGATCGAGGCTGAGGCTTTATCCTCAACCAAGGAAGCAGATGTCGAACGATTTATCTGGAAGAACATCATCTGCCGGTTCGGATGCCCGCAGTCGATAGTCACCACAATGGTACACAGTTCGTGGGCAGGCAGATCACTGCATTCCTTGCAAAGTATGGCATCAAACAACACTTGTCTACCCCCAGATACCCGCAAGGCAATGGCCAAGCAGAAGCATCCAACAAGATTGTGCTGGACTGCTTGAAGAAAAGACTGGAAGGTGCAGAAGGAAAGTGGGTCGACGAGTTACCAGGAGTCCTGTGGGCTTATCGCACAACCAAAAGGAGATCAACCGGCGAGACACCATTTTCTCTAGCCTATGGGACAGAAGCTATCATCCCCCCACACATCACAGTCCCTTCCATGAGCATTGAGGTGGGCAGTCTTGACCAAAACTGCAAGCAGATGAAAGTCAACCTTGATCTGCTCGAAGGAGAACGGGAAAAGGCCATTGTTCGAGTGGCAGCCTACCAGCAACAGCTAACGTCCTACTACAATAAGAGGGCCAAGATCAGACAGTTTCGACCTGGGGACCTTGTGCTCAGAAAGAGTTTCATCACAACACCAAGGCAAGGGTCAAAGAAGATGAAGCCCAACTGGGAAGGCCCCTACGTGATCAGCCGACCTGGGGGCAGAGGAAGTTACACCCTCGACACTCTAGAAGGAAAGGAAATTCCAAGACAATGGAATGCACATCACCTTCGGAGATACTATCCATGAAGCCCTTCGTTCGCCAGCTGGGCTCCTAGCAGGCGACAGCCCTCCCTTACTTCCATTGCAGACAAACTGCTTTCGATGTTATCTATGTTGTCCATTTCTTTTATTCAATAAAGCAATCTAGTCACACCGACATCAATACAAGAGCAAGCTTTTCAATGAAGTATTTTTTCGAGCATTATGTCCCATAAACATACACATGCATGCGACCAGCCTTACCTCCATTGCAGACAAGCTGCTACTCGAAGCACAAACTCAATGGAACCTCCATTGCAGACGAGCTGCTCCTCGAAGCACAAACTCAATGGAACCTCCATTGCAGACGAGCTGCTCCTCGAAGCACGAACTCAATGGAGCACTTTTTAAGTGTTATGTCCCTGACATACGCTAGCAGGCGACAAGCCTCACCTCCACTGAAGGCAAGCTACTTCTCGGGTACAAACTTCATGGAGTCCTTTTTTAGCGCTGTGTCCCCGACATACGCTAGCACTCGACAAGCCTCACCTCCACTGAAGGCAAGCTACTTCTCGAGTACAAACTTCATGGAGTCCTTTTTTAGCGCTGTGTCCCCGACATACGCTAGCAGGCGACAAGCCTCACCTCCACTGAAGGCAAGCTACTTCTCGAGTACAAACTTCATGGAGTCCTTTTTTAGCGCTGTGTCCCCGACATACGCTAGCAGGCGACAAGCCTCACCTCCATTGAAGGCAAGCTACTTCACGAGTACAAACTTCATGGAGTCTTTTCCAAGCGCTATGTCCCCAACATACGCCTACAGGCTACAAGCCTTACCTCCATTGCAGGCAAGCTACTTCTCGAGTACAAACTCAATGGAGCCTTTTTCAAGCGCTATGTCCCCGACATACGCACACAGGCTATAAGCCTTACCTCCATTGCAGGCAAGCTACTTCTCGAGTACAAACTCAATGGAGTCTCTTTCAAGCGCTATATCTCCGGGCATACACTTACAAGACACAATGAGAATTGAAGTTTGAAAGATAACTGAAATTCCATAGCAAAGTGGCTAACCAGCCAAGTTCAACAAGAAATAAGGTGGTCAACTAAAGGCCACTTATTGAAAAGAAATTACAGAGTTCAAAAAAAAAAATAGCAAAAATGAACTACATCTACTAAGGGACTTCGGCAGACGACCCTCAGCCGATCACGTCCTCAGCTGCCTCAGCATCACCCCGCTCAACCAGCGCCATCTGCTCAGCGGCCTCCACTGCTTGCTCCTCCGCTTCTGCCCTAACCTCGTCAACTGTGCCACCTTGGGCATTGTCTTCCTCCATTGCAACTTCATCTGCTACCTGCTCTTCAGCTGCCTCTACGTCCACAGCATGGATCTGCTCACTTTGAGCAGGGGGCAGGTCAAGACAGAGTGGCTCACCATCATCATCTTCGAGAGGGCAGCATGGAGAAGTACCATTTCGGCAATCCAAGTATCCCAACTTGTACGCGTTAGCAGCAATCTCATGCTTAGATGCCTCCGTGGCTTCCACATGAGTGTCAAACTTGGCTAGCAGCTTGTCACGATCTTGGGCCAGAACAGCGTGCTTATGTTCGAGGCGAAAGTAGGCTTCCTTGCGTTCGAGCAGAGTAGCCGTAAGAAACTCAAGCTCACCATCCTTTTGGCCAATGGAACTCTTGAGCAAAGACATACTCTCCTTCATCTCGGAAATCCTCGCATCATGGCGAATCCGCTCGTTCGAGAGATTGTCAGCCAGATCAGCATTCTTCTTCACCAGCTCATCAAGCAGGGCAGAAGAGGGGGCAACATCTCGTGAGTTCCGCATGGCCCCAACACTAAAAACCATCCCCTTTTGAAGATGATACATGGCGGCTTCTTCTTGCTTATCCAAGGGAAGGCTTGAGAAAGCGCCAAGGTCACCGGCTCGATACACGTGGTCAACCAGCTTCGCACAAGCAGACGGACTTGACAGGAAGCCCGTTTTAAGCAAATCAGACACGGGCTCACCCCGAGTAGTGCTATCACCAATTCCCGGACCGGCAGTTCGCGCAACTGAAGGACTCTTCGCTCTAGCAGACGACTCTTTAGCTCTCTTGGCTGCAACTTGCAACAGGGATTCAGCTCCGCGCTTGACTGTTCGTGGCCTAGCAGATGAGTCATGATTGCTAGACAGAGGCACAGTCTTCTCAGCTTGATCTCCGGATCGGCGCAGACGCCCCAAACCTTGCTTATCAACGGCCTCCTTACGAGGCAGATCACCAGTTTTGGGCAGTACGGGTGGAGACTTGAGCAGAATATCTCGGACCTCCTGCATGCCATGGACTTTGTTGCTGTTCGCGCTGACGAGGCTTCTGGTCCTGGCAGACGAGGCATGAGCAACTCCCATATGGTCCTTCTCAGCAGACGAGACCACCCTTGAGGAAGACTTGCTCGTGGCAGAAGGAGGTCTTGACTGCTTTTGTTGTGGGGACCTATCTCTTGGTCGTGAGACCGCAGCTTCATCGCGGGCAGGTCTGCTACTAGCCTTCACCTCCTTAGGAAACTCGGTCGAGGACTCCTCCTGCTCGACTGGCAGATCACTTTGGTCCGGACCATGTAGCTTCCATCTTTCAACATCCTCAACAGGGGGCAGGCCATCGACCTCCTTCCGATGTTCGCTCAACAACCAGCGCCATTCACGAAACTGGGCAGGGATGTTCAGAGCTTGCTGAACCTTGGTCATGTCCGGGTCAAGAACGAGCTTCTTGCAGATGGCATTTCCTGCGAGCAGAAGACAAAAGTCAGTTAGACACACAACAAAGAAAGAAAACTGTAGCAGATCAAAGGGATGCAACTTACCATCACAGTAGGTGAGAGGAACGAGCGGACCGTCGCCAACCTCCCCTTCCCATCTGCCACTGACTTCTAGCACGTCCTTGCTCCACACATGATCGCCCTGGCTAAAACTGTCAAATAACTTTGGCTGGCACGCGCGAACTTGAGCATACTTCTCGAAGTGCCTCACCTCGAAGAAGTAGAAGAATTCACGAACAGTCAGACCTAGCTTGAAAAAGCGACTCAAGTTCTCAAAGCAGAGGATCGCCCGATAAACGTTCGGAGTACACTGGCTCGGGGCACACTCCATGGCGCAGAATACATCCCTAAAAAGTTTTGACAGTGGAAATGTGAAGCCCAGCGAGAAATAGAAGGGACGGAACGTGATAATCCTGACTCCTGGATTGTTCGGATCCACACGAGGTACGCTATCAGACGAGGGCTCTGCCAACTTGACATGCACGTCCTTGGGAATGGCAGAAGCAAAAAGTGCACGCCATGTCTTGAACTGGGCCTCGGTGGTAACGCGGTGCAAATTCGCCACGAACTTCTTTTTGGGCACTTGGGAACCACCCCACCGGTACAAAGGCACTTGCAAGCTTGGTGATCGACTTCTCCCTTCAGAAGACATGGTCGCTGAGCAGCTGCAAAAATAACGAAGAAAATTGCAAGTTAAAATTCGTAGTTCGGGTCTCAACAGAAAAAAAGAAAAGAAAAAAAGAACAGCAGCAACAAAAAAAAAGAAAAAAAAAGGGGTCCAGCAAAGGGCAGCCCAATCCACAGAAGAGCCCAGCTCGAGCCCACTTGACGCACAGCACACGCGAGCCCAACGTCGTCGCGGCCCAGCTCGCTTCCTCCAGCCTCGCAGCCCATGACGTGCTCCAGCTGTACACGAGGCCCAGCAATAAAACCGAATGCGCCTGGCCCATTCCAGTGCACTCCAGCGCAGCCCACTTCGCGCTCCAGCTCGAGCCCACGTTGCACGCAGGCCCAGCGCCTCTTCGCTCCAGCCTCCAGCCCAGCGCACGACCACTTCGAGCCCAACGCAAGCAGGGCTGGCTTGCACATCCTTCCAGCTCATGCCCAGCACCTTGGTCCAGCCTTGTCGCAGCTCTCACGTACCTGCCAGCCTTCCAGGCTTACTTCCACACGGACCCAAGCCTGCGCTAGCAACCCTTGCTGCCATCTTGGCACACCAACACGCACCAGGCTTGCATGCCTCCATTTGTGCCACACTACCTTGCTGCCGAAGCTCACCATGCTGGACCCCAAGCCAAGAAAACAGAAAATATGTATATATATTTTTAGTTCGAACCAATTTACCTAGAGATGCACTCTCTCCTCCTTGACAAAGCAAGCTGGAACAATTCTCTCACCAACAAAATTGGAGGATCAGATTTTGGTTTGAAGAATAACGTGGAGGATCTCTACATTTATAAGGATAAAAAATTCCTGTCTGCCGCGCAAATCTCACGGCCTGGGGTTCCGGGCCGAGGGGATCTGCGTGAAACACGCGGTTTCCTGCTTTTGGACGGGGTGCGTTTGTGCGCGGGCGTGCCAGCACGGTCTACCGTGCGTCGAGATGTTTGAGATGTTTGATAGTGTTTAGATGGTGCGCCCGTCTGAACTCGTCTTCTAATCAAACGATTGTAGCCGAGAGAGGAACTAGTCTCGGCTGTAAGGTTCACGGCCTGAACTACAAGGCCGTTGAGTGGTGGTGTTTGGTGGGTTTTGGGGCGGTGCTCCGGCGCGCCACTCGATGAGCGGCGGTCGTATGATATATGGGGTGAGTGAGCGAACAACAAGGATGGTGCTCCGGCGCCTTGAAAATCAAGGGTCGTTTGATATATTGATGAATGGATTTTCCTTACAAACTAACACTACTCCTAGGAAAGCAAGTAAAGATATTGAAAGTGCATTACAGGAAAATATAAGTTGCTCCGTGGGAGGCTTTTGTTTGGTGTTTGAACCCTTTGAAAGTGGTCCCGAGTCTTGTATTTATAGGTAGAGCTCCTGGAGGGATAATCGAGGCTGAAAATCTGCATGGTGGAGCCTGATTATACCAAGTGGGTAGTCCAATCGACATTTGGGATCGTGAAGTATGGTGGTGTGACTCCATGAATCCCGGTGAATCTCGGCCGCCGCCCTGATCGTGGGCTCTGCGCTTCTGGCCGTGGAGACGCATTTATTGCTCTGATAGCCAATTACCTAATCTCTCAAGCTGCAAAGAGCTTTGTGAGAATGTTGGTGTCTAATCACTCTGATCTCTGTCACCAAATCCTGACTCCAATCACTTCCCACCTTCCCTCGTGCATTAAATGCTCATTCTTGGCCAGTGGGTTTGCTGCAATAAACAGAGACCTTGCTTCATTAAATGGAGCGTGGGACCCTGCTGTCACGTGGTGATCTGACTTTAATGCCTTTGGCCGTGACCTTGCTCGATCTCGGCCTCGGCCTATAACCTTGGCCGAGATAACCATGCCCTGGCGATTTTCCCCTGGTTTCTCTGGAAAGCCAAACACCCTGACAAAACGCTGCGTTTCAGCTTGAGGCCGAGAAGATTTATTCCCTCGGCCAATTCACGGCCGTGGTTTATTAGGCGCAAACAATTCCTTGACCTACAAGGAAGCGCAAACTCTTACCAACTTGGGAGTTCATAAAATGGGCAAGTCAAACACCTCCTCCACTCAGGAGACCTCCTCCACGCAGGAGCCCAAGTCATAGAAGGAAGCCCAGTTGCAGTTGGACAGCCCAACAGATAATTCACATCTCCTATATGCCACCACGCGCCATGCAGAAGCTGGGGGGCATTTGTGGGAACCGAATTAAATCACCCTAGGTCAAATAATTCCTTCCATTTGGGGATTATTTGACCTAATTGGGAGTTACTCAATTTAATTGGGAGTTACCCAATTAAATTGGCAATTACCTAATTAAAATGGGAATTGATTTGATTCCTACCCTAATTAGGGATTTGATTTAAATCAGAAAAATCAAATCCCTAATTAATCAAATCTCACCTAATCGGGGAGGAATAATTCCTTTCCATCTACGGAATTATTCCTCTGAAACCCTAGCCTCCGAGGCTCCTATAAATACCTAGCTACACACAAGGGTTAAGGTAAGCCTAAATTCCTACTGAAACTCTGCAGAAATAATTCTCCACAAACCCTAGCCACCATCTTCTTTCTCTCTCTCTCTCACACAAGGCTCCGGCCTCCACACACGGCTCCGGCCACCCGGTTTTCCTTGAACACCCATCCTAACTTAGGCATCGGAGGGCCTTTGGCCAACACCCCCCGGGTGTGGTCCTCTTACTCCGATCTGTTTTGCAGGGAGAGAGAGGTGCGAAGAAGACGAAGGAATCTTTAGGCGAATATTCCCGTGGGAGGAATTTGACTCCCACAGATCACATGTTGCACAAAACTCGTACGCATCCTTAAACAAACTAGGCCAATAAAAACCACTCTCTAGCACCTTAAGGCTGTCCTCTTAGCTCCAAAATGGCCGCCACATGCATAAGAGTGACAAAAAGTTAGAATAGATTTAAACTCAGATTCAGGGACACACCTTCTAATGAATTGATCAGGGCAATATTTCCACAAATAAGGATCATCCCACTCGTAGTATTTGGCGGTTTTGACAAGCTTATCTTTCTGAGCATGTGTAAAATCATCCGGAATCTTCTTGGTGACCTTGTAATTGATAATATCTGCATACCAAGGGTCAATGTCCTGTAAGGAAAACAATTGTTCATCCGGAAAACTCTCACATAAAGGGATGAGAGCTTCCTCTGTGTTTGAATGCACAAGTCTGCTCAGATGATCTGCTACAACATTCTCACTCCCTTTCTTATCCTTGATCTCCAAGTCAAATCTTGAAGCAGAAGTATCCATCGAATGAGTCGCGGTTTTGCATCTTTTTTTGTGAGTAGGTACTTCAGAGCTGGATGGTCAGAAAACACAATAACTTTAGTCCCAATCAGATAAGATCTAAATTTTTCTAAAGCAAATACAATAGCTAAAAGCTCCTTCTCTGTTGTTGAATAATTCAATTGTGCATCATTGGGTGTTCGAGATGCATAATAGATGACATGTGGCACTTTGTTGACACGCTGCCCTAGAACTGCACCGACGGCATAGTCTGAACTATCACACATCAACTCGAATGGTAAACTCCAATTTGGTGGCATGATCACAGGAGCCGTGGATAACAACTCCTTAAGCTTGTTGAATGCTACCACACACTCTTCATTCATATCAAATGTTGCATCTTTTTGAAGCAAACTGCACAAGGGTCTAGAAATCCTTGAGAAGTCCTTTATAAACCTCCAGTAGAAACCTGCATGTCCAAGAAAAGAACGAACCCCCCTGACAGTAGTAGGGAGGGGTAATGAACTAACAAGTTCTACTTTAGATTTATCAACTTCAATTCCCTTTTCAGATATGATATGTCCTAGAACTAATCCATGTGAAACCATGAAATGACATTTTTCCCAATTTAAGACCAGATTAGTTTCTTGACAACGTTTAAGAACGAGGGACAGATTATGTGGACATGTATCAAAAGAATCACCATAAACAGAAAAATCATCCATGAACACTTCAATTATTTTCTCAATCATATCAGAAAAGATACTTACCATACACCTTTGAAATGTGGCGGGAGCGTTGCAAAGTCCAAATGGCATCCTTCGATATGCAAATGTGCCAAATGGACATGTGAAAGTCGTCTTTTCTTGATCCTCCGGAGCAACTGCAATCTGATTATATCCAGAATAACCATCAAGAAAGCAATAATGAGAATGACTAGCTAACCTTTCTAACATTTAATCAATGAATGGGACTGGGAAGTGATCCTTGCGTGTGACACTATTTATCTTCCGATAGTCTGTACAGACTCTCCAACTATTTTGCACATGTGTAGGCACTAGCTCATTAGCTTCATTCTTAACAACTGTGACTCCGGATCGCTTAGGAACTACTTGAATAGGGCTCACCCACTTGCTGTCTGAGATAAGATATATAATGCCAACATCAAGAAGTTTGATAACCTCTTTCTTGACGACCTCCATCATGAGGGGGTTTAAACGGCGTTGAGCTTCCCTTGTTGGTTTTGCACCTTCCTCTAACAGAATTCTATGCATACAAGTAGCTGGATTTATACCTTTGATATCAGCAATGCTCCAAGCTATGGCAGTCTTATGATCCTTCAGTACCCGGATCAGTTTCTCCCCCTCTTCTGCTGTGAGTCGTGATGATATGATGACCGGTAATGTTTCATCCTCTTCCAAAAATGCATACTTCAAATGTTCAGGAATTGGTTTAAGCTCCAATTTGGGTGCCTGAATCACAGAAGGAAGAGTTTTTTCGTTAGAAGTAGGAAAATAAATAAAATAGGAAGAAGACTTACCACGAATTGGTGGAAGAGACTCAAGAGCTGCCACTGTTTGGATTAATTCTTCTTCAATGTGCTCGGAATAATTAAGCTTTCCATGTGTAATGCTATGCACTAACACCTTCTCTAAATTGTCTTGTCCCACACCTTTATTAAAACAATCCTGCACAAAATAGTCAAACTCATCAATGGAAAAACAAGATTCAAAATCATTATGGTACCTCATTGCATCGAAGATTCTGAACTTGACGCTTTCTCCATCAATTTCCATGGTTAAGGTACCATCATAGACATCAATCTTTGTACGTGCCGTTCTAAGGAATGGTCTTCCCAATATAAGAGGAAGTGCAGTAGGCATAGGGTCATGTTCCATCCCAAGAACAAAAAAATCAGCGTGAAAAATGAGCTCATTCACTTGCACAAGTACATCCTCCAATAGGCCTTTGGGATATCTGTTTGAACGATCTGCCAACTGGATTACTACTTTTGTTTCCTTTAATTCTCCAAGGTTCAATGATTCATACACTGAATATGGCATCAGATTGATAGATGCCCCCAAATCACACAATGCTCTCCCAAACTCTTTCCCTCCGACTACACATGGAATGGTAAAGCTACCGGCATCCTTCAACTTCGGTGGCAGCTTCCTCTGCAAAATAGCTGACACTTCCTCTTTTAATGCCACAGTTTCTTGATCATTGAATCTCCTCTTGTTCGTACAAAGCTCTTTAAGGAACTTTGCATACTTGGGCACTTGTTTTATGGCATCTAAAAGAGGTAAGTTCACTTGGACTTTCCGAAAAGTATCCAAGATTTCCTTATCAGTTTGCTCTTTCTTCGACTTCATAAACCTACGAGGGAAAGGAACAGGGACACATGAGTTAAATGAATTTTGAACTTCTGTACGTACCTTATCAGAATTTTTGTTTTTCAATTCTGTAGCTTTAGGAGACTGTTCAGTTTCTATTGAAGCCTCATTTCGCTCAAAAATTTTGGTTTGTAGCTCCCCTTGCTCATTTGTATCTTTTCTAATCCTCTTTTGCATCCTCGGCTGCTCAAAAACTACTTTTCCACTCCTTAAAGTCACAACATTCATCTGCTCTGCATTTGGATTCACCACAGTTTGGCTAGGCAACCTTCCTGGTTGGTGTTGTTGTCCCATCAAACTAGCTAACTGACTCATTTGGCGCTCAAGGTTTTCAATTGCTTTGTTTGTTTTTTGTTGATGAGATTGAGTAGAGTTAGCTAAAGAAGAAATTAAATCCTCAAGAGACTTACTTGGAGGTTGTTGTTGTCGAGGCTCCAATGGTGCATGCGGTCTTGCTTGAGAGAAGCCAGGTGGACGGTTATAGTTGTTGGGAACAAATTGTTGTCCGTTGTCATGATTGCTCCACTTCAAGTTTGGATGATCACGCCACCCCGCGTTATAAGTGTTGGAGTACGGATCATACTTTTGCCTTTGTTGCCCCTGAAACCCTCCTATCGCATTAGCTTGCTCATGACCACTTTGATCCATCAATAAAGGGCATATGTCTGTGGCATGTCCCATCATTGAACATACACCACACACCTGTTTTGGAGCCACCATAACCTGTTGCTCATGAAGTTAGCTAATTGTAATTCAATACTAGAAGTAGCACTTACCTCATTAACTTTCTTAAAAGGTAGCTCATCTCTCCCTCCAAATTGTCGTGTGTTGCCAGCAATGTTCTTTAGCAATGCCCTAGCATTAGTTGGTGTTTTGTCCATGAATGCTCCTCCACTTGCTGCATCAAGCATTACATGATCAGTACCACACAATCCCTCATAAAAGTACTGTATTAGAAGATGCTCTGAAATCTGATGATTAGGACAAGATGCAACCAAATGCGTGAACCGCTCATAGTAATCTCCAAAGGGCTCTCCATGTTGTTGTCGGATTGCAGATATGTCTTTCCTTATGCTTGCAACTTTTTTGGCTGGAAAATATTGCTCCAAGAATGCTTGCTTTACCTGGTTCCATGTGTTCGTTGATCCCGGAGGTAAATTGTAAAGCCACTCCTTTGCCTTAGCTTCTAATGTAAATGGAAATGCCCTCAACTTGACTTGCTCCTCATCCACATTTGCTGGTTTCATTCCTGCACGTGAAACTCCATGAGATGCTTGTTGGCATCCTCTGTTGAGAAGCCATGGAACTTAGGCAAGTAGTGAATCATTCCAGACTTGAGCTCAAATCCTCCTTCTGCATTTGGATATGTGATGCACAATGGTTGTTGATATATATTTGGCGTTGCCAACTCCCTCAAAGTACGGTTATCAGCCATGTCTTCTGGTGGTTCTTCCTCCTCTTCCGAACTCAAATGTGGTGGGGAAGATGGTGGTAAAGACACCGATGCACGCTGCTGCTTGATTTTTCTTTGAAGCTTTCGAAGTGTTTGTTCAAGCTCAGGATCAAAGGAAGCTAGGTGAATGCTCTTCGACCTTCGGGTATGCATATACCACAAAGAGTACCTGAAATTAAAAAAAATTAAAATAAAAAAAACACTAATTAGACAAGAAAAGAAAACAATAGAAAAATAAGTGATTAGAAATAACAATCCCCGGCAACGGCGCCAAAAATTTGATAGGATTAAAAACACACCACAAAGTAGCACACAAATATCCTATTGATTTTCCTTATAAACACTAAGATTTTTCAATTGTAGCATATGAAAATAAGGGTCTTTCCCGCAGAAGATTGTTTTATCTAACTACTTAAAATGTCACAAAGACTGGGCTGCTGTCCCTACTGACCAGCCACCGAAAAATAATTATTATACCTCCTTACACCTATCTAAAGTTTATGAAATTTTAAACACAGATACTAGACACGCAGGGCTACACGCACACAAATTTTTGGGATTTTTAGAGTTGATTTGCTATATAAATTAAATCGGACAACAGCAGGACAGAAATGGATTCTGAATTATAAAAACAGATTGTATTTCACAATTAAGAAAATGAGTTAGGGGAAGTGCTATCCACTACCAAATAATCATGCACATGTTATGTTTCATTCAAATTCCTTTAATTTCCTGAGATGAAGATGCTCAAGTTGGGTCAATGTTAGAACTCAACCTATTACTCTTTCTTAAGTAGTATGTTAAGAGAATGTCGTTTTCAACTTAACTTAGTCCCTAACATGCAATCTAGATTGGCGTGTTCATAGATTTAACAAGTAGAAATCATTAAGAACGAAAAGAGTTTGAGTCATCACAAGGCATCGTAAGTACTGGCGTTGTCTTACTTATCCTAGAAATTGATTCACATGTTAATCGCAGTTAACAAGTACTACTCTAGAACATATGTAGGTCCTCATTCGACAAGGGCAGGCACACACATATTCATAGCATTAGAGTCCTAAATATGCTTACTAAGTATGCATCCGTAGAAAACACATAAAGAATTCATCAATGAGACAAGTAGTGAAGCAATTTTCATCCTTTCATAACAGAAATTGAAACGAAATGTCATAACACATTCGCAATCATATCAGGGGCTTCAAAACAGCCCCTAACTACTAAAAATTTAGTTACACATTATTCTTAAATAAAACCAAAAGAAAGACATGAGTTTGAGAAGGTAAAACCGAAAGAAGAGAATGCCAAGATTTTCTCCTTCCTCCTATCTTGCCCAACGTTGCTGCCTTCTCACTCGAAAAACTGCCTTCCCTTTTCTACCCATATTCCCCCCTCTAAATAGCAATTTATTGATGACAATAAGTGAGAAAAAATGGTAAAACAGTTGTAACTCTTTGGGCAGCCTTTATGCCCATTACTCCCACCTAATCCTCATCTTTAATTCCATTTCCTCAGATATGTGAGTAGGTGTCCGTTGGCTTGTTCTTGGCTGCATCCGTTTTGGCTGCTAGATTCATTGGGTTTATTGCTTTCCTTGCAGTTACAAACTGCTCAGCCTCTTGTGGACCTTTCAGTATTAAAACGGCCATAACTTCTTCTAGAAAAATGATATAAATAATCTGCGAGTTGCTCCAGAAAATAGACATCTGTAGCTTTCCAAGCATATAACACACATTCTCTAATTCATTCTGAGATGTTCGCAACTTGCTTCCAAAATCAGCTGATCTGCACAGGCAGTTTTGACGAATTTGTTACTTAAAAATCCCACTTATGCTATTTTTCTTTTCTTTGCTTGACAGATCCTACAAAACACAAAAATAAAGTAAATAGCTCAAAGACATAAGGAACTAACTAAGAAAAGGCAAGTGAATTTGATGTAAAATATATATAAATATGAGCTTGTCAGTCAAACCCACGATCATGACACTAGGCGGTTGTCAAAACCGTCCTGAAGTACTTGAGAAGAACAAATGACATGTTCCTAGTTTATAGAGGAACATCACTGTTGTAGGTGGAAGCTTACAATGATTTAGATTTCCAGTCTGACATTGGTGACAGAAAATTCACCTATGGATATGTTTTCACTTGGAATGGAGGAGCGATCAGTTGCAAGAGCTGCAAGCAAAGTACTACAGCAGCTTCTACGACCGAAGCAAAATATATACCCACTTCAGAAGCCACCAAAGAAGATGTTTTGATGAGAAAGTTCATCTTCGATCTTGGAGTTGTTTCAACCATAGCGTTGCCAGTACCACTGTACTGCGACAACAATGGAACAATAGCTCAAGCCAAGGAACCAAGGTCGCATCATAAATTAAAAAAAAATATGCTTCCATATGATTTGAGAATTCATAGCTAAGAGAGATGCTAGTATCCTCAAGGTAGCTTCGGCAGATAATGTTGCAGACCCACTAACTAAGCCTATGACTCAACTACAACTAAATCGACATCTCGAGAAGATGGGTATTAGATATATTGGTGGGATATTGTTAAAAGTATGCTCTAAAACCCAATCATGTGGTGTAATCTTTTAAGGATACTTCATGTATTAGACTTCTGTTTAATTCAATCAGAAAGGAAAGTTTATTCTTTATTAGAAAATGCCTCAATAATAGTTATGAGTGCTTAAATAATCAGTCCAAGGTATGAGATAGAGAGAAAGCAATCTAAGTAAGTTGGATTCAGGAGACCTTTCCTCTTTAGCCATCATGCCTTAAAAGGCTCCTAGTCATAAGATTGTCAATTGATTCGCAAAAACCGGTACACTCTATGTCTGCTCAATTGGGAGGATGACTCGTCTCAAGTCATTCATGTAGAGACACTAGACAAGTGTGTAGGTGCTCAATCAAAATAAGTTCACTAAACGTGATCGAACGAGTGTTTCTTGTATAGAAGTTTTACTTACATATCAAACAATAAGATTTTAGTGTAAGCTACACAATCATAAAATTCTGTGCGGGAATTGTTGAATCACTTTGCCATGTGGTCACTCCAAGTTATCAAGGCTGCCAAATCATTATCCTAGCCATTGAGGGAGATTAATGGAAAATTTTTGAAGGAAAAATAAAGTCTAGACGTTCAACCCTAGTCCTTGTTACACTTTCCTTCCAATTTCCTACTTGAAAAAGGTTTTTCATGAGTCCTAAGTCAAAAGGGAAAAGGAAACAAATATTACTTGAAGGGGGTTCCTTCTTGCACACCTTGGAGGTTTTGATAACCTATGAATACCTCTCTTTTTTTTTTTTTTTTTTTGCTATAAGAGAGACATTGAGAAGCCACCACCCATTCAACAAAAATTTAAGAGAGTAAGGCGATTCAGAAGAGAAGTTGACAGTTGTGCCTAGTTCAGGGTTCTTAGTTTGTTTTCTTTTAAGAATTTTATGATGCACCCAATGATTGTCTAGCTAGGTTGCTCGGCCAAAACTTGGAGGATGCCTTAGTTTAATTATTCATGTGTTGGATGCTTAAGTTTTCAATTTTATAAGTTCAATTGAAAAAATTCAAAATCTCTAGTTAATTTGGATCTATTTGTTTAATTCTATTGATTGATAACCTTTACGGTATGCATCTATATTGTTTGATGGTTACATGTAGACTTAATAAGTTGCATGTTTCATTTGCTCCTTGGGATTGTGAGTTGCACTTACTTGATGCTTTAATTAGATTAAGTGTTTGTATGATTCATGTTTCCATTAATCATAATCCATTTCTAGTGCTTAACCTATGCCTTAATACAAATAGTCCATGGGCCTTGTGGCTACCCAAACTAATATAGAAAAGGTGGAGAACCTATTCAGTTTAGGTTCTATTGAGAATGAATTAATGGAATTACATGAGATTATTCATGACTTATATGATTCGATTGAGCATGAATAGAAACCTAGTCCTTGTTTAGGCTCATTACTCTTGTCAAAGATTTCCGAATCATATCCTAGAGTATTATCTCTCCTCATTGAAATATGAGATCCCTTGTTATACACTCACATGCCTTATTGAATCAATCGAGGACCCTAACGATGTCTGGAGCCAAGTCCTGAATTAGGTTTGACTAGTCGATGTAATCCAAGATCAATGACCTTTCCACAAGATAACCATGGTGCCTCAGGTCTAAGGATTAACCTTGCATATTATTGCAACTTAGAAATCTTGTTTGACACGTAAGTGAAACTTCCATATAAGATTTCTTCATTGATTGTGTTCAGTGAACTCACTGTCTATTGAGGACCTACATACTTGTCTCAGTGTCTCTACACAAATGACTTGAGAACAATCATCGTCCCAATTGAGCAAACATAGCATATACTGTTCTCTACGGATTATCAATGCCCAGTTGATAATCCTATGACTAGGAACACTTTAGGATATGAGGGCAGTAAAAAGGAAGATGACATGAAAACTTCTTTAGATTGCTTTCTCTTTGTCTCATATTCCTTGAACTTATTGTTTAATCACACCAAAATTAACGAGACATTTTCTATTAAACAATAAACTTGCCCATTATAGTTTACCAATAAAGGTAATGAAATATCCATAAAGTTTCATCATATGCTTGGCTTTAGGGCATATTTCCAACTGCGGTTGGTCGAAACTTCTCGGGTTTGACATAATTCTTGTACGGTGAAATGTAGGCTAGAGAGAGGTCAGGCTCAAAGAGAGGAAAAATTTGGACAAGAACCACGACAAATGGTGGCCGGATAGCGTAGTTATGGTTGGTTTGGGACGGTGGCTACGGTCACTTCGGTGCTAGTTATTGTAGCCCTTTGTTTGGAATTTCTCGTAAATTTTGTTTACGGTATTCCAAACTCTACACGTGCATAACTTCTTCATTTTATCTTTGATTTTTAAACTGGTTAAGCCTATACACCCGTGGGCTTGAGCTCTATCTGACCACATGAAAATCCTAGACTAAAACCCTATTTTTATTGAGGGCCGTGTTTGTGCAAATATTCTCACGGGAGAATATCCATTTGGAGATCCTTCACCTTTTGAACTTCGTTCTCTCTCTTCCTCGATTCCTGTAAAATCAAACTGGAGTAAAAGACCGGGTGTCCCTCTGATGCCTAAGTTAGTTCGATTGTATCTATGAGAAAACAATAGCTAAAAAAGGGTACAAAGTTTTCTCTATAGGGAGAACCGGGTGGGCGGAGTCGTGTGGAGAGACAAAAGTAGAGGAGCCAGTGGCTAGGGTGGTTTTCGGCTAGGAGAAAGGGAGAGAGGGATGTCGGGTGTTTTTCTAAGGTTTTGGAAATTACCTTGTGTATTGAATATAGCCATGTATTTATAGGGCTCTATATAGGGTTTTCAAAGAATATCTTCTTATTTGGAAGGAAGATTTTGTTTCCCCAAATTGTAGAGATAGAATCAATTAGGGATTTGATTGGGATCAAATCACTTAAGTGATGATGATATCTCCAAAATAGGATAATACCCTAATTATGTGATATTATCTTTTAATTGGTGATTATACCAAATAAATAGGCTCAATTAATTGACCTAGGAGATATTCTTCTTGTCCACATGGTGCCTTGTGATTGGAAGTTGTATTATTTTCTCCCACAAATGCCCTTCATCTTCTGCATGGCGCTCTCAGCATGGAGGAGATGAAAAATATTCTTCAGGCTTTCCAACTGCATATGGGGTTTCTTCTTTGAATTGGACTCCTTTTGTAAATTGGGCTCCCAATTGGAGTAAGCTTTTGACTTTCCTTGGATTTGGGCTCCCAATGGGAATAGGCTAGTGATTCCTCCTTGACCTAGGATGCCCAACCTTTATAAATACAAGGCGTCTCTTCACTCTTCTTCAAATTGCAAACTTGTGTTCTCTACTTTCTAGCTTGAGAGAGATCATGGAGAATTGTACTACTTGTCGAGGAGGGGAGTTGCCGTGCATACCAAGGTAAGTCAAGCATGTATATTTTTTTTTTCTTTTTTCTTCTTCGTGGTGAGGACCAGTTGGGTAACCGGTGGTTGCCGCGTCATACTGTAGCCTTTTTCCTTTTGCTTGCGGCGAGGACCAGCTAGCTCGAGCCTACTTGTGGTTGTCGTGATGGCACAAGGAGGCTGCTGGTGCAACGCCAGCAGCGGCGGTATCACTCGCCAATGGCTGCTAGCAACATCTTGTTTTATTTTTTCTCGTCCTGACATGGGCCTAGCCCTTTTAAGATGGTGCAGTGCAGGCTAGCCGTCCAGGCTGGTGTGGCTCAGGTTGCGAACTTGCAGCTTGGATTGCAAGTTCGCGGCTTGGGGCTGTTCTTTTTTTTTTTTTTTTTTTTTGCACTGGCGGGCCTGTCGCTGCAGCTCTGTTGCTCGGGTCTTTTGCTTGGTGCTACTCTGTGGCTCGTCTTGTGACTCGGGCCGCAAGGCCAATTCAACCTGTTTTTTTTAAATTTATTTTTTTTTAACTTAACATGTATTTTGACTTGCAAAAATTTATTTTCATCTTGTAGTTGTTCAATCACTATGTCTTTTGAGGAGGGTAATCAATCACCAAGATCATAAGTACCTTTGTACTTGTGGGGAGGTTCCAAAGTGCACAAGAAGAAATTTGTGGCCAATCTGCATCATGTTACGTCTGAAGCTCAGTTCCAGAAGTGGCGGGCTACTTATGCTTCTATCATTCGTGATGACATGCATGTCAAGCTAGTGGAGTTTTAGACTGACGATGCGCCTTGTGTGGATGCGAATGATCCAGATGCTAGAATCATCACCTTTCGTCCCTTTTATTTGTCCTTGGGCTTCATGTTCCCGCTGTCGAAGTTCTACAGGGAGGTGTTCTGCACCATGGAATGTGCTCCAAGTCAGTGTACTCAGAATGTCTACCGCACTACCAGAAAAACACCCTTTACTGACGGCTAAAAAGCGTCACTATAGCCATTAGATGACGGTTCCAAAAGCGTCAGCGACGCCACTGTCAGGAAAGGGTACCACCATACTTGACACTTATTATCCGTCAAGAAATACTATTTCCTGACGGATAAAAAGCGTCACGGATTAGTGAAAAACGTCAACAAATGCTTTTATTGTCGCTTAATAAGTATCAACAAATATATTTCCTGACATTTAATAAATCTTTCTTGACGGTTCTTAGCCGTCAAGAGTTGTGCAACTGAAAGTAAAAAAAAAAAAATAATAATAATAAAAGGAGAGCTTCCTGCGCAACTAAAGTTTCAAAGAAATTAATAGCTAAATGAATAGATTAAAAAATATATATCGTGCTGAAATTTAATATCCATTAAAGAATAATATTTTGATACAAACATTCAAAAACTCCTAATACATGCTAAAATAAACCAAGCTATCTAGTACGATAAAAT
This sequence comes from Prunus kanzakura, assembly GCA_020521455.1. Taxonomy (NCBI): domain Eukaryota; kingdom Viridiplantae; phylum Streptophyta; class Magnoliopsida; order Rosales; family Rosaceae; genus Prunus; species Prunus kanzakura. The sequence goes on from BPUM01000179.1 coordinate 169,220, forward strand.
GTAAAACTTCTAACTTAGAAGCTTGACTTTCCGTAACACTTGTCTTTGTAGTTTAAGCTTCCATGAACGCATAATCTGCCAATAGATAAGACATGAATTTTAAAGAGTTAAGAGAAAACCAATGAAAACATCAAGCTTGTCCAACACCATTGGAGTCTCATATCATGCACATATTCATTACCAGATACAAATGCCCACTTCCTTTGATTCAAATGTACAGAAAGACTTGAAGCCAACTATGCACAAAGTATGAGTACACACAATCACATTTCCTTTTACTTTTTAACTTAAAAAAAAATATCACATCTCCTCAATTTATCAAATCTCTCTTTTACAGACCCCACTGTATTCGTTAAAAGAAGAGGAGATCCAATCAAATCTTTGAAGCTGAAACTTGCCATATAAAATAACAGATTAACCAATTCCTACCCAATCTGTGTTGTTTAGAAAGTTATTTGGAATTCTTTAAAGAGAGGAAACCAAAAGTCTAATCAATGAGAAAAATTATCACCACAATTAACAAAAAACATAAAATCCAATTCCTTGACCTGTTTTCTTCAAGATTACCATCTGACCAGCTAATGCACTAGCACATACCTGCAAAATTAAAAAGCAACTCAAAATATTGCCCAATTGAATATTATAACAATAACCACTACATAAAACCATATATATGTGCGTGTGTTGTTTATCATGCATGATTTCCAAAGAAAGCCTTTCATACAAAATCTTCATAAAAGCATCCATTAAACCTCCGTATCCAAATATATGAACTTCTCTTGGCCTCTTCAAGTACTTGACAGTAGCATTTGGGTCCAAATAATTGAACCTAATAATGATATCTATGGAAACAAAATTTTACATTTTGCATCTTAAAGTCAAAAGATTTGGATTTAAATAACAACATCCCACTACAACAAGTGGCAAGACCAAAAAGAAAACAAAGAATTTTCATAATTTTAATTGTATATATCAAACCAAAATCCAAACCCCCTAAATAAGCTTCAAATAGGGGGAAAAAAAAAAGTACCTATCTGCTGAAGGTTTAAGATTGGAATCGCGCACTTGTTGTTTTGATGACTCCACATGCATCTTCACCATTCTCATCCTTTAAAATCCATATACTCCTCATATCCCCCAATAGCCATACTAAGAGAAAATAAATTTCAGTATCCCTTTCTTCTACCTACAAGACCAGGTAGCCATGCCTAAAGTAAAATCCATGTGTATAACAAAAAGTTAAAAGGAAAAATGAAAAAGAAAAGAAAAGAGGTTATGTGGCTAGGTTAAGACAAACCTGAACTAGTAACATTGGTGGCCCAATAATTCAAACTCATACTAAGGCACCACAATCTGTATTTGCAACAAAAGTCCATGTGTTTTTTTTTTGAATTCAGTATTTTCTTAGTCAACTTAGTGCTGAAATCTCCTATACCAATACTTGAGCCAACAATTTGGTCTCTCCTTTGTTTAAAGAATCCATTATTGTTCTAACTTCTAAGCCACTTGTTTTTCACAAACGACAGTATTTATGGTAAGAAAAACAAAAACAAAAACTTTGTGTTTCCCTCTTTTCGGCCGGATAGGCCGATTGAAAGAGTTTTTGGTCCTTCTTCTTTTGAGATGCGTAGGCGTGCCACCACCAAGCCACTTGATGGCTTGGATGGAAAGATCGTGTGAGTGTGGTTGCGCTTCTGACTTTTAATCAAACAATTGATCGACCAAGCAAGGAACCTCCTCTTGGCCTAGGTTCTTTTTCTTCCTTGAGGTCAAGGATGATTGAGCTTTGTATGACTATTTTTAGGATTTTTGTGATAAGTGCAGCAAATGTAAATGCAATAAACGAAATGACAGAAATCTAAGTGCGAGAAATGTAAGTACGAGGAAAATATATTAAAGCGATAAAGACTTGAATTAAATTCGAATGTAAAGACAATTGAAATTAAATTGCAAGAAAATAAGCTTACACTAGGAAAACGAAGAACTTTGATAATCTGAAGAGCTTGAAAGATAAAATCCTAGACTATGAATTGAAAAGTACAGGATAAAGAGATAGATTTTGTGTGTTCAGTTGGCCGTCCTTCTTTCTTCATCTGATGTTCTATTTATAGAGCTCATCAGCTCATGGGTTTGGCCATTCAACTAACTCTGCCTTGGAAATCTTCCCAATATTAATGCCTTCCGGAGCTCTAGGCGCGAACTACCCGATGTCTTGGAAATCTTCCCAATATTAATGTTTTTCGAAGCTCTAGGCACGAACTACCCGATGTCTTGGAAATCCTCCTGATGTTAATGTTTTTCGGTCTTTGAACTCCGCCACTTGTAGGAAAACATCTGCTGGAACTTCTGAACTTAGTTTCGTAGGCTGAGCTTTGGACTTGATTTGACACTTGGTGAGAAGTTGTGAACTTGGAGCTCCTGACTTGGTTAAGACTCCCACCAACGTTAAGTGACATGTGAATTCCAAATTTTTGGATGCCGGCCGTGTGGGTTCCTTACTCAACCAGACATCTTAGCTTTTTGTTTGATATCACATGAAGCCAACTTGGTACGTTGGTCTGGCGTCTGCAGCATATGGCATTGGGCTTTGATTAATTTTATATACAACAAGTCAATTGGATTCCAGCCCCTTAAAACCCATGCCAACTTGAACCGAGTTTGAGGGTACCAAAGTAGACCCACGTGGTCATGCCCAAACCATCTCTTCAGCCGAGACTTCCATTTTTAGCCATCTCAAGCCAAGACCTTGACTTGGTTCCAGCCAACTATTTGGCCATCTTGCAGCCAACAATTTGCAGCCAACACGTTGCAACCCATCACTTTGCAGCCAGCAGCTTTGCAGCCACTATTTGGCCAATTTGCAGCCAACCCTTTGCAGCCAGCAACTTTGCAACCCATCACTTTGCAGCCAGCAACTTTGCAACCCATCACTTTGCAGCCAGCAACTTTGCAGCCACTATTTGGCCAATTTGCAGCCAACCCTTTGCAGCCAACACGTTGCAACCCATCACTTTGCAGCCAGCAACTTTGCAGCCACTACTTTGCATTGGGAGTCACTTGTTGTCGACATGTACCTATCCACTTGAAACATAAACAAATGAAAAGAAAGAGAGGTTTCTTTCTCAAGATGGGCAACACCAACGGCTAAAGAAAGAACCCAAAGTTCTTTCACATATTATATGGTACACATGTCACAAACCAATTAGACTCTTCCCATAAAATAATGCCAAAACCACCCCAAAGCAAATTTGAGTCAAATACATCTCAGCATTTCTTCCTTAATCTGCTCCACTTGCTACTCCACACCGATATTCCAAGCCTTCCTATGTGATTTGCTGCTTCCTCACTCTTTTTCAAGACCCAAAACCGAGGGCACTGTTCAGAAATCCAGAAGTCATATTTCGGAAGCTCCGATCAGAAAACTTCCTTCATGAAAGTTGTTCGTCTACTCGAGAACTAAAGTCTGTGAAATTTGTGGATTTTTCTGAATTTTTCTGATGCCTCAAAACGAGTTTGCAGCTTCTGTGCTCATCCATGGCTGGTGAGTCTCTGCAGATTCGGTTTCTGCATTTGGTTTCAATATATGATTCTCGGATGATTGTGATTGCTTCACGGAATTTGCTCGAAATTGTTTTGTTTATAACATATCCAAAATTGAAGATCATCCAACCGTGGTAGTGTCCCCTGCCTTCGTTTTGCTGAAGTGTGGTCTTGGAACCCATTTGATTTAGCTTGGATTTGGAGACCACATCCAAACACTTTGGTCAGCCTTTACTAAAATATATAAAACGGATCCAACTCTAAGAACATATATCTACCAATCTGGCAAAAAAAAGAAGAAGAAAATAAATTCATTTTGTACCTGTATGTCATTGTGAAATTGTGAATCCGATTTTCAGCTACATAAAGAAAACTACATCAGCAAAGGCTACTAGTGTCATCTAATATATCAGCACAATAACCAATTTTCTCCTTCTCTGGATTGCCCTAACTCAAAGCAACAATGCATTACTAATATGATATTATCATACCCACACAGGGTGTTTGGCCCAAAACACATACAAACACAGAAAATAAGGAGAAGAAAAAAGAATGTTACTGGAACTTACAGCAGCGCAATTTTTCTCAAAAGCCACTTTGTACCAAGGCTGAATTTGAAGAGGTTTCCCCTGATTTCCACTAACGCATGCCTGATTTTCGCAAACCTAGAAATTTTTTGCAGATTCGACTCTTAGGCAACAATCGAGACCCAATTGGAAGTTTTTTGACCTAGAAATATTGAGAGATAGGAGCGAAGAACTTCTCGATCTCGTTCGGCGTCAAGATTTGAGATCCATGTATACGGAAGAGAAAGACAGAGGTGAATAGAAGAAGGGGAAAATAAGAAAATAAGGAAGAGAAATAGGGTAGCATCAGATCTAAAAATGGAGAAGTCTAGTTGTGCAGAAAAGATGCGGAGGCAATGGAAAGAAAGATAGAGGAGAAAAGCTCAAATCTGTGAACTTAGTCGAGAACCCTACAGTTCGTGAATTTTAGGAATGAAATTTTTTATTTTTTATTTTGTTGGAAGGAAAGATATTTAAGATACCAACTCAGCCACTCAGTCCGTCCAAAAAAAATAAATTATGCCGCTTTTTTTTTTTTTTGGACGAAAATTATGCCGCTTGGTCAGAACGGTTTTGAAGAAAACGTCAGGTTTTGTAGGAAACGTCAAGTTTTATAAAGCTCTTAGTTGATGGTTTTCTAAAAGCGACATGTATATATGGTCTTACTTGATGGTATTCAATAAGCGTCATGATTAGGCCACATATAGTTGACGCTTTTTAAAAAGCGTCAAAACCAAGCACTATAGTTGATGGTTTTTGCTAAAACGTCACCAATGAAGTGTCAACTAATCATGTTTTTCTTGTAGTGCCGGGTGATCATGTGCTTTGAAAACCAGAGCCGTTTCTTCAAGTTGGATCTGACGGTGCGAGAATTCTTCTACTTCTTTGAAGTGAGACACTATGAGAACTATGCTCAAGTCTGCGTATGCAATGCTAAGCTTTTTAACAGCTTCAACCAAGGAGATCACGTATGGCATGCCGATGTATTGGAAGTTAGCAGACAGTGGGAAGGTGAGGTTGGCGATGGTCCACTTGTTCCTATCACCTACTGTGACGGTACATCATAATGTTGTTTGATCTACTTCCTTTTTATTTGAATTTCTTTAAGTGTGACTGACTAACTTCTGTCTTCTGCTTGCAGAGAATGATATCTACAAAAGACTGGACCTTGGGTCGGACATGGTTAGGGTCGGACATGGTTAAGGTCGGCCGGGCTTTGAACATCCCTGCGAGGTTCCACGAATGGCATTAGCTACTAAGCGAGTATTGGGAGAAAGCTGGTGATTTGCCACCTGCCCAGGATGTTAAGATATGGAAGCATAATGGTCCAGACTTTGATGATTTGCCTGCTGAACAGGGGGAGTGTTTTGCCAAACCCCTCCTCAAAAAGGAAGGGCAATGCCAAGTCCTCAAGAGATGAAGCTACGACTTTGCGGGCGAGGGATGTGTCTCTGCTGAGAAAGAGGTCCCATCTGTTGAGAAGACTAAGTAGGAACTACTCCCTTGTCATCTGACTAGTCCAACCCTGCAGGGGATGCATGTGTGTCTGATCTGCTCAAGATGAACTTCCTGTCAAGCTCGTGTGCTTGTGTTAAGCTAGTTGATCATATCCATCAGGCTAGTGACCTTGGCACATTCTCAAGTCTTTCCTTGGAGAAGCAAAAGGAAGCGGCTGCTCATTTGCTTCAAAAAGGAGTAATTTTTGTTATTGAGGCCATCTTGAACTTGTCTGCTATTGCCCCCTCTTCTGCTCAGCTCAGCGATTTGGAGAAGAAGAATGCTGATCTGACTGGCAAGCTTTCGACCGAGCAGATCCATTATTAAAAGAAGATGTTTGAACTAAGGGAGAATATATCTAAGCTGAAGACTTCCCTTACTAAGAAGGATAGTGAACTCAACTCTTTTGTTTCCACCATGCATAGTCGAAAAAAAGCCTACTTTCGTCTTGAGCTCAAGAATGTTGACATCTCCCATAGTTATGACAAGCTTCTGGCCAATTTTGACGCTTACCATGAGGCTGCTGAGCGGTCCAAGTCTGAGGCTATTGTCAATGCATACAAGCTAGGGTACTTGGACTACACTAGTGGTGCCACTCTTGCTATTCCATTACAGATGAAGATGTCGAGGCGTTCTGCCCTGACTTGCTTCCTTCTCGACGTGAGCAAATCAATGCTATGAATGTGGAAGGAGCTGAAGAGCAGGCAACTGACGAGACTGTAGCCAAGGAGCACGCGTCGAATGAGATGGCAGCAGATGTCGTGGAGCAGACAGTTGGAGCTGTTGAAGGTGTAACTGATCAGATGGATGTCAAAGATGTCGCTAATCATAGTTTTCGCCCTGCTTCTCCTTAAGGATGCACGACTTATGGGCAATGGTTTGCTTGACCTGTGTCTCCCTGTGGACGCTTCATAGTTTTCGCCCTGCGTCTCCCTGAGGACGCGGCTTGTGAACGATGGTCTACTTGACCTCTATCTCCTGGAGTATGCTTCATAGTTTTCGCCCTGCCTCTTCTTGAGGACGTGGCTTATGGGCGATGATCTGCTTGACCTATGTCTCCGTGAGGACGCTTCATAGTTTTTGCCCTGCGTCTCCCAGAGGACGCGACTTATTAGCGATGATCCCGAAGGGGGCTTAATTGTTTTCAACCTGCGTCTACTTGAGGACGCAGCTTATGAGCTATGGTCCCGAAGGACGCTTCGTAGTTTTCACTCTGCATCTCCCTGAGGACGTGGCTTATGGGCGATGGTATGCTTGACATGTGTCTTCCTTAGGACATTTCATAGATAACTGCACACTTCTTTTGAATGAAAAACTGAACTTGTATTGATGCTTGTATGATTGCATCGCTTTAATTGAAATGAAAATAACTGGATAAATAACCCGGAATTTCCAGTAGCTGTTTTTCTTCTTCAGAAGTGGGCATGGCTCAGTCATCTACCAGGAACTGAGCCGGTTAAAGGAAGCTTCACGGGTAATATCTTTGGAGGTGGCAGGCATTCCATTATCTTGGAATATCCTTCCCTTCCATGGTGTTAAGTGTATAGTTTCCTCTACCCCTGGATTGGCTGATCACGTAAGAGCCTTTCTAATTGGGTTTCATCTTATTTGATCCTTGTCTTTGTGCAGTAATGAAAGTTTTTCTAAGTACAAGGTCGCCAAGTTGAAACCGTCTGAACTTGGCCCTTTTGTCATAGTAATACTTCAACTGCTACTGGTAAAAGGCAACTCGAACAATGGCTATCTCGCATTCTCTCCCAAGTAGGTCGAGGTTGAGCTTCATTTGTTCAGAGTTCTAACCAATAATGCCCACGTCAATGCTCATGGCGGGGACAGTTATGTGCGGAGGAATGATTGCCTCAATTCCTTAGGCTAAGGAAAATGGGGTTTCGCCTGTTGATCTCCTTTTGGTGGTTCAATAAGCCCATAATACTCTAGGGAGCTCATCTACTCATTTTCCTTCGACGCCTTTTAGTCTCTTCTTCAGGCAATCCAATATAATTTCGTTGGATGCCTTGGCTTGGCCATTGCCCTGCAGATATTTCGGGGTAACACGTGCTGCTTGATGTTGTATTTTGTCTTGAAGGCGATGATTTGCTCACCAATGAATTGTGACCCATTGTCAGTAACTAGCGACTGTGGGCAGCCAAACCGGTAGATAATGTTTCTCCAAACAAATCGTTCTAAATCGTCTTCTTTAGTAGAGGATAGAGTTTCGACCTCGATCCATTTAGAAAGTATATGGTGGCGACGATCATCATGTCTTTCTTGGCAGGTGCCGATGGCATTAGGGGTGGGCATAATTACCGAAAACCTGATCGAACCGGCCAAATGGGACCGCTTTAAGTGGTTTGGTTCGGTTTTTATACTTTAAAATCACAGAATCGGCAAAAAAAACCAGTCGAACCAGCTCTGAATCGGGTTGGACCGGTTTTTATTCCCTTCAAACCGCTATAAACCAGACCAAACCAAATATTTTTGTTTTATTTTTTTTATTTAAAAAATACACGTGTCAGTAGATTATTCGTTGAGTCTATGCCATTCCATACTCCTTACTACACCGGATCCGGAGAGAAGCCCTAGACATTTCAAGGGTTTCGAAATTTTTTTGGTTCCGCCTCTTTCTTTCTTCTTCGTTCTTCCTCTCAATCACTCTTTCTCTCTCGCCTCCTCTCTCAGTCTCTCGCCTCTGCCTCTCTCACTCTCTGACTCTCTCCAGATTTTACACGAATCATCACTCTCTGTCTCTCACCTGCTCTCTCTAAGTCACTCAGTCTCTCTCTCAACCGCTCTCGCTCGCCTTTGCCTCTCTCAGTCTCTCATCTCTGCCTCTGTTCATTCTTCCTCTCAGTCACTATCTCTACCACCCGCTCTCTCTTAGTCACTCATTCTCTCTCTCACCGGCTCTCTCTTAGTCGCTCTCACTCTCGTCTCCCTCAGCCGATTTTGCTCTCTTTGTCTCTCTCTCAACCAATATCGCTCTCTCTCACCCGCTCTCTCTTAGTCATCACAGGTTTCCCTCTCTCGATTTTTGTTGGTTTGAGGTATTAATATTTTGAAACCCTAATTCAAATTTTATGGATTTTTGTTGATTTCTTTTAATTCTATTTATATATTTTGACTTTGTATATATATTTTTTCTGGACAGAATTGATTTGAAGGCAAAGTTTTTCCAGATGGGTTTGCTGGCTGTGTTTATTTCTGGTATGGAATTGTTGTTTTTTTATTTGCTATTTTTGCTGTATTTTTGTTATTTTTGGAAAGAATTGCATCATTCAATCATGTGATTTGGCAAATATTGAGTAATAATTTAATTTGTATGATTGGTTGTTGTTTCAGTTGCTATATTTATTTTTGGTTGCTGTTTGAATAAGAGCTGCATTACCATTGAAAATTGTTGCTGTTTTATTTGTTATTTTTGGTATGGAATTCATCATTAATATGGAATACCTCGTGCCTAAATAAAATGCAGAGTGCAAACAATATTTTCAGTTGCTATTTTATTTGTTATTTTCAATATTTGTGATTTGGCATAAATAAGAGGTTAGAAAAGTGGAATTATTAAATAATGTGATTTGGCAGATATACAATATTTGTATTTTGGTTGCTGCTTTATTTGCAATATTTGTATTTTGGTTGTTGCTTTATTTTGGCTTATTGTTTTTGGTTATTGAAGCATTAAATATTTTCATTTTCGTAGGGTATTATTAATTTCATGGAAGGTGAATCTGAAACCCCTGTTTCAACTAACCCACCACCACCACCGGCCCTTCCACAATCAGCCCCTCCACAATCAGACCCTCCACAATCAGGCCCTAGCACTTTAGGAAAAAGAAAGCCTTGTAAGAGTGCTTCGGGGGTTTGGGATCATTTCACAAAGATAAAGTGTGAGAATGATACTAGTGAGCCTAGATGCATATGCAAGTACTATAAAAAGGACTATGCATGTGATGGTAAAAGGAATGGCACATCCACTTTGTGGCACCATTTGAGAAGTCAATGTAAGAATTCTCCATTGAGACATGAGAAAAAACAAAAAGTCATTTCATTTGAGGGCCAAGTGAAAGGGGGTAACCTAGTAGCACATGCATTTAGTAAAGAGAGATGTAGAATTGCATGTGTCAAGATGATTATTCGGGATGAGCTTCCATTTAGTCATGTCGAGGGTATTGGGTTTCGTGAATTTGTGAAGGAGGCACAACCTAGATTTGATTTGCCATCTTGTACGACAATTGCTAGAGATGTGTGGGATCTCTATCAAGAGGAGAAAGCTAAAATCAAGAATGTCTTAACACATAATGCACAAAGAGTTGTCTGCCGCGCGAATCTCACGGCCTGGGGTTCCGGGCCGAGGGGATTCGCGTTTAACACGCGGTTTCCTGCTTTTGGATGGGGTGCGTTTGTGCGCGGGCGTGCCAGCACGGTCTACCGTGCGTCGAGATGTTTGAAGCGGGTGTAAGTGTTCAGATGGTGCGCCTGTCTGGACTCGTCTTCTAATCAAACGATTGTAGCCGAGAGAGGAACTAGTCTCGGCTGTAAGGTTCACGGCCTGAACTACAAGGCCGTTGAGTGGTGGTGTTTGGTGGGTTTTAGGGCGGTGCTCCGGCGCGCTACTCGATGAGCGGCGGTCGTATGATATATGGGGTGAGTGAGCGAACAACAAGGGTGGTGCTCCGGCGCCTTGAAAATCAAGGGTCGTTTGATATATTGATGAATGAATTTTCCTTACAGACTAACACTACTCCTAGGAAAGCAAGTAAAGATATTGAAAGTGCATTACAGGAAAATATAAGTTGCTCCGTGGGAGGCTTTTGTTTGGTGTTTGAACCCTTTGAAAGTAGTCCTGAGTCTTGTATTTATAGGCAGAGCTCCTGGAGGGGTAATCGAGGCTGAAAATCTGCATGGTGGAGCCTGATTATGCCAAGTGGGTAGTCCAGTCGACATTTGGGATCGTGAAGTATGGTGGTGTGACTCCATGAATCCCGGTGAATCTCGGCCGCCGCCCTGATCGTGGGTTCTGCGCTTCTGGCCGTGGAGACGCATTTATTGCTCTGATAGCCAATTACCTAATCTCTCAAGCTGCAAAGAGCTTTGTGAGAATGTTGGCGTCTAATCACTCTGATCTCTGTCACCAAATCCTGACTCCAATCACTTCCCACCTTCCCTCGCGCATTAAATGCTCATTCTTGGCCAGTGGGTTTGCTGCAATAAACAGAGACCTTGCTTCATTAAATGGAGCGTGGGACCCTGCTGTCACGTGATGATCTGACTTTAATGTCTTTGGCCGTGACCTTGTTCGATCTCGGCCTCGGCCTATAACTTTGGCCGAGATAACCATGCCTTGGTGATTTTTCTCGTTTCTCTGGAATGCCAAACACCTTGACAAAACGCTGCGTTTCAGCTTGAGACCGAGAAGAGAAGTTCCCCCGGCCAATTTATGGCCGTGATTTATTAGGCACAAACAAGAGTGTCTCTTACCACCAACACTTGGACATCCATTCAAAATATCAATTACATGGTTCTCATGGCCCACTTCATTGATGATGATTGGGTGTTGCATAAGAGAATCCTTAACTTTTGTGTGATTCCTAATCATAAGGGGGATACAATTGGTAGGCTTGTGGAGACATGTTTGAATGGATGGGGGATAGACAAAGTCTTCACCATATCGGTTGATAATGCTTCCTCCAATGATGGTTGTATTAGCTAGATGAAGAAGAGGTTAGAAAAGTAGAATTCACTCATAGGTGATGGTAGTTTGTTGCATATGAGGTGTTGTGCACATATTACTAACTTGATTGTAACCGATGGAATGAAAGAAATTCATCAATCTATTGAGAGTATTCGCAATTGTGCTAAGTACATTAGGGAGTCATCCCAAAGGTTAGAGAAGTTTAGGGCTTGTTTGGAGATGGAGAAGGTTGATACCGAAACCATGGTTCCTTTAGATGTGTGTACAAGATGGAATTCAACTTACATGATGTTGGAGAGTGCTTTGAAGCTCCAAAAAGGTTCTGAGAGGATGGAGGAGGATGACCCAAACTTTTTGGGGTACTTTGAGGAGTATGAAGCTCATGGTAAGGAAAAGAAGAAAAGAGTGGGGCCTCCAACTTTGTTGGATTGGGATAATACGAAGGTATTTGTCAAATTTTTGAAGAAGTTTTATGATGCTACTTTGACGTTTAGTGCATCAAAACAAGTGTCTTCTAATGCCCCACTCCATGAGATATGTTCTTTTTTGGAGGAGATAGACACAATGATGAATGTTGATGATGTTGTTATGTGCAAAATAGCAACAATGATGAAGAGAAAGTTTGATAAATATTGGGGAAATGTTAATAACATCAACAGGTTATTCTTTGTGGCGGTTATTCTAGATCCTCGATACAAGATAGAAAATGTGGAATTTTGCTTGGGTGACTTGGTGTCCGATGAAAATGGGGTTAATGACATGTCATTGGAGATCAAGACACTTTTACACAATTTGTATGATTATTATAGAAAGCAAAATCCAGCTGCTGCCCAAGTATTTCATAGTAATGTAGAGAGTGAAGGATCATTGCATGTGAACAATGATGTTACTAAATCATCAAGGTTACAAAAATTCTTGAAGTCAAGGTGTTGTTGAGATAAGAAATGAGATTGATAAATAACTATTGGAACCTCCCGTGAATCTTACCAATGATGAGTTCAAATTGCTTGATTGGTGGAAGGAGAATGCTACAAAATTTCCAATACTTTCAAATGTTGCAAAAGATGTATTTGTTGTCCAAGCATCAACCGTGGCTTCGGAATGTTCTTTTAGCATGGGAAAGAGAGTTGTAGATCCCTTTAGGAGTACGTTAACTCCAAAAACCGTGGAGGCATTGATTTGTTGTAGTGATTGGTTAAGGGCGGAGGAGTTTAGCTACTACCAAGAACCCGCATTGGATTAGTTTGATTTCTACCAAGCTTTGGAAAAAGTGGGAAAAGGTTTTCTTTCTTTTCTACATTAATCAAAATTTGTACTTTCTTTATGTGTTATTAATTCATATATTTACTAACTGTTTTTTTTTTCTTTGCGCAGAGGTGCAAATTTGGTTTGAGGTGTTGAAACTCATGGAATTGTATGTGTATATGAAATGGAAATTTTTTTGTTTTGATTTGGATTTTCTTTTGAACTTTGCAAATATGCAGATTGTGATTGAGATTACTCTCACAATCTGATATGGTTTGTAATAATGATTGGATTATTTAGACATGTGTGGTGGATGATGATTTTCTTAGGTTTTAAGGTATTTTTTTAGTGTTTGAATGATGATAAACTTTAGATATATATGAAAAGCTGGAGAAACTGGAAAACATACAGGAAACTAGAAAACTTGAAAACTTGAAATGGCCTGGAAATCTGACCAAAAAAAGAAGATGGGCCTGGAAATCTTTTTTAAAAAAAAACCTTCAATTGTTGCTTTTGTTGGGCCTCGGCTGATACCCGAACCGACCCAACTCGACCCGCCCAATTCAGGTTTTGAACTAAGTCGAAAATGGGCCTAATAAACAGGTGCACGGTTTACATTTGGGCCTACCGACATGGCCCATTTCGACGTACAGTTTAGGCCCATAACTGGCCCGACCCGACTTGTGTGCAGCCCTAGATGGCATGGGGCCACTAAGTCAATGGCCCATTGCATGAACGACCACGGACTGTTCAGTGGATAGTATACTTCGGCAGGCAGGTTTGGAACCGGTTTATACCACTGGCATCGATTACATATTTTGACATACTCAGTGGAGTCATAGCGCATGGCAGGCCAAAAATAGCCTATGTTTAGAGCCTTCTAGGGGGGTGACCTGTCTCCAGAGTGGTTGCAACACTCGCTGTCATGAATTTGCAGAGCACCTCAAGTGTTTGAGGGTACTTTATGCACATGAGATGAGGGGCGAAGTATGATCTGCGAATGAGCTTGTTGTCTTGCACGTAGTATCTCGCGGCCTTCTGCTCGACCTTCCTAGTTTCAGACTTTTCCTTCGGCAGATCTCCATTACCAAGTAATCGATGATGGGGTCTTGCGAGCTAGGGTCCTCATCAATCTGCATTGAGTCAATTTGTTTAATCTCTTCGAAGCTTGGTCGGTCAAGGTGTTCTACTGCGGTGGAGAGTCTGAACTGGGTGTCTAGCGCTGATCCTAGGATTTCCAATGAATCTGCATGACTGTTCTCTGCCCGAGGAACTTGTTGGATAGTGAAAGTGGGGAATTCCTGCAAAAGAATTTGGACTTTGTCATGGTACTGGATCATTCCTGGGTGTTTTTCCATGTACTCGCCTGAAGCTTGATTTGTGATCAGTTGGGAGTTTGAGTAGATGGCCAATTTCTTGATTGACAGTTCTTTTGCTAAGCGCAATTCGGTGAGCAATGCCTCGTATTCTACTTGGTTTTTTAAAGCCAGAAAGCGTAGTTTGATGACTTGTTCCAACAAAGTTCTATCTAGGATGATTATGACGACTCCTGCTCTAACTCCCTTGTGATTTAATACTCTATCTATGCGCAATTACCACATGTCTATGGGCAAGTCTAGACCAACTTCTCTTATTTGGTTGTTGGAGTAAACTCTACAATAAAATATGCTAAAACCTGAGCTTTTATAACAGTGTTCAACCGGTAGACGAGGACGTACTGATTGAGTTCGGTAGCCCATTTCATGAATTGCTGAGAAGCGTCGGGGCTGTGAAGAATCGATCTCAAAGGAAATTATGTCATGATAATTATCCGGTGAGCTTGATAGTAAGGTCTTAACTTTCTTGTGGAAACTACAAGTGATAAAATAAGCGTCTCCTTTTTCGGATGGCGAGTCTCTGTATCAAGGACAGCTTTTGAAGTGTAGAATACCGGATGTTGTGCCCCCAGCTCTTCTCGGATGAGAGCTGAGCTCATTGCTGAGCTGGACACCACCAAGTAGATGAACAAATCTTTGTCTGATACAGGTTTTGATAGCAGGGGAGGTGAAGTGAGGTAGGTCTTCAAGTTTTGAAAAGCTATTTTGCACTCTTCATCCCATTTGTATCTTTGTCCTTTCTTCAAGGGTTTGAAGAATTTCCTGCACTTGTCGGTAGATTTCGAGAGGAATCAATTTAGAGCTGTTGCTCTACCGGTAGACTTTGTATCTCCTTTTTTGTGGCAGGCGACTTCATTTTGAAGATGGCCTTGATTTGATTGGGATGTGCCTCGATGCCTCTTTGGGTAACTAAGTATCCTAAAAATTGGCCAGATGAGACTCCAAATGTGCACTTGCTCGAATTCAACTTGATTTGGTATTTTCATAGTAGACTGAATGCTTCGACATGATTCTTGATGTGGTCTGCTCGTTAGGGAGCTTTGACTAGCATCTCGTCTACATAAACCTTCATAGTCTTGTCGATCTGCTCCTTGAAAATCATGTTCACAAGCCTTTGGTACATT
This sequence comes from Prunus kanzakura, assembly GCA_020521455.1. NCBI lineage: Eukaryota > Viridiplantae > Streptophyta > Magnoliopsida > Rosales > Rosaceae > Prunus > Prunus kanzakura. The sequence continues at coordinate 184,260 of BPUM01000179.1, forward strand.
ACTTTGTTGTTCTTCAGCCCAAAGGGCATGACTTTGTAACAATATGTACCCCTTTCGATGATGAAGGAGATTTTTGCTTTGCCGTCTTCATGCATCATGATTTGGTTATAGCTAGAGTAAGCATCCATGAAGCTGAGCAGTTTATTACTAGAAGTTGAATCTACGAGTTGATCAATTCTTGGCAGTGGAAAGTTGTCCTTTGGGCATGCCTTATTGAGGTCGGTGTAGTCGATGCAAACTCTCCACTTGCCTTGGTCTTTCTTTGCCACCAGAACAATGTTGGCCAACCACTCTGCATAGGAGATTTATTCAATGGAATCGGCAGCTAGGAGATTGTCGATCTCAGCTTCAATGATGTCAAATCACTCGAGAGCGAAGTTGCGTCTCTTCTGCGCTACCAGCTTACTGGCTGGGTTGACATGTAGTCGGTGACTGATGATTTGCAGGTTAATTCCAGGCATGTAAGATGACGACCATGCAAACACGTCGTTGTTGTTCTGGAGGAAGGTAGTCAATTCCACCTTCTCTTCTAGGAAAACACGTCGTTTATTTATGGCTTGTCAGGATCAAGGGGTACTAGCTCAACGTCCTCTTCGGGCTTCCATCCTTCTTTAAGAGAGACCTCCAGACGGATTCCCTCAACTTGGTCCTGACTCTTTAATCGCTATTAGGGAGTGGATGTTTCTTTTTCTTGCTAGTCGGTCACACTTAGGCGAACGAAGTCCACCTTCTCTTATGCCTGTTATGTTCCCTTCTGGTATGTTTTAACTTACGAAAATGAACGAGGCCTGCTTGCTTTTCTTCAGCCCTTGGGGTGAGCATCTTCTCACCATTGCCTGATCACTATTAATCTGCCCGACACTACCCCTAGGAATTAGGTAGCGGATCTTCTAATGTGTGGCAGAAGTGATGGCATCGATCTTGCCAATCCATGGGCTGCTCAAAATGCCATTTTAGAAGGAGACTGCATTGATGATCAGGAATTTCTGTGAGTTGATTACTGGTGGAGGATAGACATCGAGCTCTATCGTTCCCATGGTTAGCGATCTGGCTGATTTGTTGATCTTGGTCTCCATGTCCATCTGCTGAACAATTGATAGCTGTAGGATGTTAATTGCACTTCCCACATCTGCGTGGATTTGGGCAATTTGAATGTTGATGACGAGGCCATCATTATGTGATAGATCAAGTGTGATCAAGTCTTTATTATGGAAGCCAATCACAGGATCATCCTCAATTGATGGGAGGCTCGTTAGGACTTGGGAGATAATAGTGGTATGTTTAATCTTCCTCTTTTTCTTTGCTAGTCATCCCAGACTCCTCGAAGTTGGCCAAGATCATGTAAATCCTTATGACCTTCTGTACTGAACCCTAAAGTGTTCTTCCTTTTTCTATGCTGAATCCAACCATATAAAGAACACAAAATTTGCATGAATGGTTGAAAAGTTATAGGGGGCAACTGGACAGATGTCAAAACTGAAAAACGAAGGCAATTCATAATTCGTTTCTGCCTAAAACGTGTTAAACTGGTGCTACCATGGTGATAAGTAGCGATATCGTGGTGATAAAGGGGTGCTACAAATTGTTGTCTGTGTTTATTTTGGGTTTCTTGTTTTGTTTAATTTCATTTACTTTTCTTTACTCATTACTAGTTTATAATTGGATGATTAGGACATTAATTTGTGTCAAGTAGTAACTAAACAATTACATATATAAAGACTAAGACGAACAACATATCATATCACCAAACATAATCATACCACCAAATATAATCATGCTTTTCTTGAACCCATCACCAAGCATTTGCATATTTATTCATAGCATCCTTTTATAAAAAAATAATTTATTGATACTTATTATTTTTAAAAATTAGTTCTTAAATCGTGTTACGGTCTAATTATGATGCAGCTGAGTGCCTCTTTTTGAAAGGTACATTGTTTCTTTCTCGTCTTCTTCTTCTTCTTTTCCAATGATGTAGGTCCTAAACTCTAAACCCCTTGAGAAGCCATTGTCAATATAAATACAATAGGGTAGCAATATTAGGTCAATATACATGCAATAGGGTGGCAATATTAGGTCAATATACATGCAATAGAATGGCAATATTAGGTCAATGTACATACAATACGCAGACATCCATTTCATACTACCTTCAATTTATACATGCAAAATAATATTATCCTGAACCTTAACAATTGTATCTCGCAAAGGGAAAATGAAGGCAACACTTTCACATCGCGTCACCCACCACAACATCAACCGAACCAGCACTCACCCTTACCCAGCTGCACAAACCCTGGCAAATGCAAATTATTAGAGGTCCATCAAAAGATCCATGTCTTTGGCCTTCATCCTCGCTGCATGCACGAGGCTATGATGAGCCATTCCCTCTCCATCCGTATTCAGCACCTGCCAGACACCAGCTACAAATATAGGAAAGTTGGAAAATAGGAAAATAGGAAATTAGGAAAATTGAAAATTTTGAATTAGTTGGTAAATTAGGCAAATAGGCAAATTAGGCAATTTCTTGAAATAAAAAAATGGGAAAATTACCAAAATACAAATATAGGAAAATAGTCATACAGGCAATTGGGTAATAACTCTCGCCAATTACTCCCCCCAATCCCTCCCTCCAATTACTCCCCCAAATCCATCCTCCAATTACCCACTCATTTACTCCATCTCATTAATACCTCCCTATCTAAAACTTCAACCCAGCTGCATGAAGAGAAAACTTCCATCACATTAACTCCTGCTTGCAGCCAATACCTTCCCCACTCATTTCACTCACATCGCATTAAGTCCCAGTTTTCTCCAATTAAGTCTTACACCAGCCCACAATATATATCCAAAACCATGGACCTTAACCTCACACCAAACCCAATGCTTTCAATGCTTTCAATTATTGAAGGAAGGGAGACTAAAACACCAGCCAAGTCAGCAAATTCACTGACTGCAGACTTGGTCCATGGCCTGCAGCAATGTCGAGGCAATATCATGTTTTGGACAAATCTCCATGCATACATAGTTTCAAAAATTTTGGAGGGCCAAGCTAGGTGGAGTGTCATAAAAAGGCACACAATTCACTCTCGTTATCATGCCCGCATGCATCTCCTACATATAAAGGGTATGAAAGAAAAAATTGAAATTGCCCCTGCCACTGTAGTTATGGTATTCAAGGAATCTGATGAAATGGCCCAGTTGAAGCAAAAAAAAAGTGGAAACCGGATTCGAACTATTTCCCAAGTTTGCAAAAATAGTGGATCCATAAGGAAACTGGGACAACATCACTGTGGGCGGGGTCATGAATTTCATGGGCCGCGGTCGCCGCAATTGAAGAGTATGCAACTCCAAATGTGTCAACAGTAGGAAACTTTTGACACTTTAATATGACTTTGGACACTGTAAAATGTAGTCGAAACAACCAGTAAAATGGAACTATGAGGTGGCCTCTTTTTGTATTATGTAACTATGGGGTGGCCTCTTGTTGTATTATGTAAGTTTCGAAATTGGATTTGATGGAATTATGATGGCTCTTTTTGTATTTGTACGTATATAGTTTCCTTTATCCCTGTCCAATTCAAACGATTATAGGGGCAATAACTCCACAATACACATGCGCATAATGGCAATATGACATCCCCCCTTAAATTCATGCCTTGCACCACCATCACATCCCCCCCTAAATTACAGAAACATGACACCACAAAACCTCATGCTCCTTCCTCTTTCAACCCCTAAATTATCCATCGGATGCCCAATACTAGATGGCTGCTTGGGCGATGGGATACCCTCCAACTCCATAACAAAATTGGTAAGGGAGAGCAGTTCCGGGAAGACGCAACTTTGTCTCCAACTTTTATCATGCATCATACCCCAACTTAATAGGATTGGAGGCATTGGAAGACATATATGTTCATGACGTTCATGATACTCAACAACTCATCCATGTCCTTCGAGGCATACAAGCATTTATTGCCATTGATCACACCCGGTTACCTATGAAACTCATTGTCATTGATTCCATTGCTGCATTGTTCTGATCACAGTATGAGACAACACCGGCAAATTTGAAACGGAAGTCTGAAATGTTTTTCAAGATATCTGGGACATTGAAGGCTTTAGCAAATAAGTTTGGGGTGGCGGTGGTTGTCACCAACCAAGTGGTGGATTTTACTGGGCCACATCATGGAATCAATGGGTTGAGGTTGGGAAACTTGGAGTGCTTGCACACATCAGACAGACGGGTGAGTCCAGCTTTGGGACTGGCTTGGGCACATTGCATAAATTCAAGGGTATTCTTGGCAAGACATGAGGAATCTGTTGGGGTTAATAGTCGTAATACTACTTCAGCAACTATATCCAATCAAACACATAGGACATTTCACCTTGTATTTGCCCCACATTTGCCCCATGCATTGTTTGAATTTGTAATCAGAAAAGAAGGTGTAGTAGGAGTATCACGGTAACTGTTGACGCAGAGAAAATTAAAAGAACAATATTACCTGGAAAAATTCGTTGTGAAGCTGTGAATGATTCTTGGGATGAGTCGCGGACTAAGTCACTCTCTTTAAGACATTTCGCGGCTCTGCCCAAGTTGTGCAAGCAGTTCAGAAAAGGCCACTACTTCCCCAGGATAAAACAACCCCAGAATCTCCTCTGTCTAGGTTCTTCCTTGCACTGAGGAAGGACCCGAATACAAACACCTTTCTATGTTGCTCAGAAAACTTAGTTTAGAAAATAAGAAAACTATATGAAGAGGAAGAAGGCAGCAGCTATTGTCTCTGTCTCTTTTCTCTTCTATCTATATCATATATATATACAAGGTATATCACAAAAGAAAGGTTGGTGGGCTTTAAAGACAGCAAATGCATCAATTGAAAAATCAGCCCAAATTTAATAGAAAATAACTCCTATTAATAAAGATAATTTAAGGCAATTATTGAATTATTGAATATATATAATTTTTTAAAATAAACATACCAATTTCAACAATCCCCCACTTGTTTATTTTAGAAATAAATTCATTAAGCAACATATCATAAGACTGTGCATACGTAGAGGTGTTTTTCAACTCGAACCTTTACATAGTGACGGAGCTTCAGAATATACAAGAGTAACATATAGTTTTGAACTCTATCTCTGACAACACCACACACACAGCCCTACTAAGGTGAAGTTCAAAAGCCAGCACTTTACGGCCATGTGCTTGTTTCCCAGTATAGTGAATGCTCTAGAAAATTTCCCCCAAAATTTTCATAGAAAGCGGCCTCACTTTCACATTCACATAGGTGAGACTATCAGAGATATTCCTGTAGCTAGATATCCCACTCAATATAGAGTATAGATCTCATTAAGAGTTATAAACAACTCAACCTTAAATCGCTTCAGGATTTCATGCTTCTAAGGATGGATATGGAACAATAGCATGACTCCATTCATATCACTAAATGACTTGTTATTACCCATTGAACCTATTTCTTGGGATTTCCAATCTATAGGTTGGGTTACCATCACAAGTGACTTAACCTTCTAGGGGTTTTAGTCCCATTCCTTTTGAGGTTTTCCAAACCTTTTCTTGTGCTAATCCTTTCATCAAAGGATCAGCTGAATTCTCATCAGACCGTACATAATCCACTATTACAGTGGATAAGAACAGCTGGTATCGATCTCTCCCACAAGGGGGTATCTAACAGTAAGTTTCTCCACCAACTTGCTTTCACTAGCCATTGATAGAGCTATCATCTCTGACTCCATTGATGACTGGGCTAGAATAGTCCGTTTCTTAGACTTCCAGTAGCCCTTGAATCATCTGACATGGTATTCCAATCAGCATCGCTATATCCTTCTAGGACAGCAGGGAACTTCTCATAGTGCAATCCAAGGTTCATTGTCCTTTTAAGGTACCACATGACCCTTTCAATAGCATACCAGTGCTCCAAACTAAGTCTACTTGTAAACCTATATATTTATCATGAATATTTGCTAAAACATTGCACGCAAATGATTAGTAGATTTCATCTTAATATCATTAGAGATCACATGTGCATTACTATACTTAAAGTGTAGAACATAAATTCACTATATATCAATTCATATAATCAAAAATACCTCTCAAATTCGGTACTCATTAAAATATATCAATTCTTTGAGTGCACCTGCTGAAGCTTTCTTTATTATGCACTTCAAGTGGCTACATGACATATTCAAGTTGTCACTGCACCTTCTCAATTCTCAATAGAAACCCTTTAAAACAATAAAATGTCTCCGCCAAAATTTAATACAAAGAATGTCATTAGTCGCGGCCACTTTCATATCAAGATGAAACACAAATTAATCTCAAAATCAAGTTGCATGATATAAGAAAATTTCTGTTTGGGCTTAAATTTGGCACGCCCAGTTCGAAAGCAAGGCCCACATAATTTCTTCTAAAAAGACGTTGGCCCACAATTGGCACCCTCAAACCATTAACGCGCCCAGTCCTTTAAACGAATAGACAGGCCAAGAACAATAAACTCGACCTAGAGCATTAAGGGCTGAGAAACAGTGGAAATCAAGAAAAGACTTGGGCCTCGGAAGAACTAGAATTGGGCTCAGAAGCAAATTAAACCCAGCTGATCTGTTAAACAGTCCCACGTGATCCATGACTTACAAAAGTCAACAAAATCGGCTGAGTTAAAAGATTGAACAGGGGCAGGTATGAAAGAAGAACGTCTCTGAGAAAACCCAATGGCCAGGGGATCAAACCCCGTTTTAAATATTCAAAAGATATTTTCTGTTCCAAAGAAAACGCCATTTTCAAGGAATAAGCAGACTCTGCCTCTGTGAAAAAGAGATAAGCGGGAAACAGGGAGCTGTTCAAAAGCTGGGAATTAGCTATCTCAAAAACTCCAGACTCTTGCAGAAGCAGTTGAAATGAAAGAACAGGCATGGCACCCCATCAAAAATACAGAAGTAGTCACCTCAGGAACTGATCGTTGAGTGTTTACTTTCCAGAAAACGGATGAAACCCCTGTTTGTTTCAATTAAAAAATAAAAAGATCTTGTGATTACTTGCCGCCCACTCTCAAAAGAACATTCCTTATATATACAAGAGAGGGTGAACAGAGCAAGGACAATCAAAAAAACACAACCAAAAACTCAGTCAAAAGACAAACACCCAAATGATCACTTGATCACAAAAATCCCAAACAAGTTCCAACAGACTCAGAGTCTGAAGTACTTCAAATTCAAAAGCTTTTCAACAAGCTTGCAGAATCATCCTGTTTTTCTCCCAGCAAAGGCAGTTAGATCACTGCTTCTGTTTTGAATCCCAGTTCACAAGTCAACAATAACGAGATTTCTCTCGTTACAAATTTGGTTCAGCAAAAGCCAAGATAAGCAGAGGTCGAGTTTTCTCAAATACGAAAACCTCAACAAATATATGGAAAGCCCTGACTAAGCAGCACAGGTACTACAGTACACCTCCAGCTCAAGTCCGGCCACTTCTGCCCCTTTCAGACTGGAGAAGTCCCAGTTCTGCCCATCCAAAAGCCGTCCAGGGCTTGAAATAGATTGAAGCTCTGCCAAACTCAAGTTTTGGTATCGATTTGCAGCCGAAGCCTAACAGTTGAAACTGTTCAGAGTCCAGTCCAGCGCAGACACACCCAGTCCAGCCCAGAACAGAGGCAACTAACCAGGCAAAAATGGAAGCACAGCCCTCCTCTTGTCTTTATATAGTCAGTTTTCCCCTTTTAAGCCTTGTGAAAGGGAGTTATGCCTGAAATTAGTTTAATCTGTCATCATTTCATTCTGGCCAGAACTACCCGTTTTTATACTGAGAAAAATTGTAAAAGTCCTTACCAGTCTAAGGCATAGAAAAGAACTTACTTGGGAGATATTCCTCACCCAAATTCACAATCGTTTGTTCAAAGTCAGTAGCTTGGGGCGCAAGTTATTTTTACCCTCAAGCCTGTTAGGGTTGAAAAATTGCTAACAGTGGCACGCTCAACACATAAAGAAAGTTAATTTACTGACTAAGACATGGTCTTTGAATTAATGGGGAACTTTGCCCTATCATCTCAGGAAACAAATCAAAACGGATGAACAATTTCACATAGATATATTGGCATGTTTACCAAAATAAAGTACTTACTTATCAATTAGATAGGTCATTAAATGAATATAACAAATCCCCACATTTTCCAATGGAAAATGTTAGGCTTACTAGAATTCTCAACCCCCACTAGTTGTGGAAATTCTCAACCTTTACAAAATAAGAAAACTCCCGAAGTATATTAAAATGGTACTCAAAAAATTATTTTTAAATTTCATAGGATATGCCCTAATCAAAAGTCATCTTGATAACCATAACAAATATAATAATAAAATCATTGAATGCTTCACAAAAAGGAAAAGTAGCGTGATTCACACACCTGATAAGCTAATCATGCTTCAAAGGTTGTAAGGGTCGAAACCCTTACACCAAAACTCAAAGTTAAATACCACTTACACTGATATAATTTATCATTTTATTTGAGTATCCTCCATATACCCTCCATGGAAACTAACTCAAGTGGCAGCTCTCAAAGTCCCTTTTTATCAAAGCAAGTCCATTGCGAAACGTTAGTTTTTAATGAGTCCAAACAAATTGATAGAAAATCATCTAGTGAAACCCATTAATTCATTCATCAATGTATCAGAAAAATTGAAAATACAATAGATTAAAACCAAACTAAATTATATGAAGAATTGAAGAGTTCTCAACGTCATACTGTATATGACATAAATTGACTTTTAATAGTCTGCAATACAAATATAAATATAACTCTCCAGAATGTATTAACCCCCAAGATATTCAACAGCCAACATAAAAAGAAAACTTCCGTTTTGTAATCGTCATAAAATTCAATTCCAAAAGCTCAAAGGAAAATCCAATAGCTAGAAGCAATAAATCAAATATAACAAACCAATAAGCCTATTAGGAGTTACCGAGGTAGAAATCACTTATCTCATGTTCATACCAACCATGGGTATTGTCGAAGCCAAAATTGCCAAAATTGAATCATTAGCCAACGTGATTAGATAAATATTTAGTCCTGCTACCACGGGTGTCCTTCAATATGCAGGAATTAGTTACCCGCCGGAAAATACATGAATGATTATGAAAATAATTTGAGTAGCATACAAAATCTACTTTTAAAATTGGTTCCCAACATCTATGGCAGATAGAATGTCTTAAAATTGTAGACGCATAGAAAATTAAAAGAACAATATTACCCGGAAAAATTCGTTGTGAAGCTGTGAATGATTCTTGGGATGAGTCGCAGACTAAGTTGCTCTCTTTAAGATGTTTCACGGCTCTGCCTAAGTTGTGCAAGCAGTTCAGAAAAGGCCACTACGTCCCCAGGATAAAACAGCCCCAGAATCTCCTCTGTCTAAGTTCTTCCTTGCACTGAGGAAGGACCCAGATACAAACACCTTTCTATGTTGCTCAGAAAACTTAGTTTAGAAAATAAGAAAACTATATGAAGAGGAAGAAGGCAGCAGCTATCGTCTCTGTCTCTTTTCTCTTCTATCTATATCAGATATATATACAAGGTATATCACAAAAGAAAGGTTGGTGGGCTTTAAAGACAACAAATGCATCAGTTGAAAAATCAGCCCAAATTTAATTGAAAATAACTCCTATTAATAAAGATAATTTAAGGCAATTATTGAATTATTGAATATATATAATTTTTAAAAATAAACATACTAATTTCAACAGTAACTGTGTAATAATGGCATTGTAAGAACTTTAATGTTGTGGATCCATTTTTTGTTACATTCCATGCCCTTTAATTTCGTACTCACAGTTTACATTGCAATAGCAATACCAGTACAATAAAAGTACAATGTAATAATAATCTGAATGCAATAAAATTACAATACGATAGCGATACTATCAAAATAAATAGGGAACACACCATGCTATATAGCAATGCAAGCAAATTTAACATAATTCACATTCCATATAACACCAAACCCACCACAAATAAAATTAAATTTCACAATACCTAACAAACCAACACATATCATATTGTCTAAGATACTTTACGCAGTGGAATATTGTTTTGACAGGTGATTTTATTGTGGCCCGTGGAACCGCACCAACAGCAAACTGCAACTATATGCTTGCAAGGTAGCTGCTCAAGCTGAAACTTTCTACAACTACAACTGTTGTTTGTCAAATCTACAAGGCCGTCCATATCACTGTCTACAACATTAAAATGGATGTTATTTGGTTTAACGGCATTCATCCTTGCAGTATCATCCAACCTATTCCTTAACTTCTTCCCGCCGACGCCGACGCCACAACCGCTAGAACTGGAGGTTTTGGCCGGATTTTTCTCCGAATTTCAAACCTCTTGTTCTCCCTTCTCCAACCACCAATCTAGACGTGTGAGGTATGGATTTCTAGCTATTTTCCACGTTCTACCTAATGGTTGGGTAGGATTTGAGAGATTTTGAGGTTTAAAGGGTTAATTTTCGAGTTAAAGTTCTGCCGGTTTTGGGATCTCGATTCCGGCCACTTTTTGACCCTAGTCCAAGAACAAAAGTGGTTCCAAATTAGGTGTTCTACCTAGGGTAGGAGTTTGGGCTGGCGGTTTGGAGATTTTCCGACCGCCAGAATTTACTATGCACACCCACGCGCTGCCGCCGCTTGGGCTAGGTGTCGACGACCACTCTCTGTCGTAGAACGATCCTCGTGTCCTCGTGAGCGCGTAGGAACTTGCAGATTTCAATTTGGTTAACGTTTGAACCCCGAACGGATCTCGCTTATTGCACGATTTCCAGGTTCAATACGTTTGGACCGTTGGATCGTAGTCAAACTAAAATATGTTGATCTAGGTAATTTCAAGATAGTGTAGGATTTGACGGATCATCAATCGAAGTCCCAGATACTTCGAAAATGCCAACCCTAGGGCTAGGATTACAGCAACCATCCGTCCGTTTGATCGTGCGGTCGTAATCAATCTGACAGTCCGATCGAGACAAAACTATCGGGACATGTGTCCTAGGCATATTGGAACCTCTAGGAATTTTCAGATCGGGATTTTGAGGTCGTGGACCCCACGGGGTCTCGGGTTGACTTTTTGGGACTTTATCGCTTTTGAGTCCCGAGCAACTTCTAAACCATTCCCAATGAGAGGAAAGCTAAGGTGGGCATAGGAATGATCTTTAAGTTGATGCACGCACTTTTAGGAGCCGGGGGTCAAGGTTTAATTTAATATTATATTATTGAGCAGATTTATTAATAAAATATTCATTATGACTTAATCAGGCACTCGGGCACCAGTTGACCCGCAGGAGGGACCTTCAAAGGGTCCAGCTAGCACAGACCATCTGTGAGTGGACTGTTTGTTTTCATAAGTGAATTTATGCAATTTAATTCATTATTTCATCTTGAATAAGTTTATTGGTGGGCATATTTTATATTATATATTTAACCCTATTCTTAGTATATTTTGTTTAATATTTTGGAAGAATTTTGATACTTTGAATTATATTTCCAATATAGGACTTTCGACTTCCTCTGGAGCAAAACATAATCAAATGGACGAATTTTGGAGTAATTTCAGTTGGAGGATGTTCGTGAGTCACTTAGCTTGATCGTATCAAAATTTCAGATTTTTCTACCAAGCGGTTATTCTCTGGCAATAAAATAAAGGAGCAGTATGCGGTGCTGGAATAGTGACGTTTTGGGTCTCTATTGCGTTTTCGGAGCCTAAGATGACCTCAGATGGGTTCGTGGCCTTTTGGAGAAGTGTTCAGAACGTTTTTATCTTTGAAACAAGATATCTTGGGCCGGATTTGGAGGAGATTTGTGGCCAAAACGTGGCTGGGCACATTGTGGGCAGATTCTCCTAATCCAATTTGGACTTTATATCCTAAAATTATTTTATTCTAACCTAATTTCCTTGTGGGGATTGGGCAGCTGGGTTTTAGGAGGTATTTAAGTTATTTTTCACAGCAAATTTAGGACTTTATTTTTAGCTTTTGAACGTGACATTGTGGAGAGAAATTGCTAGGGTTTTGGAGTTTGCGACTTTAAGGTGTTTTCATTCTTTTTCTTCATGATTTCAATTACCAATATGTGTAACTAACTCTCTATTGCTAGGGCGAGGCCATAAGCCTTAGCATGAATATGTAATTTTATTAATTTGCTTATGAATGGATGCATGTTTGCTTTGAATTATTAATCACTGTGATTAAAACTATCTATCTATTTTAATGACTGATCACCATTAGGATATTTAGACAAGTAATTTGATGCAATTTCTGTTGGAACACCACCCTAAAATTGAGGAGGGCTTCTTGTGATTAGAAGTTGTAAGTTCACTTAAGGCGAACATCACGCTCTTAAGGGTTGCATGGTTTTTCAAAGGGTTTCACAAAGCTTAATGAGTCTTGAATGTTTATATTTGATCTAAACATCACAGACGGATTGCATGTTAGATATATGTTTTCACTTGAACATCATAAGGAAAATATGCATTAGGGAAACCTAACCTTCAAAGCATATATGTGGAAATTCATAAGTAATTGATAGAATTGCATAGGATTGTGACGATGACGGCTAAACCCTAGTTTTCTCTAAATTGTTATTTTTAAAAACGTTTTTCTTCTTTGCTGTTATTATTTCCCAACTTTCAAATTTCTTTTATTGTTAATTTAATCTTTTCAAATTCATAAATTTCATATCTTTGATCAAATCTATTTTAACTATTAATTAAGAGTTAGTTTAATTACAAATTAGTCAAACAATCCTTGGGGACAACGACCTTGCATGAGCATTTCTACTACAATTACCTTGTATTCTTGCAAGTATTTTCAGTGATTTTAACCATGTTTGCGCAAGTACTAAAAATCCTATCATTTATTTAAATGATCAATGTTTCTATGATTCGATTTGTTGCTTTTAAATATTTCAATCTATATGCTGCCGAGAGGGATATCCTTAAAGGATATAAGAAAAGGAAAATCTAATTAAATATCAGGTTAAATGGCAGCAGAGTCTGAAGTAAACAGAAATTCACTTATTTATTAAATCTTTTCATAATTATATATTTTTTTTTAGAAACCACCATAGGTACCCAAGATTAATTAATGTTGCCTTCAGTATAATAAATGTTTCCTCAGAAATAAGGTTGCCTTTGGAATAAAATTAAGTTGCCTTCGGATACATCAGCATGCTTGACTTTTGCCCCACGAGACTTAGGGATATCCGAACCGTGGGAGCGAGGAATGCATATCAAGCCGACTAAATGTCCCCTGAATCTTGCGAGGATTGCGGCTCAGGTGACTTTGTGTTTTCTGAGACCTGCAAAGACGTGTTGCTACGGTGACATGAGGAATTGACAGAAATTAAAGGAATTGACGGGTTATAAGGAATTGACGGAAATAATGGGAACACCTAGGTGGTAGATTAAAGTTAATTTCAATGCTTTCAAGGAATTAATGTTTGATCAAGTGTGTGATTGATTCTATAGATATAAATATGAATGCATTGATTTCAGTACGAGTATACATAAGAAAATGATTTAGTTCCATATTTACAGTGGGGTTAGTATGTTCTTATGTACTTTTAGAAACATTGTTTTTGGTCCACTCTCAAGTTTTTAAAGTTTTGTGCCCCCAGGCAGTAGTCGTGCTTCAGTGCACCACCACCGGGCCGAGACCATCTTCCGCCATGTCATTTGCCAACATAGGGTTATGTATAATTATTTTATACTTGTAAATCTATTCTGTGTAGATGCTCTGATATTGCCCTATAACGCATGTTTAACTATTAGAATGTAATTATTTCAATGCTGGTAGTTGGTGTACATATTTATATATATGTTTGATAGGTGTAATTTTGGGGTTGGTCAATTTACCGGGGAGACTCTGCCAAAATTTTCGGCAGAAGTCAAACCCTAGTTTTAATTGAATTTTGACTAGAAGGGCAATTAGGTCATTTGTGCTCGACACTTGCCAGGTGTCGGACACGCACAGGGTCCGGCTTGGATTCCAAAGTGGAATTTGGGTCGGGTCTTGTCAAACCCAACCAATCAAAATAAAACTAATTTCACAGAATCCCACACAGATTAAGAAAATGACCATCAAGACTACCTATTGGAGGTCAGCGATGGAGTAGAGCTTCAAGGTTGCAAGCAGCTGTGACCTTACGTTATTCAGAAGACATACCTAGAAGATGGGGTCGAGGGGGGGTTTCCTGATTCAGAACAGAGAGCGCTAGCGAGAGAGAGCTGTGCGAGAGGGATACAACTGCACGAGAGAGAGAGAGAGAGAGAGAGAGAGAGAGAGAGAGAGAGAGAGAGAGAGAGAGAGAATAGAGAGCTGAGAGAGAGAACTAAATTTCAGAAAATGTGTTATGCGTGCAATAAGTGGACAATAAATATATATTTAATCTGTATTATGCGTGAGTAATCTGTATTATGTTTGCTCTGCAAATTAGATAGCCAACAAAAGGAAAAAAAAAAAATAGAAGAAAGAGGGAATGTTCTTATCTCTTTATTTTCTCTGGTTTATTGCTTTTGGTCTTCTTCTTTGGAGGCAACGGTTCAGATATTGGTTTAATCCCCAGCAGAGTCGCCAATTTATGTAGGAGCTTTTTCCTTCCGGCAGCAAGTGAGCTGGGCTGCTGAAGTTGTCCCCTTTGTTTGAGTTCGAAATTAAGCCCCAAAATACTTCGAAAGGGCAGCAAAGCCTTAGGAAGAATTTTGGTTATCTTCTCCAACAAAACAACAGCAATTTGTTGTTAATATTATGTTAACTCGCAATTGTACGGGGCAATTAGTAGTATAGCAAGACAAGTACGAGGTCGTACCCACGAAGACTGAGAAGTTCAAATTAGTTATGTACGTAGATTACCGAATTCAAGAAGTTAGGAAGTTAAGTCTAAAACAGAAATTAAAGTGAGAGTGATTGTGATTGTGAAAGGAAGTGAGCAAACTGAAATTGCAAATGAAAGCAAATAAACAAGTGTAACAAAGAGTGATTTTGAAGGGCTGGAAAACGGATTTGGAGACTAGGGCATTCGATTCACCATAACAATTCAATTCTGGGTTATAAGGAGTCAAGTAACAAGTCTAATTCAGATTCAAAGATTGATTCTAGCTAAAGTATGATTAGGCCATGGTGTCTGGTCCTAACCTTGTGTTCCTAATTCCCTAATTTGATCATTTGTTGTCTAACCTAAAATTAAGCATTAGGAACCCATTAAGCATAGAAGAACAATTTAAACAACCAAGCGTGTATCTAATCCCTGTTGTCGAATGTCCATACATACTCTTCCTATTCATAGTTCAATTCGAATTAAAGCATGGTGTCTACTCTTAATTCAAACCAAGATATACAAATCAAAATGGTAGCTAAGCATTCCGATCAGCATATAGGCAAGTAGGCAAAATGAATAAAAACATGAATCATGAATCAAACTTGAAACTCCAAACTTCAAACTTATAAACCCAGAATATTCATGTTAGGTTACATCGAAACCCTAGTTATGGATTTAGCTACTCATAATGGAAAAGAAACTAAAACAGAATTGGGAAAACATAATGAATGTCATAAGAGTAGAAAAACCCTTTTCTGAAATTCTTATGGTGTCCAATGCTTCTTCAAGAGCTTCTCCACGTCTGGAAGGATGTATGAAGGATATGGAGGTGATTTGGGATGAGTTTGAGTGAGTGGTGATGGTTGAGAGAGAGGAAATTCGTAGGAAATAGAAGGGAGGTTTTCTGGAGCTGTTTTGGTGTTTTGGGGCAGTTTAGAGTATCTGGCTGTGTACCTAGAGTGTATGGGGTGGATGTGTGTTTTTTTTTTAAGCTTGAAGACCTCTCTATTTATAGGGCTAAGAGGGAGGAACATCATGATGATATTCCCACACCATCCTTCATCTTTTGCTGCTGCACCTCAAGCCTTCTTCACATGGGTTCAAAGGTGATCAATTGTGGCAGTGCTGCCAAACCATGTGATCTTCTTTTGGCTGCCATCCCATGTGGTCTTCTTTTGGCTGCCATCCCATGTGGTCTTCTTTTGCTGCCAAAGTCAGTTACAGCTGGGGTGAGGCACATGGCTTAAAGGAGGTGACAAGCTCATCAGCTGGCAGCTGCAATCCTGAGCATGGTGCAACTTGATGGGACCACGGATTGGGCTTGGCTTCATCAATGGATACGTATGAGCAGTCCATCTTGCAGTTCAGAAACTCCTCTTTCTAACCACAAATCATTTGGGCCAATCCAAGTTGGGAGGAGGAAATTAAGGCCGAAACAAATTGCTAACTCAGTCTGCTCGTTTTTGCAACATTGTGCAACTTTTCTTATCCAAAGCCACCATTGCTACCTAAGGCCCAATGGACTGAATGACAAACAGAAAAGGGATTAAAAGCACAAGTTTAACTCAATAACGTAACCAAATCATAAGCTAGAGAGGTACAAAATGATATACAATTAGGAACTGATCAAATACCCCCAGACCTAGATTTTGCTAGTCCTCGAGCAAAACAACACAAAACAAAGTTAAAAACAAAACAAGAAGTTAACTAAACCACTTCCGCAGGTAACTCGATTGCATTGAGCATATGCAACAAGCCTTTAAACCTCTAGGCATCCCTAGTAGGAGGAGTTGTGTCTCCTGAGGGTTTAACAGAAACGATACCCACAAACGCTTTACTGACTCTACAAAACAAAGTGATTAGTAAAACTTTGAAATCAACTAATGAAAATGAACGAAAACTTCGGTCATACCTCGAACACCATAGAGTTGCCAAGATAGGTGATCAATCAGTGTGTAAAGTGGAAGCTATAGCTCAAAGGCACACGGCTTCAAAGCAAGCACACTCAAACCTTGAATAGAGAACATGCTTCGACTCTAATTCTCACAGATAACACTCAATCACTCAGAACCTATGGTTTAATTCTCTCAAGAAAACATAAGTGAGTGTAAGAAATAGAAGCACAAGTTTTGGTTAGATCTCATGAAAGGAATCAAATACTAAGAATAGAGATACACACATACTTACAGCAACCATGAATACATCCTCAAAGATCAGCTAGGTCTTTTACAAGGTTTGTAATGAAAGGCTAAGGTTAGGGGAAATGGAAGAATTGGAAGGAAAAACAAGTAACTTAAGAACATACCAAGGTTACATTCTTCTTTGATCTGCAAGGTATCATTGATTTAGATTGGCAGGGCTGCAAACTTCATGGTATCACATGGCATAAACTTTATATTTCACACTTAGATCAAATCGAAACACTTTCTCTTTATCTTTCTTATTTGCTGACTTGATCTGCATCTTCTTTAGCTTCATTGCACATATTCACACCAATTTTCATTTAAGCACATGGCAGCAACTTCCTTGCTTCAAACTTTATCTTGGCACACCTTGGTATATTTCTAAGCTAGGGTATGGCTGCAATAGGTTAAATATCTCAAATTGAGATACAAAGGTTGGGGAATTATGAGGGTGATGGAAGAAAAGGGCTTGAAGTGTTTGGCTTCAAAAGGGCTGATGGAACACACAAATGGGTAGGGTGAAAAGGAAGCACACAGAATGGTTATGCACACATAGCCTAGCATCACTTCAATGAGTTCATTCATGAATGAGAGCAAGCACATGATATCTGCAAAAGAGAATCATCCTTAGTATTCAATCAAAATGGAACAATGAGATCATTTAGAGTGAAATGAAGAAAATGAGTAGAGATGAGAAGTAGAAACACTTTAAACCCTCTCAGGAAAGCAATTAGGCTCGATATAGCTCACTAGGGTAGTCTCCACTTTTCTCCATCAAGAATTTGAGCAAGGTACTTTAGCCACCATAATTCTAAGAGCCAAAGCTTTGTGAAGTGCAAAATTATGATATGAAAACCTCAATGGCAGCTCCATAGCATTGATTGTATGACAATCTAAAAAAAAAAATAGTGACAAAAGAACAAAAATTTAAACCACAAATGAATTAAAATTGAAAACCTTTCCCCCAGACCTGAATTGAACATTGTCCTCAATGTTAAAGCATAGAAAAGATGATTGAGAACATGCAAATGATAAAGGGAAAAGTTAAGAAGAAGGTTTAGAGAAACTCCCCCTTGATGCGATTAGGTCGACCGTTACGAAACACCGTCTTCTTGAACACATGGGTTGCCTCCCAAGAAGCGCCTTAGTTAATGTCTTGGCAAGACAATATATGCAACTTATCATGAATTGGGAGGTTTCGGATCAATCATCTCAAGATAGTTCACCCAACTTCTTCTCCTCTTCCTTCGCTTCCTCTGTCTTTTTCTTTTCTTTTTCTTCATGTCTGTAACTTTGAACATTGGGCTGACATTGGACGGTTCCAATTTCATAGAGCATGGTTCAAGAGGCTCAAGTGGTGGCTCAGAAAATGGTGGAAATGGCTGGAACACTTCTAGGGCAGCTACCACTTCTTGGAATTCTGGTTCAACATGATCTTCCTCTTCTTGTGAAATGACAGCTTCTGTAGTATCATTGGACTGTTTCTGCAAACTCTTGGAAGAAACTTCATCATTCACAACATCAATTGTAAAACAAGTATCAAGAGAGATAGAAGGTTGAGATGGAGGATCAAACACTTTAAATTCAGCAGTTTCACCCAACATAGTCATGGAGATGGTGCCATCTTTCATATTTGTAATTGTATTTGTAGTGGCCATGAATGGTCGTCCTAAGAGAATGGGATCAACACGATCTCCATTTGGGTTGTCCTCCATATCCATCACTACAAAATCAACAGGGAGAATTAGTGTATTAACTTGAACTAGAATATCTTCTACAATACCTTTTGGATATTTGATAGAATGATCAGCTAGTTCAAGACGAATTGAAGTCATCTTCATCCCTTCTAAGCCAAGCTCTTGATAAACTGAATATGGCATTACATTGATGCCTGCTCCCAAGTCCAACATGGCTCTTCCAACCTTCTTGTCTCCAATGTTAATGGGAATGTCAAAGCTGCCAGGATCTTTTGATTTTGGTGGAAGCTTCCTTTGCAACACAGCACTTACATTCATGTCGAGCTTTACTTCTTCATTTGGAGCAAAATTGAGCTTGTGAGTCTTCAAGTTCTTGATGAACTTTCCATATGCAGGAATCTGTTCAATAAGATCAAGCAAAGGAAAATTGATATTAACTTTACTCAAAATATCATAAATCTCTTTAAAAGCCTTATCTTGCTTTGTTTTCTGAAGACGGCCTGGAAATGGAATAGGTGGAACATATGGAGCGGGTGGCACGTATCTATCTTCTTGAAGATGTGGTGGCACAAATTTGTCATCCCTTTTATGCAATTGGAATTGGTCGGATTTCTGAGAATCTGATTTGGCCTTAGGAGCAGATTGAGAAGTTTCCGGTTGTTCTCCTTCCGTAGCCGTGGTCTCTTCCTCTTCATCTTCTACAATCACAACATCATTTGAAAGATTAGAATCAACTTTATTATCAATGATCTTACCTGATCTGAGCACATGAATGGCCTTGGCTTCTGGGTTCTTTGGATTGATCATAGTTTGGCTTGGCCATTTCCCAGGCTCTCTTTGAGATATTTCAGCAGCTATTTGGCCTATTTGAACTTCCAATTTGGCAATGGCAGCTTGTGTCGTTTGCTGGAAATTGGATTGGTTGATTGCCATCTGCTTTACTATATCCTCCAATGATGATGATGATTGTTGTGGCCTTTGGAATGAAGGGGGATTGGCTTGATTTTGAGTATTCCTCCATGAAAAGTTTGGATGATTCCTCCAACCTGGATTATAACTTTGAGAGTATGGATCATTTCTTGGACCTTGGTTGTAGGAATTGACCACCTTAGCTTGCTCTTGCACAAATTCTGGATATCCAGCCCCAAGTGGACAAGCTATGGTAGCATGGTCATGAGTTTCGCAGATGCTACACACTTCCTTCGGAGGGTTTCTTGAGTTCAATGCAAGAAGAGCATCTAGCTTTTGCTCCAGTTTTGAAATATGCACACTAGAAGCATCATAAGAACCACTAACAACATGTTTACCTCTTGTATCCGTATGTTGGGTCTCCATTGCTATCTCCTCAAAGAGTTCGTACGTTTCTTCTGGAGTTTTGGTTTTAAAAGAACCACCTGCAAAATTGGTGACTATATTATGACTAGAAGGGGTTAGTCCTTTATAAAACATACGCATTTGAAGCTTCAATGGAATCCCATGATGAGGACATTGGTTGAGCAGCCCATTGAATCTCTCCCATGCTTCACAAAACGATTCATCATCTTGCTGTGCAAATAATAAGATCTTGTCCCTGAGCATGTCGGTCTTTTGCGTGGAGAAGTATTTTTCCAAGAACTTCTTAATGGCAGCCCATGTAGTGAGTGAACCAGGCTTCAAGGAATTCAACCAATATTTTGCCTTATCCTTCAAAGTGTATGGAAACACTCTCATTCGAAGTTGATCTTCTGTCACACCTATCAAGGGAAAAGAACTCACAACATTAAAAATATCCTTTATATGAGTTAATGGATCTTCATTAGGTAAACCATAAAAGGAAGGCAGCATATTAAGATGAGAAGATTTAAGCTCATAATTTCGAGCTACAGTGGGCAGCAAAATGCTTGAAGGAGATGCTGGAATTGTTGGGATATCAAGTTCTCCCATGAACTCATTGGCAGCCATCTCTTCTTCTTCTTCTTGGTCTGAACTTGCTTCCGAATTTGAAGGTGAAGAACCAGGAAGTTCAATGTGGAGAGCAAGACTTGAAAATGTGGCAAGAGCTTGCTCTTTGGCAGTTGACAACTCTCTTTCTAGACGATTCTGAACTCCAGAGATCACTCGATTGGGTTGCAACGATGGTCCAGCGTTCAAGGATTTGGAACGTTGGAACGAAGACCTCACTTGTTCAAGTAATGGCCTTTTAGACATAAACTACCTGAAACAGAAAATTAGATTAATTAGAAACACTAAAAAGAATAGGGTAACCTTGGGCACATAACCAGGGAAGAACTTTCGTTCAGTCCCCGGCAACGGCGCCAAAATTTGTTGTTAATATTATGTTAACTCGCAATTGTACGGGGCAATTAGTAGTATAGCAAGACAAGTACGAGGTCGTACCCACGAAGACTGAGAAGTTCAAATTAGTTATGTACGTAGATTACCGAATTCAAGAAGTTAGGAAGTTAAGTCTAAAACAGAAATTAAAGTGAGAGTGATTGTGATTGTGAAAGGAAGTGAGCAAACTGAAATTGCAAATGAAAGCAAATAAACAAGTGTAACAAAGAGTGATTTTGAAGGGCTGGAAAACGGATTTGGAGACTAGGGCATTCGATTCACCATAACAATTCAATTCTGGGTTATAAGGAGTCAAGTAACAAGTCTAATTCAGATTCAAAGATTGATTCTAGCTAAAGTATGATTAGGCCATGGTGTCTGGTCCTAACCTTGTGTTCCTAATTCCCTAATTTGATCATTTGTTGTCTAACCTAAAATTAAGCATTAGGAACCCATTAAGCATAGAAGAACAATTTAAACAACCAAGCATGTATCTAATCCCTGTTGTCGAATGTCCATACATACTCTTCCTATTCATAGTTCAATTCGAATTAAAGCATGGTGTCTACTCTTAATTCAAACCAAGATATACAAATCAAAATGGTAGCTAAGCATTCCGATCAGCATATAGGCAAGTAGGCAAAATGAATAAAAACATGAATCATGAATCAAACTTGAAACTCCAAACTTCAAACTTATAAACCCAGAATATTCATGTTAGGTTACATCGAAACCCTAGTTATGGATTTAGCTACTCATAATGGAAAAGAAACTAAAACAGAATTGGGAAAACATAATGAATGTCATAAGAGTAGAAAAACCCTTTTCTGAAATTCTTATGGTGTCCAATGCTTCTTCAAGAGCTTCTCCACGTCTGGAAGGATGTATGAAGGATATGGAGGTGATTTGGGATGAGTTTGAGTGAGTGGTGATGGTTGAGAGAGAGGAAATTCGTAGGAAATAGAAGGGAGGTTTTCTGGAGCTGTATTGGTGTTTTGGGGCAGTTTAGAGTATCTGGCTGTGTACCTAGAGTGTATGGGGTGGATGTGTGTTTTTTTTTAAGCTTGAAGACCTCTCTATTTATAGGGCTAAGAGGGAGGAACATCATGATGATATTCCCACACCATCCTTCATCTTTTGCTGCTGCACCTCAAGCCTTCTTCACATGGGTTCAAAGGTGATCAATTGTGGCAGTGCTGCCAAACCATGTGATCTTCTTTTGGCTGCCATCCCATGTGGTCTTCTTTTGGCTGCCATCCCATGTGGTCTTCTTTTGCTGCCAAAGTCAGTTACAGCTGGGGTGAGGCACATGGCTTAAAGGAGGTGACAAGCTCATCAGCTGGCAGCTGCAATCCTGAGCATGGTGCAACTTGATGGGACCACGGATTGGGCTTGGCTTCATCAATGGATACGTATGAGCAGTCCATCTTGCAGTTCAGAAACTCCTCTTTCTAACCACAAATCATTTGGGCCAATCCAAGTTGGGAGGAGGAAGTTAAGGCCGAAACAAATTGCTAACTCAGTCTGCTCGTTTTTGCAACATTGTGCAACTTTTCTTATCCAAAGCCACCATTGCTACCTAAGGCCCAATGGACTGAATGACAAACAGAAAAGGGATTAAAAGCACAAGTTTAACTCAATAACGTAACCAAATCATAAGCTAGAGAGGTACAAAATGATATACAATTATGAACTGATCACAATTTTACAGATAATTTCTTCACGTTGATAGATAAATTTTAGGCTTGGCATGAGGGGCATGTGGCATGAGAGCAAAGTTATCATGGGTTTAGCACTTTGGGAAAGAGAAAGTTTGTGGGTTCCTATGGAGGTCAGAGGTTCTAATGGAAGAGAGGAGAGGTTCTAAGGAGGAGAGTTTTGGGTGGTTTTCGTAGCTTCCGGCAGCTCGACAGTGACTCTGTCAGAGCTGTAGCAATTTGGCCAAAGCATGGGAGATGGAGGAAATGGGCTAGCAAAGCACGAAAATTTGCAGGGTTTTCAAGAGAGAAAGCTTGCTCCCTGAAGGTTGTGGGTTGTGTTGTGTTGGGTAGAAGAGGCCCTATTTATAGTTGCTGGGGTTTGTTCTTCTCCAAGAAACCCTAATGGTTTCTTCCCCTTCTAGCTAAGCCTTCCTATTTCTTTCTTCTCCTCTTTCTTGACTTACTTCCTGGTGGCAAGGTCAGCTCTGCCCAATCCCACAAAATCAGAGATTGTGGGTGCTCCAAGCTTCTTCCAGCGGCTGCCTCAGAAGGGAGCTTCCCCTTTTCACCCATCTTCTTTCTCCTCTTTCTTCCTCTTTTCATGGCCAAATCTGATAGAGGAAAGGAAGTGGGTGCGCCTGCTGGTCTAAGGGATGGCATCCTTCCTTGCGTGCTAATGTCCCTTGGTCCCTTGAAGGATTTTTGCTTGGAACTTGCTCCCAAGCCTCCCAGCAGCCAATCACGTGTTCCTTCGTGGTTTTGTCTCCAAACTGAGTGCCAGGGCTTATGCTGGTTTTTATCATAATTGTGTTGGCTTTTAAGACAACCACATGATCTATCCAATGGATGAGATGGCTTTGTCAAATGTTGGGCTTTTGGTTAGTTTGTTCTAATTGGATCAATGGGCTATTTTGGCTAGTTTATTCTAATTGGGCCAATGGACTATTTTGGTTAGCTCATTCTAATTGGCTCAATGGGCTGTTTTGGTTGAGGCTATGGTCCATCTCCTCTCTTGTGCTTACCCATGTTTGGGCCTAAGAAAATGGGCTTGAGTCCCGAGGCCCCCAAGCGACCCGAGACTTCCATTTCTCGACCCATCGATGGGCCCCATGATAACTTGTTACAATCCATACCACAACCCACTCAAGCAAGCCCCAGGCATTTGAGTGGCTTGGGCCCACTTAAGCTTGTAGTGCAATTGGGTGTGAAATAATGATTTCCCACTTGGCATGGCATGTTGCTTGGCATGGCATGCTTTTAATTATGACGCTTGATAAGATAATTAGCATGGATTCGCAGAGCTAAATGCATTTTTATAATTTTAGTCTCGGTTTCTAGCATGATGGATTTTTTATTTGGCATGACATGCGAAGTATAACTCGTGCATGGCAGATTTTGCGTGCTCCGAATCGAGTCTTTTCTCAATAATATATCGCTTTGGGCTAGGAATTTATTCGGGCCCAACTATGGATTTTTTGGGCCTCAACAGGGTCGTTATCCTACCATTTTGTGGGGATTTGATAGGATAAGTTTTCTTCATGAGTAATCCATTTTCTACTTTCAACTTGATTAAAAAAAAAAAAATTCATTTTTTCCTTAAACACACTTTAATATATAGAGTATTTAATCCAATCCAATACAAGTTTACTCCAATACAAGTCACCAAACGTAGCCTTAAGGTATAAAATAGGAGTTTATTATCCATTAAAAGGATAGGTGTACTTATCAAAAGATTAGGCTAGAGGGCTTTGGATTGTTTTTGTGTTTAAAAAATTGGGTTCAAATACAATACCAAACAGCCCCTAACCATCGGGAGCGGTTATGTTTCTTTGGAACATTCGAAAACAACCCTTCTTCAAACTCTTGAGTTTCCAACCACGTAGCTGTTTCCAACCTTTCTAACCAGTGTGCCTTTTTTCTCTCATTTACCACCACATTTCAAAACAGTATAGTATTTCCAGCACCCTCTTTTGTCCAAAGCCACTTTTACCTTTTACCTCCACTTGATCTCTTCCTTAAAAACTAGTTCTTCAAATCGTATACTTAACCTTATCCCCTCTCCCTTCTTCCTTCTCCCATTCCTCCAATGAATACAACACGTTTATCTTTCCCTCCACTTTCTTCTTTGCCTATTGTGCATCCCAAACTCTCTCCCACTCTTCTGTTCTTCTGTAATTCTTCAAAAAACTTGTATCCTTCCCAGCCTTGAATGGATTCACAACTATTTACCGTTACTTGAGACAACGTATTTTCTGAAGGAATCATGTTCAGGCCACATGTTTTCAGACCTACTCTGACATGGACCCCCAAGACCCCCATTTTACCTTATTCGGACCCTCTTGACAGAATCAGACAAACATCCAAACCAATCCTAGCAAGGACACGAAAAAATTTGTCCTACTGTGCTCTATCCACAAATAAAGTCAGCCAATTCCCCCTTTGAACTCAATTACAGATGTGTTTAGCAACAGTTTTCAAACTTCCTGTGGCCCTATCTGGTTAACTATAAACTACAAACAAATATTTCGATGTAACGAAATAAAAATGGCAACTGCATCCGAACAAAAAGCAGTACATTATAGCTCCACAACAGCTTTCTGCATACTTCTTTATTATAAACTTTGCTATATATAATTGTAAAACATGTTACAAGGACTATCAAGGTTACATGAGCCTAAAGCAATGATAAATTCATAAATATTCTGCACAGTATCTTTCCAAACATCATTTGAACTATGTAATACATTACCTAGCAAAGAATGCTTTTGAGGAGCGTATATTGAAAAAAAATACTCCCTTCTGGATACTGGAAAAATTAAACTTCGCCATCGTTGTAACATTTAGCTATTAATCATAAGTCTACACACAAGCCGCCTTTCAGACAGAAGCATGGAATGGCATTCTCACTACCAGAACGTTCATTCATATATTCGCTTCCTCTTCAAAAGGGTTGGAAATATAATCACAGAACCAATAAGGAAAAGCACAACCAAGGTTTTAAAATCATAGAGATCCTTGACTGACTTCAGTTCCCCAAGAGCAAGGCCAGCCTAAAATTAAAAAAAATCAGCAGCTGTCAGTTACTTAGGAGAAAACTCATTTATTAAACTTGAAAAGCAAATTTCATACAGTCAAAGCTGTTTGGTGTAAACCATACATTAAAGAGAAGAAATGAACCTGTGAGAATGTGAGATGAAATGTCATTGAAAAATTAAGTCTTTAGAAAAAGAAAAATGAAGAAATGCCAAATAAACTTTTTACAATGGCATCAGTTGCTCCAGTTATGCATATCTTAAGTTTTTAAATGTGGACCAGAAATAGAAACCTCCAAATTTCCAACAATTCTGATACCCTCTCTACAGGCAGCAAAGAAATATTTTTCTATTGAGTGAGTGCATCAAACAAAGTGGCCAGAAAGCACGGTATACAAGTTAAACGATGAAATCAAACATCTAATCAACAACAAAAACAAAACATTTAGTCCGTCATATTTTTATGACGGATAGGGACAGCACCACATAATGATCAGCCATCAATTATTCAAATGACTTTGCTAACCTCCTTCAGATTTTTGACAGAACGTAAAGCCTACACTATGATCACATGACCCAGATCAGCTTTAATGTGTGTTACATCCATAAAAGAAAGATTATACTTTTTTTAAAAGGTTACAATCTCATTTCCAGTCAGGGGTGGATCTATTAAGGAGCCAGTGAAGGCGCTTGCCTCCCCTCAGTCCTGTTCTACAACTATGAAGGTGCCAAGTTTTCATGACATTTTGTGTTGGATGGGAGAAAACTGTTTGATAAAATGCCTCAAAGAAGGCTAAGGCAGGGGAAGGGAGCAAAGGAAGGGCTGAGACTTGGGCTGCAGTTCGGCTTGGGCAACTGCTCTACTCTTGTTTTCTTCTTGTTCTCTCTACTAACTATTCCGATTCTTCTCTTTGTGCCTTGCAATAGAGAAATTAGGTAGAAAGGTGTAGAGCTTATATCTAATCTGTGCATGGATATGTTTATATCTTCACTATTAGTCATTTGGTAGTATTGTTTGTTCGCCCCAAAGGAAAATTACTAGATCCACCACTGCCAGTTACGCTTAGTCTTCCAATTTTCAATATTTCAATCCCATAGATCCAAAGGGGCATGGGAGGAAGGAGCAAGGACAGAAATTATTTAATCAATAATTCAATCATGACAAAAATTTATCTGGTAGTTCTCCTGCGACCATTTTTTCTTAAATTTCTAATCTTGTTAAATAGACCAGCAATAATTAACATGTGGTGTACCAAACAATGCCTCAAAATCTAAAACCTCCAAAAACATAACAAAATGATGAAGCAACATTCTGGCCACAACTAATCTAAGCAGTGGGCACTATTCAACAGTTTTTATTGCACAGACAGATTATAAAAATTCTTGTCAGCACCAAGCACAGATACGGAACCAAAATAGGAGACAATAAATAACCAAAATATTGTAAGATGAAAATAGTTACATCCAGTTTAACAAAATAAAATTAATCCTTTAATTAGTATAAAGAACTTACTCGGACTGTGATATAAGATGCCGGAAAAAGACCAATAAAAGTCGCCAGAAAGAACACATGAAATGGTATATCAACAATTGGAGACGCCAAGTTGATAAAAAGGTTCGGCAATGTTGGAGTTATCCTCAGGAAAAGCATGTAATTCAGCAGCTTTTCCCTACGCTTTGCAATCTGGACGCACCAAAATTAAGGTTAAAGCAGCAGCATAAGGATAGCAGTGTGACCAAATTCAAATTAGTAAAAAGAAGTACCTCTGCCTGAAAAAATCTCAACTTTTCTGGCCACAACCAACTAACTAAAGGCCTGCCAATTAACTTAGACAAAAAGAAGCAGGATGATGCTCCAGCTGTAGCATTAAAGACAACCAAGAGAAGGCCTCTCATGACACCAAAAAGAGCTCCAGCTAGCAATGACATAAAAATTGTTCCAGGAATCATAAAAGTCTGCATGAAGATGTAAGTAGAGCAGTAACCCAGAATGAATTGTGCTGGATAGTCTTTTGCATATGTTGCAAGATGATCTCTGGAGAAGATTATTAAAGCAAAAATAAAGATTCAGAACAAAGCATTCAGGGAAAGTAATCAATGTTACATGGGGACCATAAAAACTACATTACTGGATAAAATATGCATTGACTAAAACTCTATGCAGACTAAAATATGCATTGAATAAAAACTACGTTACTGGAAAAAATCTATGCAGATAAAGGAAAACCATGACATGATTCAAAGGCATAGACTAAAACTGTGTTCTTCTACCTCAATGGTGTGCAATCTGCAAAAGATAAGTGGAACATAGGTAGCATTTATTGGTGCATTCCCAAATGGCTTCACGGATGTGGAGTGGCTGGTTGGAATGGTTGATTTACCTTCGGTTTTTGTCTACTCATAGGAAACTGAAATCACTGGATTTGGTCCCAATAAAGGAGTGTGAACATTTTAGAGATGCGTTCTCTTCGTCATTCTTTGGGTTGTTTGAATGGAGAGAAATGCAAGGATTTTTAAAGAAAGGAGAAAAGGGCTAGATGAGATTTGGGAGTAAATTGCCCTTTAGCCTCTTTTTAGGCTTCCCTCTCCGAAAGTTTCAAGGTAAACCCCTCCGCCCCCGTTTTTTTCCTAAATTCTGGGGTGGGTGTCTACGTTACTGAAGTGTAGTTTTTAATTGACTCCTGCATGCTTGATGGTCTATTGATACTTTTGTTTCCTTTGTTTTAATTGGAGGATATCTCATCGTCCCATGTTCCTCACCTCTTCTATAATAAAATTTATTTCTTGTCATACAGAAAAAGATAACTTGCACGGATCACAATCTGCAGCAAAGGAATGGATTTCTTTTAACACTAGGGGTTATAAAAGGGAAGTTCATGGCAGATATCACAAAACACAATCCGCAGAATAGGCATCAAAATTGAGATATCATGAGTAGGAAACTATTCTTTCTGCAAGACACAGATGTAAAATTTCTGTCTAAACAGAAAACTCCTATATTCTCATTCTACGATAATTTAGCATTGGTCAGCAAGAGGAACCTACACATCTTAAAAGCTTGAAGTCAGGAAATGTTTGTTAAGTGTGCCTATGAAACAACAAACTAAAATTTGTCGAGCCATGGATTCTCCAGTAGTGGGGTTAAATGAGAATTCTTTGGTGCAATGGCTAAAAGGAAGCCCTCAATTGCAATAGGACTAGTAACTTGTTTCATAACTTCTATTTCAATTTTAGATTATCAGAATCTTCAAAGGAAAACACATTGAGGGGAAAAAACAAATCAAGGTTATCTGACAATCTCGTTGGAGCCAACGCAAGTTAAACAACATATTCCTAACGGGTACCTTGTTCAAACGCACATCTCTAATCTTATTTTCTTGCCGTATATAAATCCTTAATAACAATAACAAGTATACACATTCTGAAAAAAAAAAAAAAAAAAACAGCAAAACGGCCCACTACCCACATAATCAAACCTTCCACAATTATTAAATTACCCTAGACAAAATCTCATAACCCTTCACAAGAAACCCAAACTATAATGGTGGAATTGTAGAGCATGGAAATGAGGAACGTACTTGAGCAAGCGAAGATCGGCAATGGTGCGCGGCAGCTTCAGTTTACCATACTCGGCGGCGGGCATGGTCAAGTAGACGCAGATGAGGCCGGTAGAGAAGACCACGAAAACGCCGAGAGCCGCAGCGAACTCCCATCGCGTCAGCGGAAACCTCTCGGACTTGGGCTTCTTTCCGGCGGACCAATCGTCCTCCTTTGCACTCTCCTCATCCCTCAGCAGCCTCCCCGCGTCCCCCACCAGATTTCTTGGAGCCGCCATGTACGGATTGCACAAGCAAAGATCCAAAGATGAGGAGGAGGGTGCACTTCAATAACAGCACTCATTCATTGACAAGCTTTGCGATTTGGTGCTGAGAAAGTTCAGAGTGAGAGTTTGAGAACGAGACGTCCAATACCAATCAGCCGATCTGTGATTGACGGCTCACATGGGATGAAATTTTGGATTGAAATTTTGGGGTTGAGAATTGTTTTGGTTTTGGGTTAGAAGAATGAAATGTAGTTTAATTTGAGAAGTCAAAAGGAAAATCACAAAGGCAAAGCAAAAACTACTAAACCAACAAAAATGAAAGTCCGGAAAGAGAGCCACAAAGGAAGTAAGATGGATCGGGAAGAAAATGAACAAAAAGCAATGCGTTTTTAAAAATTCCTTTTTCAAACAAAAAGCACTGCGTTTTAGTTTGAGTATCTATTTACGCTAAATGACCCGTTTTAACCAAGTGAAAATTATGCCCTGTTTGGTTCGGGGAAAATTTTAATTGAAAATAATTTTCTATGTCTTTTCCACTGATGGAAAATGGAAAATTCTTTTCTAATTATGGGAAAATAATAAGGAGATATACTTTATTTCCTTTTTTTTTTTTTTTTTTTTTTTTTGAGGACCTTTCCTATTGAGAGGGGCGATAGCATACTAAACTCACACACACTACACGGATGCTAGGACTCGAACCCAGGACCTTGCCTGAGGGAGTAAATACTCCAAACCACTACACTAGTGGGTCCTTTGCTACTTTATTTCCTTTTACATGTTTGGTTTGTGTAGGAATGTAAAACAAAGTTTGTTTAATTTTTGAATTATACCTATATGAAATCAAATAAAAAATGAATGCATTTAATGATCCTTGTGATGATCAAATAAAATGCTTGAAGCAAATTATTCAAAATATGATGGCTTGTAATGATCCTTGGGTGGATTAAAACATGGACAAACTTCATAAAACCCCCCAAATTATAGGGTCATTTTCAAGTTTATATCCAATTTTAGAGACATTTACGAGTACATAATCAAACTCTCAAAAACCCTATAAATTGCCCCTTCCGTTAACCAAATCGTTAATAAATCTATTAAATGCTTATGTGGCGAAGGTGGGCTCCATTTTTTAATGACATGGATTCCTAGTGGAGAAAACAAATAATAAAAAAATTATCTGCTTTTTAAAATAAATTTTAAAATATTCAAATCACTATTTAAAATTTTAAAAAATGAAAATACAAATCTCTCTCCTCTCCTCCTAGCCCCCAGCCACCCTAACCACCACCCAAGCTTACTCATGCCACCCATCCCCAAATCCAAATGCTTCGCCCCATCCCAATCTGCCCCAACCCAACCCAGAAAAATAACTTGGTAGGGTTTTTTAATTATTTTTATTTTCCATTTTTATGTTTAATTTTTAAAAATAATTTAAACAATAAATTAATTTTTTATTATTTATTTTGTCCATTAGGAATCCATGTCATTAAAAAATGAGCCCAAATTCACCACATCAGCATTTAATAGATTCACTAACGGTTTGGCTAACGAATTGGGCAATTTGTAGGGTTTTCGGGAGTTTGAGTATGTACTCGTAAAAGTCTCTAAAATTTGGTATGAACTTGAAAATGACCCTATAATTTGGGGGGTTTTATGTAGTTGTCCTTAAAACATTCTGGAAAATATGGTATAATTGTCTTAATGAATATCTCTCATAAAAATGGATATATAAATAATCCAAAATTTGGAAATGAGTTTACCATCATTGCAGTATATATATACATATGAATATTATTTAAATATTGTTGGAACTCCTAAAGAGTTTACAAAGACTTCCCTTAATTTAATAAAGGAATTTGAGTTGAAAATTCTATAAATATTATGAAGTGTTTAAAACATTTCGCCAGAAGCGATTTCCTAAAGAATACAAGGGAACAAGTCCTAAGAGATATAGTTAATATGTTATATAATGTATAAATTACACAAAGAAATCTAGAAGAAGTGAAAGAGCCTGGAGCTCAGTGTAAGTACTCAATCATCTTGAAATAACAGCAATTTAAATGATCTCAGTGAGGACTTCGATTAAATTTGAATTCAAATTCAAAGACGTTGCAACGTATTTAAATGTTTAAAGTTATGAAAAATGTTTAAAGACTTGTGAAGAGCCCATGAAAAATATCATATGCAATTGTTCTCAAAACATATAAGAATATGTATGAATGACTTAGGGCTCGTTTGGGAGTGCTTCTTCCTGAAGCGCTTATGCCAGTAGCGCTTATACTAGTATCGCTTATGACATAAGTGCTTCTACAAAGAAGCAGTTTGTCGTTTAGATGTCACACTTAAAAGTATTTTTACACTACATAAAAGCGCTTTTGATATTTTGTTGAGTGTTTGGTTGACACAGTAAAAGCATTTTTAAAAGTACTTTAAAAAAATTTAAAGAATTCCAAAATATTATAATAACCATTGGAAATAAAAATTATATAGAGATGGATCCCTGCAAAAGACCAAATCCTTAGTAGCTAATTAAGGAGATAACATAGAGATGGATCTATGAAATCAGGTAACAATGGGGTCACAGGGCTGGGATTTGTAGCACTGTTAAAATCAGTAGACCTATATTCATTACCATAATTCTACATTGAAAAATCAACTAACCTTAGAATCACATATCAGAATGCTTTGTTCAATTCCACTAAACTCATCAAACCAATTCCATTGTTTTATCTTCTTGGTTGGGTCAGGAATTTCCGAACGCTTGGTTTGAGAATTATAGGGGTCTTTTCTTCCAGCAGCCAGACGAATGGGCTTAGGCTGCTGTAAAGGATGAACAGATGTATAAAATTGCCCCTTGTGTCTGAATTCAAGAATTAGGCCCCGAGAATGCTTCAAAAGGGTAGCTGAACCTTAGGAAGCACCTTGGTTACCTTCATCAGCAAAACAAACAGTCGCTTACAGGTAGATTCTTAGCTTGGCATGAGAAGCTTGTGGCTTGGGAGCAAAACCATAATGAGTTTAGCATAAACAGAGAGAGAGCTATGAATTCCTATGAGAAACAGGGGTTTTAAGACAAGGGGGAATGAATTTTTAGAGGGTTTGTTGAAGAGAGAGATAGATGGGGGTATAATGGGTGTGTTGAGTAGTTTCCGGCAGCTTGACGAAAACTCTGTCAAGCTCTGGAACACTTTAACATGAGAGAAAATTGGAGGAGATAGAGGAATATGGCTCGAAATTGAAGGGCTCCAAGGGTGAGAGATGATGCTTGCTCTCTGGGTCTGGTTTGCTTGCCTTCGATTGAGTTGTTTTCAATGGGTAGGAGACACCCCCTTTTATATCCACTGGAAGCTCTTCCTTCCCAAGAAACCCTAATGGCTTTTCTACAATTTTGCCAAGTCTCCCCTTCCCTTTTTCTTCTCTCCTTTCGATTCATCCTCTTTTATGCAATTTTTCCTCAGTCCAAACACACCAAGACAAGGTTTTTGGGAGCTCTAAAGCCTTCCCGCAGCGGCTCCAGCATTGAACTCTTATTTTTGAACACCTCCGCACCTTCTTTCCTTACCTCTTCAATGGTAGGAGCTAGTAGGAGAAAGAAATTGGTAAGGACGTTGGTTTGAAGAGTGCCCCTCCTTCTAGCAACCTGTGCGCCCCATTATCCTCTGGATCTTTGCATGTTCTTCTTTGAAGTTTGCTATGCCCATGTGCTGGAGCCTCTCAACAACTCACCGACATACACTTTGGCTTTCATCGTGGTTCACGTTTTCAACTAAGTGCTAGAGCCTATAGATATTTTCTTAGTTGCTTGGGTTTTTACTAATGTGATAGGTTAGCCCATTAAGAGAATGGGCTAATTTCCTTAAATGATGGGCTATCTTATTATGGTGATGGGCTTATTTCCTAGGGTATTTGGCTCCCTTTTCTCTCTCTTTTATGCTTACCCACATATTTAGGCTCAAGAAATGGGCTTGAGTTTTGGGGCCCCCAAGCGACCCAAAACTTCCATTAATTTCTCGGCTCATCAATGGGCTTCATGAAAGCTTGTTACCATCCATACCACAACCCACTCAGCAAGCCCCTGACATTTGCGTGGCTTGGGCCCACTTAAGCTTGTAGCGTGGCTAGGTGTAAAATAATGATTTTTCGCTTGGCATGACATGTCGATTGGCGTGCTCAAATTTTATCGCCTTTGAAAAGGGATATGATGCTCGATGGGATAATTAGCATGGGCTCGTAGAGCCAGTGCATTTTATAGGCCACAGCATGGCGGATTGCATACTTATTTGGCATGGCACGTGGTCGTGGCTCATGCAAGTGTGCATGGCGAATTTCGCATGCTCCAAACTGGGTCTTTTCTTAATAAGGTGTCGCACTGGGCCAAAAATTTATTTGGGGCCAACCCTGGATTTTTTGGGCCTCAACAAGAATATAATGACAACTAGTATAGCAAATCTCCTTCTTCCTAAAGAATTGGTTTGAGAACACATACCCCACTTACAAAGCATTTCTGTGGCTCTAGTTTCCAAAAATATTTCCATATACAGTTTTCAGAAAGCAGTATAAAACAATGGCACTACAATTTCTTAACCCAAAACTAAAAAATTATTTTAAAAACAATACGTTTCCAGCTTTCCAGCTTGTTATGAACACCCTTTTGGCTGTATTGATTCCAGATAGTATGCAGACGAACAAATCAATACAAATTGACCCAAATTAACGTATGAAACTGTTAATTCAATAAAGCCCACTGCAAATTTTACTCATGAAACAAAACAAAAAGAAATTGACACGACCGGGCATACAAATTTCAAAAAAGAAAAAAAAAATCAAAACCATGAAAAAGACTTCAATTCCTACACAGTAAATAAAAATTTCAAAACCATGAAAAGGACTTCAAGGTAGAGAAGATCCAATTTCATCCAAATAAAAAAATATATATATATCATAGGAGAAAATATCCAATTAGAGAACTCAGTTAAGGAAATCCAAAAACAAAGAATACCCAAATGGTTTTTAATGATTAGAATACGATCTGCAGGAGGAGCAAGGATGGCCATGGCCTTCAATTGATAGTCGGGTCTTCTACCCGGAAAGAAAACATGAGGCCAAGAGAGAGAGAAATAACACCATGGAGTCTGATGCGAAGCGAGTGACAACAGATGAGGGTATTTTGGCATTTTAGAAAATTAAATAGGGATATTTTCGGTGTTTTGAAATTTTCATTAAACGAAGCCAAGTGCTTCCCGTGTATTTATTTGGCAGCACTTCTATGAAGAAGCATTTCTTAAGTGCTTCTTAAAAAACCACTTCAAGTGCTTTTGAATCCCACCCTAAGCGCTTTTACAATTTTTGCCAAACATCATTTTTAAAAGATAGAAGTGTTTTTACCCATTTGGAAGCGCTTTTAGCAATTTCAAAAGCACTCCCAAACAAGCCCTTATTATACCATATAAAATTTCAATACTCTTATCATTATAAATATAAGCTTATTATTTTTTATATTGGAGAGCATATGAAATTATTCAAGCCATTGTATATGTAATAACCTGATCCTAAATTAATATTTAATTATTAATTTATTCAAGTAAAAGACAATTTTACCCCGAGAATATTTTAATGGTTTAAAAGTTGACTTTTTGTTCAGGAAGGAATCTAGGGATTTCAGTTGTACCATTGCATAGAGCACATCGAGATGAGTCCGTAGACACTAGTGGGCTCAAATCAGAGTTATAACGAAGAAGTTATGATCTACGGAAGCTCAGTGGCATAACTATAAATATTTTGAAGTTCACTTTTTACAAACCTAGATTTTTCTTCTCCCTCGCGACCTCCACTAGTAGCCAACTTCAGACAGAGATTTCTCCTTCATCCAGCCACCAAATTCGATGCCACAACTTGCAGACTTTTCTCCTTTCTCTCCTTTTCACATCCATACCAATTTCCAACCTCCAAATCCAAGGAATTAAACCCAAAATTCGAGCAAAAAACAGAGCCATTTCGAACGAAGGTTTTTTTAAAGACAAAACTTTCTAGGTTTTTCAAAGACAAAATCATTCGTTCGAGGGCTTAAACAGTGGAATTGATCTTCGAACCAAGGTATAAAGTTACTCCCCTTGATGCTTGATCTGTAGGTATGATTATTGGCCGGTGGTTTGGAGTTTTCCGATTGCCGGACGGCGGGGTGTCAAGGTTGGGGTTTTGTCCTAGAATGATCTCCACGTTGTCCCAAATATGACGGTATGCTCGGATTTCAATTTAGTTATCGTTTGACTGTCGTTCGGATATCGCATAGTAGACGTTATCCAGGTTCGATAGGTTCGGACCGTTGGATCGACTTTATTTTCAAATATGTTGAACTAGGCACCTCTAGGATCGTGTAGGAATTCGCGGATCAAGAGTTGGAGTCCCGGATACTCCGATTCAATAATTCAAAGTTTAAATTAACGATAACCATCTGATCGTACGATTGCAAGCGATCCAACCATTCGATTTGGACCAAACTAGCAGGACATATTTATTAAACCTTGTTCGATTGGAAATCGGAGGTCGTGGGCTCCGAGGGCCTGGTTGACCTAATTTATAAAGTTTGACCCTCAGTTGACTGTGGGTCTTCTGAGGTAGTTTCACCTTCGAGAAGTGCTAGACGACCGTGTAAACGAGGTTTGACGGTTTTGATTACGTTTGGATTTTGAGTTTATGTTATAGTGTTTTATGAGATTCTTGGGAGTTATTCTGATATTCGAAGATTATCTTGTTATTTATTTATTTATTTATTTATTATTATTATGAGTATTATTAAAGTATATGATTGGGTGATATTGGATTATTCAAATGTTTATGAGTTATTAGGTAACCGCTTTTACTTTCTAAGGGTATTATACTATGTTTGGATGGGTAAAGTTGGGAACTGCTTATTAACTGGATTTTTGGTGTGGACGAGATATTAATTAAAGGCTTAATTACACTAATGCCCCCTGAAACTTTGGTCAAATCTCACTTTACCCCCCCCCCAAACTTAAAATGACCCACTTTCATCCCTTGACCGAGGTTTGGTGACCCACTTTGCCCCCTGCTGTTAACTCCATCCAAAACTCTGTTAACTTTGATGACGTGGCAGTGATATTTTTTAAATTTATTTTAATTTTTAATTATTAAAATTATTTAATTATATTTTTACTTATTAAAATTATTTAATTATATTTTTAATTATTAAAAAAATTTGATTATATTTTTATTTATATACAAAATTACAAAAACACCCCTGCCATGTCATCAGATTTAACAGAGTTTGAATGGAGTTGACGACAGGGGGCAAAGTGGATCACAAAACCTCGGTCAAGGGATGAAAGTGGGTCATTTTAACTTTGGGGGGGTAAAGTGAGATTTGACCCAAGTTTCAGGGGGCACTACAGTAAATATGCCTTAATTAAATATCTTATTACATGTTTAAAATTAATATATATACTCAATGGCTTGAAAATGATGAATCATGGACATTAGTTCTTAGCAGAATGCGGTACATATTTTAAGTGTAGTTGAGAACTAATTTTGGGAAAGTTTATGATAGGTTTTGGAATATGGTTTTCAAACCCGCCACAAGAGTACCCCCCCAGTTGCCTTTGAAACAGTTTTTCTTTTATGACAATGCCCCATGAGTTTCGGGGACACATGAACCGTGTGTCGCAAGGATATGCATTCTTGGGCTGACTACATGTCCCTGAGTTCTCCCAGGAATGCGGCTCGGGTTGACTTTGTGTTATCAAGGCCTGCGAGGATGTATCACATTATGAGACAGAAAAAATTGATGGTGTAATGTGGGAAATAAATAGAAATTCATGGAATTGATGGTATGTTATTGGAATTGACGGAAATTTGGTGGAATTGACGGATCACGAATGGGGGTACGCCTAGGTGGAGAGTATTTAAGTTTTGAGATGTTTTAAACTAAAAATTGAGGACTTTATCTTGGTATTTATGGGCGAAGGTTTTAATATATGTTTTTCTACTTAAGAGACAAGGATTAAGAGTTTTCTAAGTTTTAAGGATTTTGTATAATTCACGATTATTTTCTTAAGTGAAGTTTTATTTTACCACATCGTTACTTGATTTTATATACCCGTTTTGTTCTCCTTGCGTTTGTTTATTCTCCTCTCATTATTTTCTTTTCTTTTTAATTTCTTTTCATATTTGATTTTGCAAAATAGGTGGTAAACATAAAAGTTGAATATATTACTTGTCAATAAAACAAAGAGAAAGAACTACATGTGGCTTGATCCCTTGTTAAGGGTACGTAGGCAACCTAGAGTTACTAGGTGCAGCCACGTGACCAAGTGATTGAAAAGTTGTTCAGTTAAGTTATTTTGAAATCTGTTAACCTATTCATGTTGTTCCAAAAGTTGGGATCAGTTTCAGTTGGCAGAACGATTTATTGGATTTAAAGAGGCCTAAGGCCATTAAGATTTGATGTTTGGTTGCATGAATTCTATTATTGTGCATGTTGAATGGTTGTGGATATTTAAATTGCTTATTGTATAGGCGAAAAAGTTTGGGAAATGAGTAATTTACAGGGGAGACTTTGCCGAATTTTCGGAAGAAGTCAAACCCTAAAGAAACTTTGGATTTCATTAGAAGGACAATTTGGTCAAGTGTGCTCGGCACCTACTAGGTGTCGGACACGCACAGAGTTCGGCGCAGATTCCAAAGTAGAATTTGGGTCGGGTCCTGTCAGTATACAGTAAAAGACTTATGAAAATAGCGTAGATATTTGTGTAGTACTCCATCCTCAATAGGGATTAGATGAATGATGATACACATGACTTCTCTAATGATGTTGCAACCACAGGTTTTATACAAGCATTACCAAAGATCACTCTGTGAAGGACGGATGTGTGATCAATATCATTTGTGTTGGATCATCGAAGAAGTATAAAAACATCAAAGGGAGTAATTCTTTAGGGGGAGCATCCAATAATATTGCAAGATTAATTTACGGAACCAGTGCCAACTACGACATTCAAAAAGATGGTCAACAATATGGTTTAAAGATATTTTGTCAACATCAGGGGGAGCGTGCCATCAATAAGATCTTCACACACACTGTACTCTTTTTCCTTCGTCTAGGTTTTTGTCCCATTGGGTTTTTCCTAGCAAGATTTTTAACGAGGCATACTCTATATATGGTGGACATGCAAGGGGGAGTGTTATAAATACTTCGAATGTGGATAACCACCATTACATCCATTACCTCCACCTTTTGATATATTATAAGCTATGTTATTGGTATTGTAATTAGTAGCCTTGAACTCATAATTTGTGGGTAAGCTTCCTATTATTGTAAGCCTATAAATAAGTGATTATCAAAGAAGAAGATAGAGAAGTTTAATAGACTAATTTCTATTGTCTTCCTCTACTCCTCATTTCTCTCTACAATTTCCTTTAGTTAGATAACAACTATATTGTAATTCTAAATTGTTAATTTGGACAAAATGATCATGAAAAATGTGCATTTAATGTTGGCATCCTTCAATTTCATGCTTTGTTCCCCATCTTCTTCCTCTCTCTCTCTCTCTCTCTCTCTCTCTCTCTCTCTCATAATGTACATCCAGAGAGCAAGCTTCCCTCTCATCTTCAAAACCTAGCAATTTCGTGCACTATTTATCATTCTTCCCCATTTTCCCTCTTGGCAGAACTGTTCCAGTACTTGACAGAACTTTCGTCAAGCTGCCGGAAACTTAATCAAGCCACATGTTCCTCCTCCTCATCTCTTCCTCTCTCTCCTCAACAAATCCTCCCAGAAACTCTCTCTTCCCCTTACTTCGAGCCTCTATTTCTCATAGGAAACCCAAGCCTTCTCTCTCTCATGATAAACTCACGAATGCTCAGCTCCCATGCCACAAGCTTTTCATGCCAAGCCACAATATTTATCTGCAAGCGACTGTTGGTTTCATTGGTGAAGAAGACCAAGGTGTTTCCTAAGGCTCAGCTACCCTTTCGAAGCACACTTGGGTTCTGATCCTCGAACTCAGACACAAGGGTTGATTCCAGCCATTTGCTCTTTACAACATTCCAGGCCCATTCGTCAAGCTATTGGAACGAAAACGCCCATACAAAGGGCAATATGAAAGCCTCATTTAAGTTAAAGAAACAGGATCCAATATAAGGGTTTTTTTGTGTAGACAGCCAAGTCTTACCATCTAGCAAAGTTCATTCATCTATTCTCCATGATAAACAATGAGTGAGTGTGATCTAGTACGTGCACAACTCCATAAGTGGTCTCGAGCCCATTGTAACGAACGACAATATAATTTCATGACAACTAATATTACAGAGTCCATTAATTCAGTTCTTCGTTTTTCAAGGATGCTTCCGGTGGTACACTTGATTGAGGAAATTAGGAATGTGCTTCATAATTGATTTAGTCAACGTTGAGATTTTTCAATGAAATGTAAATCTATATTGTGCCCTGATTTAGGTGAAAAGAAGTTAAGGAAGAGGCTGGATGCTGCTTCGAGGATGAATGTGGTCAAAATCAATTATGTGGAGTATAATGTGCTTGATGGTGATATGAATGGTCTCGTGCACTTGCAAAACCACAATTGTACGTGTAGGAAGTTTGACTTAGAGCAACTCCCGTGCAAGCATGCTATTACGATATGTTAGCACTTGAAATTGAACCCCATACATACTCCTTCGCCTCTTCCTTGTACACTCAAGCTACATGGGCAGCTACATATGCTGAATCCATTTATCCTGTACCACCTCAAGGGACATGAGTTTTTTCCGAAAATGTCCAAAATGTAAATTTCCTGCCTTCTATTTCAAAGGTTATGACGGGTCGTCATAAGACGCAAAGAATACCTTCTAAAGGAGAGGACTCACGAGAAAGAAAATGCTCAAGACACAGCGTGAAGGGACACTACCGAAGTACATGCAAAGAAGCTATCCCCGTCACCAACAACAAGCAGGTCATTTAGATGTTATAAATGTTTAGTTTGTATGTCTCATTCCATTAAGTGGGGATCTTTGCTACCTAAGTTTATTTATTGTTTGTGCTCCTGACATATCACTGTTTTTGTTTTTGGAAATAGGTGTCTTTATAGGTACCCAATTATATAGATCATGATGCAACTATATGCAATATTTATTGAACGTGCATGTATGATGGACATTGCTCCATCACTTAAGTAGGACCTTCATGATGTCCAATGATATTTTGGTTTAACTTGTTCTCCGTTTGATGTTGGTAAATGAAGAAGATTATGTTATGTACATGTTTGTGTCCCTTTTATATCCCTTGTAATGTAATCCTTCACTAAGTGTTGTTTCACATTTTTGTTCTCTTTTGAAAGATGATTGGTGTAGAATCATATAGTGGGTGACTAAGAAACTTAAATTGAATTGTGGTGCAATACAAGGGCAATGCAAGTGGAATAAAAATGCAATACAAAGACTCCATAGTCCAACTACTATTTGTTTGCCAAGACAGACATGAAAAAAAAGGTGCTAAGACAACAATAAAGGAGCAATAGGAAGGCAATACATAATATTGATAGTCCAATTTCAGCCTTGTAATTGCCAGGACGGTGAAACAAAACGTGCTACGAAAGCAATAGAGGAGCAATATAAGGGCAATACGTAAACTTATGAGTCCAACTTCAACTTTATAATTTCCAAAACATGGTGAAAAAAAGGGTCCTATGAAACCAATAGAGGAGCAATAGGCAAGCAATATAAAGGCATTAGGAAGGCAATACGTAAATTTGATAGTCCAACTTCAACTTTATAATTGCTAAGACGCAAGTGAAAAAAACGGTGCTACAAAAGTAATAGAAGGGCAACAGGAAGACAACACGTAAATTTGATAGTTTAACTTCAACTTTATAATTGTCAAGATAGAGGTGAACAAAAGGGTGCTACGAAAGCAATGGAGGAGCAATATGCAGGAAATATAAGGGCAATAGGAAGGAAGTGTGTAAACTTAATAGTCAAACTTCAACTTTATAATTGCCAAGACAGAGGTGAGAAAAACCATGCTACGAAAGCAATAGAAAGGCAATAGGAAGGTAATATAAGGGCAATAGAAAAGCAATACATAAACTTAATAGTCCATCTTCAACTTTATAATTGTCAAGAGAGAGAAGAAAAGAATCATGCTACGAAAGCAATAAAAGGGCAATAGGAAGGCAATACGTAAACTTGATAGTCCAACTTCAACTTTATAATTGCCAAGACTAAGATTTAAAAAAAAAACGTACTAAGACATCAATAGAAGGCAATATAAGGACAATAAGAACGCAATACGTAAACTTGATAGTCCACCAACTTTATAATTGCCAAGACAGAGGTAAAAAAATGTGCTAAGGCAGTTGTATACGAGTAATAGGAAGGCAATATAAGGGCAATAAGAACTCAATACGTAAACGTAGTCCACCAACTTTATAATTGCCAAGGCATAGGTGAAAAAAAGGTCATAAGATAGCAATAGAAGTTCAATAGGAAGGCAAGATAAGGGCAATAAGGAGCCAATACGTAAACTTGATAGTCTAACTTCACCTTTATAATTGCCAAGACAGGTTAAAAAAACCTAGTGCTAATACAGCAATAGACGAGTAATAGAAAGGCAATATAAGCACAATAAGAACGGAATATGTAAACTTAATAGTCCACCAACTTTATAATTGCCAAGACATAGGTGAAAAAAGGGTGCTAAGACAGCAACAAATGAGCAATAGGAAGGCAAATACGGGCAATAAGAATGCAATATGTAAACTTGATAGTCCACCAATTTTATAATTGACAGAATATAGGTGAAACAAAGGTGCTAAGATAGCAATATAAGAGCAATGTGAAGGCAATATAAGGACAATAAGAAGGCAATACGTAAACTTGATAATCCAACTTCAACTTTATAATTGCCAAGACAGAGGTGAAAAAAGGGGCCTGAGATGGGATATTACTTATATATCAACTTTCTATTAACCATATATAACTTATACCTGAACTCAATCAATAACATGAAGGAAATTTGTTATTGCACATAAAAGATTGTATAACGTAACGTCATCTATAATTTGACCATATATCATCATCACAACCTTGTATACCAACTCTTGAGACATTTCATTGTTATAAACCATTTATTGACATTTGTGTATGCATTAGGGGTGGCAATTTCCGATATGACCGATTACATGACTTGAAACCCGCACGAAAAAAGCATTACCCGAACTTGCACAATTAATAATTGGGTAATTTTCGGGTCAACTCGTTATGACCCGTTTATTAAACGGGTGGGTTTCGGGTCAACCGGCCAACTCACTAAAATACATGTTTAACCCGTTTATTAAATGAGTTGTGTTCAAGGTCTTAAATATCGATAGTTTTGGAAATATCGATGGTTCAAAAACACGGAAATATCGATGGAAATATCGAGAAAATATCGATATTGATAAAAATTGGATAAAAACCACGGAAATTGTGATAAATACATGGAAATTTTTAATGAAACTTTAGAAGAAGTTTATTTAGTCAATCATCTATTATTTTCACACAAAAGATTGGAAAGAAATGCATTGCATAGTGGGTTTGAGTGATTTAAGTTGATTATATTGCGAGCTGACAAACTTTGTGACTTTAAAAATTTGGAGTAATTAATGAAAGAGAATTAAATATCCCCTAGTAATTTATTTATCATTTTTTAGTACAATATTTTACACTTTATAAATTGCATGGTAAGAGTAAACTTATTTTACGTTATTCACTGGACATGGTACACGTTGTTATATTTATTATTTATCAAAAATTGAAAAATAATTAAAGATGTAAACCAACTTGATTTGTCATGAAAATTAGGCACTTTACCATGCTTAAAAAATAATAGTGAAGATTGAAAATTAACTAAGAACATAAATAAATTTATCCAAGGAAGAATTAAATAGTAAATAAAGAAAATGATTATATAGATTTAAGTAATTAAGCAACAATTTGAAGGGGAATTTAGTAATGTAAGTACTTATAATGAATAATAAAATAATCAATAACATTAAATGGATTAAATAGAAAAGAAATATTAAGTAATTAAGCAACTATAAAACAATAAGTAATTATGTTAATGTCTATTTTAAGAAACAACTTGCAAGTGGTATAAATACGAGGTTTCATAGTTTATAATCACAACATGATGACTAGCATGGTGGTTATGAGGCAACGTATCTTGGAATGAGAGGAGGGGTTCGAACCCCAGTGTGTGCGTGCGTGAGTGTATTTACGTGAGTTCTTTAATTTTTGAAATTATCGATATTTTGTTCATTGGTTGTGTTAACTTGTTTAATTTGAAACCCTAGAAGAAGAAAAAACACATATGTAATATAAGTTATTAATTTGATACCCTAGAAGAACTTACCTATCTGAATAATTCACTTCACACGCCTCCAAACTAAACCTTTATTGCATCTCCCTCTCTCTGCGTCTCCCCCTCCCGCTCAGTCTCTCCATCTCCCTTCCTTTGCATCTCTCTCTCTCCCTTTGCATCTCTCTCTGCATCTCCCCTCCGTCTCGTCTCTCGCAGCATCTCCCCTCCATCTCTACATCTCCCCTTCATCTCTGCGTCTCTCCTCCATCTCTGTGTCTCAAATCTCCTACAACAAATTGGGAAATACCAGGGGTTGAGGCCTCAGATTGGGATCTAGATTTGAGTGTCTCCCTTTGCATCTTTGCCTCTACGATTCCCTCTTAAGTATCCCCGTCAATCTCACTTTCTCTCTTTTCTTGGTGTTTGAATTCTTTGTTTTGCTGTGTTTGTTTTCTTTGTTACTAAGAATGAGATAAGTTGCAGCTTGACCATGATTCATTCATTGAAAATCATATTTTATTAAATAAAAACCACGAAAATGCCATGCAAAAAACTGCTTGACCAAGCTAACATTAGAATGAGATATTTAAATAAATAATTTAGGCATGGCTACTGTTTACACCATAATCAATCGAGCATATCTAGTACCAAAACGACTAACATCCAGGCAGACACGCCTTCTTTC
Organism: Prunus kanzakura; assembly: GCA_020521455.1. Taxonomy (NCBI): domain Eukaryota; kingdom Viridiplantae; phylum Streptophyta; class Magnoliopsida; order Rosales; family Rosaceae; genus Prunus; species Prunus kanzakura. The sequence continues at coordinate 228,903 of BPUM01000179.1, forward strand.
CTGCTGAAGGAAGACACTCTTCCAAGGCGACTAACACCTGCCGAAGCTCCCGACTGTCGAACCTAGCCTTCAAGGACACGTGCCACCACCACAGCAACTTGCACAAAGTTCCGATGAACTTTGTACAAGCCTCCCATTTTCACCTCTCTATTGTTTGTGCCTAATAAATCACGGCCATAAATTGGCCGGGGGAACTTCTCTTCTCGGTCTCAAGCTGAAACGCAGCGTTTTGTCAAGGTGTTTGGCACTCCAGAGAAACGAGAAAAATCACCAAGGCATGGTTATCTCGGCCAAAGTTATAGGCCGAGGCCGAGATCGAACAAAGGTCACGGCCAAAGACATTAAAGTCAGATCATCACGTGACAGCAGGGTCCCACGCTCCATTTAATGAAGCAAGGTCTCTGTTTATTGCAGCAAACCCACTGGCCAAGAATGAGCATTTAATACGCGAGGGAAGGTGGGAAGTGATTGGAGTCAGGATTTGGTGACAGAGATCAGAGTGATTAGACGCCAACATTCTCACAAAGCTCTTTGCAGCTTGAGAGATTAGGTAATTGGCTATCAGAGCAATAAATGCGTCTCCACGGCCAGAAGCGCAGAGCCCACGATCAGGGCGGCGGCCGAGATTCACCGGGATTCATGGAGTCACACCACCATACTTCACGATCCCAAATGTCGATTGGACTACCCACTTGGCATAATCAGGCTCCACCATGCAGGTTTTCAGCCTCGATTACCCCTCCAGGAGCTCTGCCTATAAATACAAGACTCAGGACTACTTTCAAAGGGTTCAAACACCAAACCAAAGCCTCCCACGGAGCAACTTATATTTTCCTGTAATGCACTTTCAATATCTTTACTTGCTTTCCTAGGAGTAGTGTTAGTTTGTAAGGAAAATCCATTCATCAATATATCAAACGACCCTTGATTTTCAAGGCGCCGGAGCACCACCCTTGTTGTTCGCTCACTCACCCCATATATCATACGACCGCCGCTCATCGAGTAGCGCGCCGGAGCACCGCCCCAAAACCCACCAAACACCACCACTCAACGGCCTTGTAGTTCAGGCCGTGAACCTTACAGCCGAGACTAGTTCCTCTCTCGGCTACAATCGTTTGATTAGAAGACGAGTCCAGACAGGCGCACCATCCAAAACACACTCACCCACTTCAAACATCTCGACGCACGGTAGACCGTGCTGGCACGCCCGCGCACAAACGCACCCCGTCCAAAAGCAGGAAACCGCATGTTAAACGCGAATCCCCTCGGCCCGGAACCCCAGGCCGTGAGATTCGCGCGGCAGACACTTTTGGCACACCCGGTGGGACTCTTGTCAAAAATTTATGGTGGAAACCAGGGCACAGGCGAAGCTCAAAAACAAAACGATCGAAATGACTTCTGAGACTCCTGAGTCCACATCACCAATCACCGAGACCGTACATTCGATCGGGATCTCGGCCAGCATCCTGGTAACGACGGATCGCTCGGCCGAATCCATGCAGGGGCAAGCGGCAGTGGAAGAAATGATGTCCAGGCAGACCTACAGGATAGAGACATCCTTCATGGCCGCAATGGACAGGTTCTCTTCGGAGCTGCGCACGCTTTTTCAAGAAAGGATGCCGATAACCTCACCGGCATCACCTCCCAGAACAAGTCAAGGGAGCCGAGGGCGTGAAAGAATCGAGCCTTACGGCGAAGGCAGTAGCCTCGGCGTCTCGGCTCACCCCCAAGCATCAGGTCACGGCCAGCACTCGGTGCCGCCGACAAATAGCTGGGGGCAGTCCCAGACCACGTGGGTAAGTCCCGGGCCAACCTACTCAGCAGAGGTAGTGCGTGGGCCGCTCCATGCTTTAGCCGTGTCATTAGGGCACAGCAGCCCTGCACATCCTACGATCCATCCACTCGACCCAGTTCATACTGCGGTCGTCCACACCCATCTTGGTCCAAACAGCGCAGCCGCTGCATTATCACAGCAGTACGGTCAGAGCAATGCGACTGTTTCACCATCATCACAAGCGTCGTTGTTATCGCCAGGCACCCACCTCCACTACGGGTCGGCCGTCCCAGCTTCAACGCACACGCCCCTGGTCCAAACTCACGGCGCCCACTCGGCGACAATCAACTCGGTCATTCAGACCGAGCCCTTTGTTCAAACGGCCACGCAGGCTAGGCCACACAACGACGCGCAGCAGGGCCCACGACCGAATGCGGCCCAGCATGAGGCACCGCATCAGGGGCTCCGATTTGAGGACGTCCGACGGATGATCGAGGACGGCCTAGCCCAGAGGCGGCCAGACATGCCAAGATATACTCGGCCGTACCCACCAGAAATCGACCGAGTCCTTCTCCTCCGGAATTATCGGTTGCCTGAATTCATGTTATTCTCCGGGGATGGGCAGGCCACATCCATTGAACACATAGGCCATTTCACGGCCCAGTGTGGAGAGGCCGATTCGGACGCCCAGAAGCTCCGTCTATTTGTCCATTCTTTAACCGGCGCAGCATTCTCTTGGTTTATAAACCTCCCGCCAAACTCAATAAGGGATTGGTCTGATATGGAAAGAGTATTTCACGAACATTTTTATCAGACCAACCGAGAGATAACAGTCGCCGAGCTGGCAAGGATGAGCCAAGCATCGGACGAATCACCTCGTGATTACCTACAACGATTCAAGACCTGTAGGAATTGGTGTCGCACGAACCTACCAGAGAGAGAGTTTGTCAAAATGGCCGAGGAGGGATTGGAGTTTGAGTACCGGAAGAAATTCCAGGGGATCGAGTTCCGGGACATGCACGACCTCACCAACAAAGTGGACAGGTATGCTTCCTTGTTAAAAGAAGAGATGCAGAAGAAGACGGCTTCGAAAGGGACTTATTACCGAAATCCCATCGTCAGCTACGCCTACACAGACGGCTCCACGGGGGCCGAGGGTGACGAGGTAGAGATGAGCTCGGCCGAAGTTAGCATAGACAAACCCTTCGTCTGCAAAGGGCTTGTTAAGACTGACAACAGCCGTACGAAAATTCCTGACGCTAAATTTGCAACGCGGGAAACGAAGGCCTACACTTTTGATCTAACGAGGGCCGAGGCTATTTTCGACCTGCTATTGGCCGAGAAAATGGTCAAATTATCTTTCGGCCACAAAATTCCGAAACCCGAAGAGCTCAAAGGAAAGACGTTTTGCAAATACCATAGTTCTTGGTCTCATAATACCAACAACTGTGTTGTCCTGCGAGATGTCATTCAGAAATTGATTGATGAGAAGAAGCTTCAGTTCCCAGAGAAGACAGCCATGCAGGTTGACTCCAAGCCGTTCCCCCCACCTGTTGTCAACATGGTCGACGCCCAACTACCGGCCGGGTATAGCGGAACTCGTTGGGTGGCAAAAGAGAAGGGGCCATTGACCGAACCAGAGCCATTGTTGTGCGAGCATTGCAAACATGAGATCGGTCAATCCAGGCCGCACGAGAACAAGAGGAAGGCCGCCGAGCCATCACAGCCAAAGAAATTCGGCGGTCAGCACAGCCGTCGGTCGGCCGGCAGGACGGTTTTTGAACGATTGGGGGCACAAGCCTACGGTGCCTCGGTAGGTCCTAAGGATGAGGCCGGTCCTAGGCTGTTAGAGACTTTCAAACCACCGGTTATGCATGACGACCGATGGTACCATTCACGGCCTGGGGGCAGGGCCGAACCACTGACAAAAACCCAGCTGAGAAGAATGCAGAGACAAGTTCAGCAGGCCAGGATGCAGACGGCCGAGACCGAAGGCTCGAAACGACAAAGAAAAACCATGGCTGCAGACGGGCCGTCATCTGAATCGATTGTGTCCCCCACGGCGATGGCGGCCGGCAACAAGCCTTTGAAGACCTCGGAGCCTTGCCCATTTCGGTTCAGCCAAAGGCCGCGATCGTAGAAAAGACTGACGAAGGTGTCGTCAACATCTACCGCGAGAAAAACCCCCCTTTTTCGGCCGACGGTTTGTCCTTTCTGAAAGGATTTCATGAAGACCATTCGGCCATAGATCTATACGGCATGACCCCTGAGAGCCGTGAAATTGTGGAGTTAGCCCTAAAAAAATACGAAGGCAGAGGCGCTCCTCATCACCCGCAGCTCTGATTCGGCCATTAAGGCCGTATACCAGGCGAATAGAGAGGCCAGAGCGAAGAGTCTGCCGAGCTACCAACCCGACCTTGGCGGATTGGAGGCCGATGCCCCTTTTAGCAAGGGCGATTTGGAATATCTCCGCCAGTATTTTTCGGTAACTCCGGCAGATGCTGTTTTTGGCCTGACAACTGAGGAGAGAGCCAGGGTGAACCGCCTGGAAAATTACTTGATATCCAGGGACACCTTGGCAAACGCTAGACGGGCCCTCAGAGAGGAGACCGAGGCCTCGGGACCCTCTAAAACCAAAGCACCCACAGCCGATATCCCGGGGACAGCGGGGCCCATAATCGAGGGCTTCGGTGACCCTTTCTTCGGGCATGAGGCCGAGGACGACCCCACTTTAGGGATCTCAGATGGAGAATATGAGGGGATCCTCAGGATGGCCGAGGAAGAAGTCTTCGCCGAAGACGGCCGCGAGGCCGAAGAGGGAGCTGGCAGGGGGAACCCACTGGAGCAAGAGGAGTTCAGCATCAACATGGTCTTGGTGCTGCCATCCGAATTTTCAGCACCAGGGGGACAGATAAACGGCCTGGATGATGACGTGGCCGAGGAGCAGCTTGGTCAGAGGCCAAAAACAAAAGAAGAATTGTTGGCCGTGGCTTTTAACGAGGTCATACCTAGAGACGAACCGAACAAATATCGACACCTCAAACCGTTATACATTTCGGCTCATATTGAGGGGGTGCCCGTGTCCAAAGTTTTCGTCGATTGTGGGGCGACGGTCAACATCCTTCCGTATTCCCTAATGAAGAAGCTGGACAAATCAAAAGGGGACCTCATCCCCAGCGATGTGGTCATGAGTAGCTTCGTCGGCGACAAGTCCAAAACCATTGGCGTGTTGCCGTTAAAAATTACCGTAGCCGACCAAACAAGGGTCGCGGCTTTCTACGTGGTCGAGTCCAGCGTCGACTACAACATATTGCTCGGCCGCGACTGGATCCACCAGTCCGGGTGCATACCGTCTTCTCTCTTCCAATTATTATTCTTTTGGGACGGTCAGAAGGTGTCTATACACCCGGCCGACGAAAAACCTTTCGAGGCCAACGCCGTTCAGGCTCGGATCTACGACGATGATGTTGGGTGGGTTGTTCTTACCGGCCACGATGCAGAAGGCTGACCAACCATAACAACGGCCCAGAAGGTATTGGAATTAGGCGTCGAGAATATCCGCCAGGATTCGGCGCACGAAGTGTTGATCGACCTCACCAGCCTATAGATGTCAGACAAAGCCACTAAAGAAGAGGGAGCGGCGGCCGTGAAAGATTTGGTAGAAAGACTGCTGGAACACTGGGCGGAGGAGTCTTTGCGGCCGAATTCGCCAATCAACTTGATTGAATTTCTCCACGAATCAGACGAGGCGGACGTTCTAACGTTGGACGACCTGGAAACAGCACCCGCCGAGATGGAGGACGACTACCCCGAAGTACAGGACCCTTTGTTGGAAATAAATGTAGGGTCAGAGGCCGAGCCACGGCCTCTTTTTGTAAGCCACCTTTTGGATCCTGAGTTAGCGGCCGAAATTATCGGCCTGCTCCATGAATATAAAGATTGTTTTGCTTGGGATTATCATGAGATGCCAGGTTTACCAAGGAGTTTGGTCGAGCACGAATTAAAAATCAAGGAGGGGTTCAAGCCGTTCCAGCAACCACCAAGGCGTTTCTCGACCGAGGTTCAGCTCAAAGTCAAGGAAGAAATTGAACGGCTCCTTAAAGCCGACTTTATCCGAACAGCCCGATACGTCGAGTGGTTGGCCAACATTGTGCCAGTGCTAAAAAGGACTGGGGCTTTGAGGGTTTGCACTGATTACAGAAACCTCAATCTCGCAACCCCCAAGGACGAATACCCCATGCCTATGTCAGATCTCCTGGTAGATGGGGCCGCAAAACACGAGCTTTTGTCTTTCATGGACGGCCATGCAGGTTACAATCAAATTTTCGTGGCCGAGGAAGACGTCCACAAAACGGCATTCAGGTGTCCCGGGGCTATCGGAACCTATGAATGGGTAGTCATGCCGTTCGGCCTAAAGAATGCCGGCGCGACATACCAGCGAGCTATGAACCTGATTTTTCACGACCTTATCGGCCGAACCGTTGAAGTCTACATCGATGACGTGGTTGTAAAATCCCCATCTAAGGCCGACCACGTAGGACATCTCCGGCAGGCTTTTGACCGGATGCGAGCGCATGGTCTAAAAATGAACCCTAAGAAGTGTGCCTTCGGCGTCACCGCCGGGAATTTCCTCGGTTTCTTGGTTCACCAACGAGGAATCGAGGTGGACAAGAATAAGGCTACGGCCATTATGGCGGCCCCTCCACCGAGGACCAAGAAGGAGCTCCAGTCTTTCCTCGGCAAAGTCAATTTCTTAAGACGGTTTATATCAAATCTGGCGGGAAAGATCCGGCCATTGTCCCCTCTGCTTAAACTAAAAGACACCGAACGGTTCATATGGGGGACAGAGCATCAGGCGGCCCTTGACGACATCAAGAAATATTTGTCCCAGCCGCCGGTCCTTATGCCGCCAACAAGAGGGAGACCATTGAGGCTCTACATTTCGGCATCAGAAGGCTCTATCGGTTGTTTGCTGGCTCAGAACAACGAGTCTGGGCGAGAGCAGGCGGTACATTACTTGAGCCGCACTCTCAACACGGCCGAACTAAACTACTCGCCAATCGAGAAGTTATGCCTAGCACTCTATTTCGCGGCCACCAAATTGCGGCATTACATGCTCCCATCAGTCGTCCAGATTATTTCCAAGACAGACCTTATCAAGTACATGCTCACTCGGCCGATTATACGCGGCCGAATTGGGAAGTGGACGATGGCGTTATCCGAGTTTACCTTTCAATATGTGGCTCAGAAGTCGGTCAAAGGTCAGGCTTTAGCCGATTTCTTGGCTCATCACCCGTCCCAGAAACAGGAGGAAGAGTTGGAGGTCGAGATCGGCATGGCCCAGATGGAAAAGAATTACTGGACTATGTACTTCGACGGGTCCAGTACCGAGGCCAGGTCAGGGGCCGGGGTCGTAATTGAATCTCCCCAGGGGCAAAAGGTGGCAATTCGCATTCCAACTCGACTTCAAATGCACCGACAATCAGGCCGAATACGAAGCACTCATCATCGGTCTCGAGATTTTAAAGGAGATGAAGGCGACCCGCGTTTTGGTTTATGGTGATTCTCAGCTGGTGATTAACCAACTAACCGGGGAATACCAGTGCACGAGCGAAAATTTAGCCATGTATTACGTAACGGCCCTCAACACGGCCGATGGGTTCTCCCGAATTTCTTTTGTTCACGTCCCGCGCGCCGAGAACCATGAGGCCAACGAGATGGCCCAGGTAGCGTCAGGCGTAAACATCCCAAGGCACCGACCACGACCGCGTGATAAGGATCGAGAAGCGTACCTTGCCAACTTTGGCCGAACGAGGGATGGCAACGCAGGCATCATCCGATGTTACCGACGAGGTCGACATGGCCGAGGCCGATTGGCGCTACCTCATAGTGAAATATTTGCGCAATCCTTCCGGCAGCCATGAAAGGACTACACGTTTTCGAGCTCGGTGTTATCTGATTTATCAGAATGAGCTGTATCGAATGGGGTCAGACGGTTTATTGCTCCTATGTCCCAACGCCGAAGACATCAAGATCATCATGACCGAGTCTCACGAAGGGACTTGCGGCGCTCACCAGTCTGGCGTCAAGATGAGGTGGTTGATCCGAAGGCACGGCTATTATTGGCCGACCATCTTGAAGGATTGTATAGAATACGCGAAGGGATGCGTCAAGTGTCAAATCTACGGCCCCATACAAAGGGTACCGGTTGACGCCTTCCACCCGGTTACCAAACCTTGGCCGTTCAGAGGGTGGGCCGTGGATATCATCGGTAAAATCCATCCGGCCGCATCCAACCAACATGCGTGGATTTTAGTGGCGACCAATTATTTTACTAAGTGGGTCGAGGCCGAGTCTTATCGGTCAATATCCAGCGCACAAGTGGTCAGATTTTTCGAGAGCCACATTGTCCATCGGTTCGGTATCCCAGAAACGATCACCGCCGACAACGGCCCGGTGTTCGCATCAGCCGAAACACGAGAATATACCGAAAGCATGGGAATCAAGTTGGTCCACTCAACACCTTATTTTCCCCAATCTAACGGACAGGCCGAGGCGAGCAACAAGGTAATCAAAGGCATCCTTGAGAAAATGATCGAGGAAAAACCTAGGGCGTGGCACGATCTACTTCCCGAAGCCTTTTGGGCTTACCGAGTCTCAAAGCGATCGGCCACAGGCACATCTCCCTACGCCTTAACCTACGGTCACGACGCCATTGTTCCTTTAGGAATTAAGGGTTCGGTCTCTTCGGGTGACCGAGCAGCTCAGACAAGAGGGGAAGGATTACACGCAGGCCATGGTTCAAGAATTGGAGGACTTGGAGCAATCCAGGCTCGATGCTTATAACTTAATGCAGGCACAGAAGCAGATCGCGGCGAGAGCTTACAACAAGAAGGTTAAGCAAAAGACTTTCGCCGAGGGCGACTTAGTATGGCGAGCCGTGCTTCCTATTGGGACGAAGGACCCTCGGTTCGGCAAATTCTCGCCTAATTGGGAAGGGCCGTTCATTATTGAACGAATCCTTGGCCGAGGTGCATTTCAGTTAAAAGACAGGGATGGAGAATTGCACAACTTACCAATCAACGGCCAATATTTAAAAGATATATCCCGTCATTATGGGAGACGGCCGCGAAAAAGTTATGAAAAGGAAATATGCAACACAACAAAGATGGGTCAAAAAATTCATGATTCATTTTATTCGTTTAAGAGCACACGTTTACAAGGAAACGGCCAGGTCATGGCCGAGTACACACACATAAGGAAAATCACATCCTAGATCTACGTACGCGTAGCTTCATGGTCTTCTTGCTGGGCAGTCGAACCTATTTTTCTCTCCCGAAGCCGTATCCCCGCCATTCCCTGCCGACGATTAGTCTCGGCCAGAAACCTCGGCCAGCCTAAAAAAGCCGGCCGTAGGAAGAAAAAGGGTGCACGCCGCATGAAGGAGGCTAAGAGGAAGGGCCGTCACTTCAATCGCGGCAAGGGCCGCCATCCAGGGCACGAGGAGCGGCCACCACCCCGGACATGGTAAGCAGTCGCCATTCTGGCAGTGGCGGCGGCCATCTTTCAAGCCGTGGCAGTAATTGTCACTCTGGACATGGTAAGCAGTCGTTATCCTGGCCGTGGTAGGAGCCATCACCCCAACCTTGGTAAGGGCCGTCACTTCGGCCACGGGCGTTACCGAGGTACTCAGCCCATTGGACTCGGCCATAGTGGAATCATCGTATTGACAAGTCATCTGAAACAGGCCGAACTGTTGAGACAGGGGACTCAGTAGATATGGCTCCCTGATTCTGGAAGGATTACGATGAGGGCCATTAAAGCAGGTTGAAATATGGAAGGAAGACCCCAGAATATCCAAAGGAAGAGAAAGGATTACTGAGTGTTGGAAGGGTCTCAAACCTATGGAGGCTGAGGAAGTTGGGAAAGGCCAGTATGAACTTTCGAAAGGCATTGAACTCAGAAAGACCTGGAGGTGTGAAGGAAATGCGAAGGAGTGGGTTTTTATACTCATACTGGAATTCAAGGTGGCATGATTCTCGTGAAACGAAACGGCCGGACAGCACATCTGGAGCACGCGAAATTATGACAGAAACCTGGCGGCCGGCGTTTGGAATTGCAGAGCAGAATAATGGCTTGTGCGAATTAAGGGCATGGTGACACGTCGATAGTTCAGAGGACCGTCGTTTTACTTGACAAGACAGGGTGACGCCTCGCGTGAACTTAAGCAATAATGACTTACGCGACGTACTTAAGGCATTAAATGCGCCAACTGGACTGCGCATTTAATGCCCCAGTTGTCAATCACCTCGGAAGGCTAAGGGTCCATCCCTTGGAATCCATTCGGCCCCTACTCACGCCAAGGCCGAAGAATCCAGGGATGTGGGGGGCAATGTTTGTGCCTAATAAAGCACGGCCATGAATTGGTCGGGGGAACTTCTCTTCTCGGCCTCAAACTGAAACGCAGCGTTTTGTCAGGGTGTTTGGCTTTCTAGAGAAACAAGAAAAAATCACTAAGGCATGGTTATCTCGGCCAAGGTCACGGCCAAAGGCATTAAAGTCAGATCATCACGTGACAGCAGGGTCACACGCTCCATTTAATGAAGCAAGGTCTCTATTTATTGCAGCAAACCCACTGACCAAGAATAAACATTTAATGCACGAGGGAAGGTGGGAAGTGATTGGAGTCAGGATTTGGTGACGGGGATCAGAGCGATTAGACGCCAACATTCTCATAAAGCTCTTTGCAGTTTGAGAGATTAGGTAATTGGCTATCAGAGCAATAAATGCGTCTCCACGGCCAGAAGAGCAGAACCCACGATTAGGGCGGCGGCCGAGATTCACCGGGATTCATGGGGTCACACCACCATACTTCACGATCCCAAATGTCGATTAGACTGCCCACTTGGCATAATCAGACTCCACTATGCAAGATTTCACCCTCGATTACCCCTCCAGGAGCTCTGCCTATAAATACAAGACTCAGGACTACTTTCAAAGGGTTCAAACACCAAACAAAAGCCTCCCACGGAGCAACTTATATTTTCCTGTAATGCACTTTCAATATCTTTACTTGCTTTTCTAGGAGTAGTGTTAGTTTGTAAGGAAAATCCATTCATCAATATATCAAACGACCCTTGATTCTCAAGGCGCCGGAGCACCACCCCTGTTATTCGCTCACTCACCCCATATATCATACGACCGCCGCTCATTGAGTAGCGCGCCGGAGCACCGCCCTAAAACCCACCAAACACCACCACTCAACGGCCTTGTAGTTCAGGCCGTGAACCTTACAGCCGAGACTTGTTCCTCTCTCGGCTACAATCGTTTGATTAGAAGACGAGTTCAGACAGGCGCACCATCTAAATACTTTCACCCGCTTCAAACATCTCGACGCACGGTAGACCGTGCTGGCACGCCCGCGCACAAACGCACCCCGTCCAAAAGCAGGAAACCGCGTGTTAATGCACATCCCCTCGGCCCGGAACTCCAGGCCGTGAGATCTGCGCGGCAGACAGGGGGTAGGTAGCGTAGTCTTGGACTTGGAGGAAAGGAAACGTGGGATTTGGCTGCTGTGTAGGGCCCCATGTGTTAAAATAAGCTTATTAATTTATATATCTTATCAAATAACAATGCATAAAAAAGAGTTAGGGTTATTTTGGTAGGCATAGGTTTGATTTTATATGGGTAATTTTTCTTTTGGGAAAAATTGGAGTAGGCAGCAGTCTACTCTGCCCTTGGTGTAGGATTGCCATTGATTGCCTCAATCCCTCTTTTAAAGCACCTCCAGTGCAAGCCGAAACCAGGGCAAAAGGCAGCCTCAGGCCCCAAACGCCCCCTCCAGTACGCAAAGTCCAGCCTGGGCAAGAGGTGGGACCCACTAGCCCGGACAAGTACATGGGCAAGAATCAACTGGGCTATTGCCCAAAGGCTGCTGACGTCAGCGTGACGTCAACGCTGAACCTCAGCTACCAGAAACCAACTGCTACAAGCGACGTGGCTTCTCCTGGAGCCTCCGATCCCAAAATCTTATCCAATCCAATGACTCTCCAATTTTTGGCTAAAAAAAATTGAAAATTTTTGTAAAAAATATTTAAAAAATTCTGGAAATGTTTTCTATAATTACCTACCAATATTATTCACTTTCCACACCAAATCTTCATACATATTCATCTCCTTCCAATATTTTTCACTTTTCACACCAAATTTTCTACTACAAAATTCCATTTGTGCAAAAATACAAATGCCCTCTTCCATCGAAGCCGGAGGGTCGTGGACAAACATTCGAAGAGGTCAAAATCTTGGCAACGAGGTAAAAAAAAATTAATTGTCGTTTTATTCAATTTAATGTCATTTTTTAAAATATATTTCTTGCATTTCCAATTTCATTTTTTTAATAGATTATTGAAGGGAAAACAAAAAAGAGGAAAACCATTACACATGGCTCCTCAAGTGAACAATGCTTGCAGTCGGTTCCAGTGGTGCGTTCCGTGTCGGAAATAATGGCACTATTACGTCTTCCGAAGGAAAATATTCCCCCACGAAGGAAAATTTAATTCGAGAATTTATCCAAAAATGTTATCTGAAAATTTAGGTGAGAATTTTATAATAAATAGTGACATGTGGCAACCGAAAATATTATCTGAAAAGCTTATCAAATTAATGGTTAAGTATAAAAAAATAGAAAATAAATTAAAGTTAATAGTAATTGTGCTTGCCCTTGCCATTGCCCTTTGGGGTGGAACCAAAAAAGGAAAGGCTGCCACTATTCACATGAATAGTGACAAACCTTACCTTGCCTTTGCCTTGGCCTTACCTTTTGGGGTGGAGGTGCTCTTATATAGACTCATGCATTGTATGTTTTGTGCACATCAATCAAATGACCTCCTAAGATAGTTGGCAAAAGTTTTATTTTTAACCAAGTGTGTGGTAGAGTAAGTTCTTCCCTTTTGGTAAATTTTAATTTTATTTAATGATTTCAAAATATGAAACTCGTCGAGGCCCCACATATGTGGGAGCAAATAATTCGGCTTCCAATCAAAAGACACCATGTGAACAAGAAGAATATCTTTTAGGTCAATTAATTGAGCCCATTTATTTGCCAAATTAATTGATACTAAAAATAGAGATGTTATCTTAAATATGGGATATTATCTTTATTTAAAAAGATAATATCACCAATTATGATATTATCCTAATTTGGAGATGTCATCATCAAATTAGGAGATTTGATCCCAATCAAATCCCTAATAGACTCAATCTCTACAATTTAGGGAAAGAATAAATTCCTTCCAAATAGGAATTATTCGTTGAAAAACCCTGGATTCGTAGAGCCCTATAAATGTACGGCTTCACTCAACACACAAGGTAATTCGAAACTCAGTTCCTAAACCCTAGAAAAATACCCGAAGCTCCTCTCTCCCTCTCTCATAGCCGACGACATCCCTAGCTGCCAGCCTTTCCATTTTTGTCTCTCCACACAACTCCAGCCACCCAGTTCTCACCCTAAAGAAAACTCCATATCCTTTTCCAGCTATTGTTTCTCCTATATTCAATCGAACTAACTTAGGCATCGGAGGGCCTTTGGCCAACACCCCTCAAGTGTGGTCTTTTACTCCAGTTTGATTTTACACGGATTGAGGAAGAGAGAGAAAGAAGTTCAAAGGGTGAAGGATCTTAGAGCGGATATTCTCTCATGAGAATATTTGCTCAAACATTTGGTGCTTTCCTTGAGAGCTTCGAGATATACTCAATGCGATGCTCTCTAATCTAAATAAAGGGAAATCCGTTTCCTTTCTTCATCAGTTTCATCTGAAACCCTCAAATCACCATGGTGGAGGCCCAACCACGAAGAACACGGCGAAAACAACTACCGCGTGTTGGTGAGAATTTCTCTAGGCACCCATGATTGTTTTCCTATCTGTGATATTTTTTTTTAAAAAAAAAGGAAACCAAAAGGATTTCTCTAGTACCCATGGCTTTGTCCTACCATGAACACCGATCTTCGACCTCCAAGCCCGAAGGCTCACACTGCCCACAGCCACAGGAAATTGGCCCCAGGCGGTGGTGAAATTCTCCACAGCCATTGCCATTCACGAATTGGCGACTTCTGCTCAATGCTTGGCCACACCGACTGCGCCGTCGCGTTCATCGACTTCCAAACAGTAAAAATTGGGGCAAGCTCACTTGTTTGACGTCGGAAATCGCCAGGGACCTTCCTGCTGCCATTTCGCGACACCATCAGTGCCATCTGTTTGTGCCTAATAAATCACGGCCGTAAACTGACCGAAGGGACTTCCTCTCGGCCCTAGCACCTATTCATGGGATGGAACGTGGCGTTTCGTCAGGTTCTTGCCTTCCTAAAAACAAAGGAAAAGCTGCGAAGCCATGATCATCTCGGCCTCGACCGCGGCATTGTTGGCCGAGGCCGAAGGACGAAAGAGACACGGCCGAAGATATTAGAGTCAAATCGCCATATGGCAGCAGGGTCCCACACTTCATTTAATGAAGTAACGCCTCTGACTAGCAAACCCACTAGCCGCAAAAAGGCATTTAATGCACGAGGGAAGAAGGGAAGTGACTAAAGTCAGGATTTGGTGATAAAAATCAGAGTGGTTAAGCTCAAATATTCTTACAAATATTCTTACAACTAAAGGTCAGATCACCAACCACCAAACCAGGGCATTAAATGCGTCCCCACGGCCAGAGTCGGCGGTCGAGATTTACCAGGATTTATGGGGTCACACCACCATGCTTCACGATCCCAAATGTCGATTGGACTATCCACTTGTTCTGATCAAGCTCCACCATGCAGATTTTCAGCCTCGATTACTCCTCCAAGAGCTCTTCCTATAAATACCAAGCTTAAGCTACATTCAAAGGGTTCAAACACCAAACCAAAAGCCTCCCACGGAGCAAATTATATTTTCCTGTAATGCACTTTCAATATCTTTACTTGCTTTCATAGGAGTAGTGATAGATTGTAAGGAAAATCCATTCATCAATATATCATACGAACCTTGATTTTCAAGGCGCCGGAGCACCATCTCTGTTACTCTCTCATTCACCCCATATATCATACGACCGTCGCTCCCTGAGCAACGCGCCGGAGCACCGCCCAAAACCCACCATCAACACCACCACTAAACGGCCTCGTAGCTCAGGCCGTGAACTTGACGGCCGAGATCAGTTCCTCTCTCGGCCACAATCGTTTGATTAGAAGTCGAACTCAAACAGGCGCATCACTTAAACGTTTTATCCAAACCGCATCACCATCTCGACGCACTGTAGACTGTGCTGGCACGCCCGCGCACAACCGCACCGCATCCAAAAGAAGGACGTCACGTGTTAACGCATATCCCCTCGGCCCGCAGCACCAGGCCGTGAAATTTGCGCAGCCAACACCATCAGAATCATCCGACTTCGATTTGCAAAACCCAGCTAGGACAACACCATTCGCAGCTAGAAAAGTCGTTGACGCACTGACTGTTGTTCCTCTGGCACTACCCAGCTTGAAGAGGCCATTCTGCTCGTCTCCTCGTGACGCCACGACCATTGATCAAATTAGGAGACTCGGATTTGTTGATCTCCAGTGACATCCAGCCTCTTCATCATAGCAATGGCGACTGAACTCCAGCTGCAGACGGCTTCCCCCGTGGCTAGCTTTGAAATATAGAGATAAGCTTTCTCTCTCCTCCACACTTTTTGATTTTACAATTCCTCTAACAAATATTAATGTTTAATATTTAATTTTGAATTAATTCAATTTCTTAATAAAAATTATGATTTAATATTTGTTAGACTTAGTGTAAGTTCTTAGTAGATATTAACAATTAATATTTTATTATGGAATTATAAAACATGCCTTATTTTATAATTTTATCAAGGCACAAGTGATATTATAGTTGGCATATAATCTTGCTTTTATCATGCCCGCTAATTACATCTTATCACTAATCATCAGGAAATTGCCAAATGAGTTGGTGACCAACTTGCGAGTCCTTGATCCACCCGATCAATGATTCTCCGATAAACTTGATCCACTAACCGTTGGTCCACCCGATGCATGGTCCCTCAACTGAGGTCGACAACTCCATCAGGGCCCCGTGGCCGAAGCCGGAAATCCACCTCATGGCCTACGGTCGAGGTAGGGATTTTCACCCATGACGAGACTGCAACTTCCCAACACAGAAATCTTGGCACCGCCTCCACCTGTGGCCCGATTGTGGAGCAAATACGACCATTTCCTCCTTTTCCATCTAGCTTGACGTTCCCGGCTCCCGCGTACACCTCCAATGAAACCCTAGCCCGCGTGCAATTAGGCTCTGCGTAATTCTCTCCTCTTGATCTACGCAGTTAAGCATACCTCAGTCTTATAGTCGACCAGCCGACTCAAAGAGTAGACGACCAAAACAACTTGGTTGGACCTTGGCCTTGGATTCAATGGTGAAGAGAGAAGGATGGACGAACACACTGGCAAGCAGTTCGAGAGGTCTGAAGTAGGTCAAGCAGGTACCAACAAGCATGGTGGTGTGACCCCCATAAACCTCGGCCGCCGCCCTGATGGTGGGCTTTGCGTCTCGAGCCTTGGAGGAGCATTTAATGCCCTAGTCTAATGGTTGGTGGCTTAACCTTACAAGTCGTGAGATTTTCGCACCTAATCCCTGATTTTACTCGCCATATCCTGACTTCCTTTACGTCCCCTTTTTCTTGGCTCATTAAATGCTCCTACGTGGGTCATGGGCCTTCTGCTGTAATCAGAGGCGTTACTTCATTAAATGAAGCGTGGGACCCTAACGCCACGTGGCGACGCCACTTGACCCCCCTACCTAGGCTGTATATATGAACAGTTTGTCCTCGGCTAGTATTACCGAGGCCGTGATGACTTTGCCTTATAAGCTCACCTTTGTTTTTAAAAGGAAACGAATAATGATTTGTAACGTTCGGCTGTGGGTAGGTGTTAGGGCCGAGAAGAAGTTCCCTCGGTCAGTTTCCTTGGCTGAGATTCATTAGGCACAAACATTGCCCCCACATTCCCGGATTCTTCGAACGCGGCATGGATAAAGGCCGAATGAATTCCAAGGGATGGACCCTTTGCATTCCTTTGAAGTGACTGACAGTTAGTGCCTTAAATGCGCGAGTCAGTCGGCTCCTTTCATACGCAAGCACGTCATTTAGGTTATCATTGCCTTGATTCGCGCGAGTCGTCGCTTCGTCTCATCAACTGAAACGACGGACTCCAGGGCTTCAATTGAAACGCGTTCAAGTATATTGCCAGGCCGTTGCGTCGTTCGAGAGAATGTTACGCCGTTCGAGGGAGCCGCGCCCGTTCGTTTCGACTTCGAGTGCTAATATAAAAGCCCAGCCTTCTTCATTCTTTCTTACGCTTTCAGAACTTTCAGACGCTCAAGCTTTGCCAAAAATATTCCCTTAATTCTCCAACCTTCTCAAACTCCAAATTTCCAAACTCATTTCTTTCTGCTCAGTAGTTCTTCGTGTTCATCGTTCTCCCTTCAAACTTTTCTTCCAAACACTCGACTTCAATTCGTCTCAACGGGATCTAGCACCTCTTTATCTGTTGAAGCCAGGTCCCAGCTCTTTCAGACTGGGTTTGAAGACATCTGCCGAGAGATCCAAGGCTCGGTTCTACCCAACATCATTATGCCTTGGACTAACGACGACGGCGCCGCCACTGATTCTTGTGTCCTCGGCCCTTCTTTGGAGGGTGGCATGCCAGAGAGGCTGGCAGTCCATCTTAAGGACAAACTGGTAGATCTCTCGGCCTTCGACGAAGGAGACTACCAAGACTGGAACGTCATTCGGCCGTAGCCGCAATGGCCAACCTCGACCCCAGACTGGGAGAAATGGGTGCCGAGGATGGAACACTTCTTCGGCCAACAGTGGAAAGATCAAGGCATCTACCACTTGATAAAGCTGTTCGATCGGCTGATCATCATGGACCAGTCGCTCTTGGCCGCGGCTCTAAGCTTTTGGTCCTCGGCCACGAACACCATGAACCTTCGGTTTGGCATGATGACGCCGACTGTCCTTGACATGGCCGCCCTGCTTGGCCTCTCCCCCCTTGGCATAGAGGTGAACGCTGCGCTGATTGCTCCCGAGGTTGAGGGGAGTTTCAAGGCCGCATGGCCCACGGTCACCAAGCTGGCTGGGAGCAAGGCGAAGAATATGCTCAACTACTCCAGCTTCTACAACAACTTCGACGTGGAGAATAGAACTGACGATGATTGCATCGCTCCCCTGGGCGAAGTCGAGCATGCCGCGTTCTTGCTATACTGGCTATGCAAGTTCGTGTTTTGCAACCAGGCGAACAAAGTGACCTTGGAGTTCGCCCATCTGGACGACTACCTTGCGCAGGGCGGAAGGCTAGCGCTCGGCCCATTCCTCCTTGGCCATATCTACCGTACGCTTCATGACGTTGTCAATGATGGGATGAAGCCGAAGCAATGCGGCCCACTCTGGGCCTTCCAGTTCTGGCTCCAAACCTACTTCCCAGAGTTGAGGGGGTTGGCCACAATCGCCGACACCGAGCCGTTGGCCAATGCATTCGCCCGGTGAAATTGGCACTTAGGTGATGAGGGGTAAATTAAATGACACAAACACAACCACAGCGGGCTTCACACACTTTAGACCTTGACCAATACTAGTCATGAACAACCACAATCAAAAGAACATACGGAGCATGCCACAAAGTACCTGCAACCCTAGAAGATTACTAGTGACAACCTAGGCACTCAGAAGGACCCGTCAATCTAGGCATCCCCTGTGCTAGCAACAACTATGGTGAAAGTGTGTGAAATCATCATTATCAAGTAAACAGCAAACAGCAGATAAAGATGACTAGTCAACCACCAAGAACAGAAACCCAGAAAAATTTACAGATTTGCAAAACAGATTTTGTTCACCCAGAAACCCACCATTGGGAAAAACTGGAGGTCATCAACCGACCAGGCAATCCACTAAGTAGAAAAAGATTCTTACAAAGGAATACAAGCAAGCTCAAGCAAAACCTAGATCTATTTAGGAAGATGGGCTATACCTCCTTTGTGCAATCTTCTTCTCCAACTTAGCAAAGCTTGAAGCTCAGTTCATCATGGCAATGGCAGCTCCTTCTCCAGCTCGTTCATCCCATAGCACTAGCTTGCAAGCTCCAACTCAAACCGAAACCAAAATTTGGATTCAAAGGAGAATGACCAATTTCTTCAAGAAACCATACTCTTGAAGAAATCAATCTTGAATCTGACCTAGATATCAATATGAGAGAGTGTTTGATCTAGCAAGATGAGGTTTTCATATTTCAAATGCAGTTTTCGAAAAATCAATTTGGAAAACTCAAAGATGAAAAATTTGAAGGTTTGCTCTTGAGGAAGAAGAGATAGTTTCCAAGGAAACTTTCCAAAACTTGCCTACAAAAGTGACGGCTCCAAAGGAGCAATTGGTTTGCTTTTTAACCAAAATTCCTAGGTTAGAGTCGTACAATGGCAGCAGGGAATTTCGCAGAATAGGACAAAATAGATGGGTAGAGTCCAGCTGGAAACAGTGAGCTGGAAATCACACTAAGCAGAGGTTGACTAGTCATCATTTTATGAAATCAATTTAATGCAATGATGCAATGCATAATTTACCTTTGTCAAATTGCATGAGCCTCCATAGGATAGATGTTAGTTAAGAACACCTAGAGAAGCTATTCTTAATCTAAACTTGAGCTTGATAAAAACAATAAAAATCCTATTACAAAATTGTCAAGGGAAGCCAAAAGAAATACTCAAAATTCATACATTAACACCCGGGCCCCCAGAAAGCACAACGCGACGACCTTCTGCTTCAAGTTCTTTTATGACTTGGCCGAGAGGACGGGGTCAGAATTTCGCGTGTGCCTCGCTCGGCCATTCCCTCTGTTCTTGGTGCACGACCTTTCTGTGATTCTTGATGGCGAGACGGAGAATGATCTCAGGGAGATCTGGGGCTCCTTCCTGGTCGCGCGCGATCTTCATTGTGGCCTCTCAAAGGTCGGGCCCGAGGTCTACTTGCCGAATTGTGTGGCGAGGCAATTCGGCCTAATCCAGACGGTCCCCCTCTTTCCTCTATCAACCAACCGGCTCTTGTCTTGGAGGGCCGACGTCGCCCAGAATCACTGTGTGCCCGGTATCTCCTTTCAACTCTAGAAGGGGATGACCTTCCTCACTCTGACACCGTGGATGCGTCGCAATACGATCAACGAAGATGGGAGGGTCTGGTAAGAGGATTTTATCTCGGCCAGATACGTTCGGCCAGTTGGGGAGGCCCTGAGGGGTGCCTTGAAAAATGCAGATTGGGACCCCCTCCCCCCTAAGACCAATAGGGGGAAAAAAGCATCCGCCATGCTTTCTCGGCTGAGTGCCCAGGCCATAGCTGCTACAAGAGCACCAGCCGCGGCTTCAACCACGGTCCCAGTTTCTAGGGCAATGGCTGTAGTGGCGACGCAAAGGACTCTGGCGTTCAAGACCGTGCCGTCTCCTCCGCTGGTTCGACCAAGCGCTGCTGCTGGTAAATACTTGTCCCTTTGCGCTCTTTTTGTTATTTCTGACCCACACCTGACTCTGTTCATTTTTTATAGCTCAGGCCCGTCGGGAACTCATCCTCCAGCGCCGAAACCAAGTGGTTGCGGCCGGCACCGAACTAAAGACCTCGGCCAAACAGCTCCTTAAAGCGGCGGCCGAAAAGAAGAAGGAGTTGGCCGAGAGAAAGCTGATCCGGGCGAGGTGGCTAGCGGACATGGACAACGGGGACATTGCCTGGAGAAGGATCACTTGCCTGATCTAGGGAATGTTCAGCGAGGGGATTTAAGCGGCTATTCATAGATTTAGGATATATAACATGTAATATTTTTACTCAGCCATAATTGCCCGTTCCTTGTACATACGAACCTTATTTTGGTTTCAAAAGAAGTAAATATCTCTTCCTCTGAATATCTATGCATTCTTTTGTCTTAGACCAATTATTGTTTATGCACCATTCTTGGCCGTCTCCCATAGCGATGGGACGTACCCTTTTAAGTATTGGCAGTTAATTGGCAAGGTGTGACGCTCCCCATCTCTATCTTTTCGGCCAAGAATTCGTTCAATGATGAATGGCCCTTCCCAATTCTGAGAAAATTTGCTGAACCGTGGGTCTTTAGTCCCAATAGGAAGTACAGCACGCCATACCAGGTCTCCCTCGGTGAAAGTCTTTTGCTTGACTCTTTTGTTGTAAGCCCTCGCTGCGATTTGCTTATGAGCTTGCATCAAATTGTAAGCGTCGAGCCTTGCTTGTTCCAGATCCTCCAACTCCTGAGCCAGGGCTTCTGCGTAGTCCTTCTCATATTGCCTAGGCCTTTCGGTAACACGAAGAGACCGAACCTTTAACTCCATTGGAACGATAGCGTCATGGCCGTAGGTTAAGGCATAAGGGGATGTGCCAGTAGCTGAGCGTTTTGAGGTTCGGTAAGCCCAAAGGGTTTCAGGGAGCAAGTCGTGCCAAGCCCTAGGTTTTTCCTTGATCATTTTTTCAAGGATGTCCTTGAACACCTTATTGTTTACGTTAGCCTGCCCATTAGACTGGGGATAGTAAGGCGTCGAATGAACCAATTTGATTCCCATCCTCTCGGCGTACTCCTGGGTTTCGGCTGAAGTGAAGACCGGGCTGTTATCGGCCGTGATAGTTTCTGGTATGCCGAATCTGTGGACAATGTGGTTTTCAAAGAATTTGACCACCTGTGCGCTAGAGATCGACCGATAGGACTCTGCCTCAACCCACTTTGTGAAATAGTCAGTTGCCACTAGAATCCATGCGTGCTGGTTGGATGCAATCAGATAGATTTTGCCAATAATATCCACGGCCCACCCTCTGAACGGCCATGGTTTGGTAATCGGGTGGAAGGCTTTGGCCGGTACCCTTTGTATAGGGCCGTAGATTTGACACTTAATGCACCCTCTTGCGTATTCTATGCAATCTTTTAAAATTGTCGACCAATAGTAGCCGTTCCTCCGAACTAACCACCTTCGGACTGATGAGGGCCACAAATCCCTTCATGAGACTCGCCCATAATCACTTGAACGTCTTCGGTACTGGGACATAGGAGTAATAGGCTGTCTGACCCCTTTCGATACAGCTCGTTTTGGTAAATCAAATAACACCGAGCCCGAAGGGTCACGCAGATACTTGACTATAGGGTAGCGCCAGTCTGCTTCGACCGCGTTAACTGCGTTGGTGATTTCTGCCGAAGACACTTGCGTCGTCATCCCACGTTAGGCCAAAGCTGGCAGTGTGCGCTTCTCAATTTTAATCACGCGGTCGAGGTCGCCGTCCGGAATGTACACACTTGATGCCACTTGGGCTATCTCATCGGCCTCGTGGCACGTGGATGAAAGTGATTCTAGAAAACTCATCGGCCGTGTTGAGGGCCATTACGTAATATGTAGTCAAGTTCTCGCTCGTGCATTGGTATTCCCTGGTCAGTTGGTTAATTACTAGCTGAGAATCGCCGTAAACCAAAATGCAGATTGCCTTCATTTCCTTTAGAATTTCGAGGCCGATGATAAGTGCCTCATACTCGGCCTGATTATTGGTGCATTTGAAATCAAGCTGGAACGCGAATTGCCACCTTTGTCCCTGAGGGGATTCGATCACGACCCCGGCCCCAGATGTGGTCTCGGTACTTGAGCCGTCGATGTACATGGTCCAGTAGTTCTTCTTCATGCGGGCCATGCTGATCTCAACTTCCAACTCCTCCTCCTGCCCTTGAGCCGGGTGGTGAGCCAGAAAATCGGCGAGAGCCTGACCCTTGACCGACTTCTGAGCCACATCCTAGAAGGTGAACTCTGATAACGCCATCGTCCACTTCCCAATGCGGCCGTGTACGATCGGTCTAGTGAGCATGTATTTGATGAGATCGGTCTTGGAGATAATTTGAACGACTGAAGGAAGCATATAATGGCGCAATTTAGTAGCCGCGAAATAAAGTGGCAAGCACAGCTTTTCGACTGGTGAATAGCTTAGCTCGGCCGTGTTAAGGGTGCGGCTAAGATAGTGTACGGCTTGTTCACGCTCAGACTCGTTGTTTTGGGCCAGTAGACAGCCGATACAGCCTTCAGAAGCCGAGATGTAGAGCCTCAGGGGTTTCCCTCTTCTCGGGGCCATAAGAACCGGCAGCTGAGATAAATATCTTTTGACTTTGCTGAGGAAAGACTGGAGCTCCTTTTTAGTTTTTGGTGGAGGTGCTGCCATAATGGCCTTGACTTTATTTTTATCCACCTGGATCCCTCGTTGATGGACCAAGAAACCGAGGAAGTTCCCGACCGTGACACCAAAAGCGCACTTCTTAGGGTTCATCTTCAGGCCATGCACTCTCATTCGGTCGAAAGCCTGACGGAGATGTCCTACGTGGTCACCCTTGGATAGGGACTTGACGACCACGTCGTCGATGTAGACTTCGACGGTTCGGCCAATAAGGTCGTGGAAAATACGGTTCATATCCCTTTGGTACGTTGCGCCGGCGTTCTTCAGACCGAACGGCATGACTACCCATTCGTAGGTTCCGATAGCCCCCGGACATCTGAATGCTGTCTTGTGGACATCTCCCACGGCGATAAAGATTTGGTTGTAACCAGCATGGCCGTCCATAAAGGAAAGGAGTTCGTGCTTTGCGGCCCTGTCAACCAAGAGATCGGACATAGGCATGCGATACTCGTCTTTGGGGGTCACGAGGTTCAGATTTCGGTAATCAATGTAAACCCTCAAAGCCCCGGTCTTTTTCAAAACTGGTACAATATTAGCTAATCATTCAACATAACAAGCCGTACAGATAAAGCCGGCTTTAAGGAGCCATTCAATTTCTTCCTTGACCTTTAGCTGTACGTCGGTCGAGAATCGCCTTGGTGGTTGTTGGAACGGTTTAAAACCTTCCTCGATTTTTAACTCATGCTCGACCAAACCTCTCGGTAATCCAGGCATCTCATCATAATCCCAAGCAAAACAATCTTTATATTCATGGAGCAAGCCGATAATCTCAGCCTTTAACTCTGGATTCAAAAGCTGGCTTACAAAAAGAGGCTGTGGTTCGGCCTCCGTTCCTACATTTATTTCCATTAAGGGGTCCTGAACTTTAGGGTAGCCATCCTCCATCTCGGCAGGCACCGTTTCCAAGTCGTCGATGGTCAAGACATCCCCGTCATCTGATTCATGAAGGAACTCGATCAGGTTGATTGGTGAGTTTGGCCGTAAGGATTCCTCCGCCCAATGCTCCAGCAATCTTTCCAGCAAGTCGGTCATTGCCGCTGCACCTTCTTCCTTGGTTGGTTTGTCTGTCATTTAAAATCTAGTGAGGTTGATCAATACTTCGAGCGCCGAATCCTGTCGGACATTTTCGGCGCCTAACTCCAGGACTTTCTAGGCCGTCGTCCTGGTTGGTCAGCCGCTCCCGTCGTGGCCGGTGAGGACGACCCATCCAACGTTGTCATCGTAAATCCGTGCTTGTACGGCATTGGCTTCAAAAGGCCTTTCGTCGGCCACCGTAATTTTCAACGGCAATACCCCGATGGTTTTGGATTTATCGCCAATACCATGTTTATGCTTACTTCATTTGGACCGTGCAGGTTACCTTCGTCAGCCTCTTCCTCGGTCATGCACACGTTCTCGGTGAAGGCCTTACCTTCGACCATCCCGAGAATCTCCCCGTCTTCTTCATGAAGCAACCCCAACGCAGGTTCGTCTTCGGCCTCACTTTGAAAGAAGGGGTCACCGCATCCGTTAGTCTCAGGCTTCGCGGTCCCATGGACGTCGCTCGTGGAAGCTTTGCTCGTAGGACTCGCCTAGCCTTAGCCAACGCGTCCCTGGCCATTAGATACTCATCCAATCGGCTGATCCGGAGTTTTTCCTAGGCCGTTAAGCCAAAGATAGTATCGGCCGGGGTTACGGTAAAATATTGGCGGAGGTACTCTAGATCGTCCTTGCTGAAAGGAGCCTTGGCCTCCAATCTTCCTAAGTTAGGTTGGTAACCCGACATCCCTTTCGCCCTGGCCTCCCGGTTTGCTTGGTATACGGCCTTGATGGCCGAATCGGATCCTTTTGTAATGAGGAGCCCCTTTGCCTTAGTGTTCTTAAGGGCCAACTCCACCATTTCCTGGTTCTTCGGGACCATGCCGTATAGGTCCGTGGCGGAGTAATCTTTGTGGAATTCCATGAGGAAGGACAAACCATTAACCGAAAATGGGGGGTCTCTTCCGCGGTAAACATCAATGATGCCCTCATCTGACTCCTCTGGGGTCTCCGCCTTCGGCTTTGTAGAAACAGTCGCCACTCCCTGAGGATTTCCATCTTGTCGAGGACACCATGCCCTTGGAGGTTTGGTGGCGATCGCTTTTGTCGTAGAGGGGCTGGTGAGTACTGGCGATCGCTCGTCTGCAATCGTCATTCTCTTTTGGCGTTTAGAACCTTCGACCTGATTTGACTGTGCTTTGGCCTGCTGAACTTGCCTCTGCATCCTTCTTAGCTGGGTCTTTGTCAGCGACTCAGTCCTGCCCCCAGGTTGTGTATGGTACCAGGAATCATCCTGTACGGCCGGAGGTCTGAAGGTTTTGATGTGCCTTGGGGTGACCTCGTCTCCTTGGCTATACGAGACACTGGGAACTCGTGCCCTCGAGTGATCGAATACGGCCCTGCTGACCGATCGATGATCGTACTGGTGGGCGAAGTTCCTCGCGACTGACCGAGAAGGCTCTGCAGCCTTCCTTTTGTTCTCCTGCGGCCTGGGTTGACCGGTCTCACACTTGCATCAGTCGCAAAACAACAGCTCTAGTTCGGGCAATAGCTCCTTCCCTCTCACCGGCTTCGGTATTGACGTCGAGCTTCCTGCGGCGGCCTTACTAGGCCGATGACCCTCCCCATATTCGGTCCGGAGTTGGACGTTGACCATGTTTATGACAGGTGGAGGGAACGGCTCAGTATCAACCTTCATGGCAGCCTTCTCCGAGAACTGGAGTTTCTTCTCGTCTATCAGTTTCTGAATAACGTCCCGCAGGACGATACAATTGTTGGTGCTGTGAGACCAGGAGCTGTGGTATTTGTAGAATGTCTTCCCTTTGAGTTCCTCGGTCTTTGGAATTTTATGACCGAAAGACAATTTAACCTTCTTCTCGGTTAATAACAGATCAAAGATAGCCTCGGCCCTTGTTAAGTCAAAGGTGTAGGCCTTCGTCTTTCGGGTTGCGAACTTGGCGTCGAGAATCTTCATTCGGCTGTTGTCGGCCTTGACAAGTTCCTTGCAGATGAATAGTTTGTCTATGCTGACTTCGGCCGAGCTTACCTCAATCTCGCCGTTCTTGGCCACGGCGGGGTCGTCCGCCTTGGCGTAACCGACGATGAGATTCTTGTAATAAGTCCCCTTCGAAGCCGTGTTCTTCTACATTTCCTCTTTCAGCAAGGAAGCGTACCGATCTACTTTGTTGGCCAAGTCGTGCATGCCCCGGAATTCAATCCCCTGAAACTTTTTTCGGTACTCAAACTCCATCCATTCTTCGGCCATTTTGACGAACTCCCTCTCTGGCAGGTTAGTTCGGCACCAATTCCTGCATGTCTTGAACCGTTGTAAGTAATCACGGGGCATCTCGTCTGACGCCTGACTCATCCTTGCCAGCTCGGCAACGGTTATCTCTCGATTAGTCTGGTAAAAGTGCTCATGGAATATCCTCTCCATGTCGGCCCAGTCTCTGACTGAATTCGGTAAAAGGTTTATAAACCAAGAGAACGCCGCACTGGTTAGGGAGTGAACAAAGAGTTGGAGTTTCTGGGTGTCCGAGTCGGCCTCGCCATATTGGGCCATGAAACGGCCTATGTGTTCGATAGAAGAGGTGTGCCCGTCTCCAGAGTACAACATGAATTCCGGCAGCCGATAGTTCCAGGGCAGGGGCGTACAGTCAATCTCTGGTGGGTACGGCTTAGTATACCTTGGTGCCTCCGGCCGCCTTTAAGCTAGGCCGTCCTCGATTATTCACCGGACGTCCTCGGCTCGAAGCCCCTGAGGAGGTAGCTCTGGCTGGGCTGCGAACTGGTGCCGAGCCTGCTGGCCTATTTGAGCGAGGGGTTCGGCCGTGTTAACTAAGCCGAATTGTACTTGATAGGCGTTGTTGGTTTGGTCGAAGGGCACTCAGTCGGTCTGCCGTGTATGTGTGGCCACCTGATTTTGACAGAGCAGGCCGCTCTATAGCTGAGAAACCGCATGCGTTTGGGAACCAAATGGAGCTTACAACCGGGGAGCGATGGCTAGACAGTTCTGATCGTATGGTGGCCGTGCTGTTCGGGATGGCCTGCGTTTGCATGGCCAGGCTATGGACCGGGCCGGACTGCTGGATGGTGGAATATATGGAGCTATTCTGTCCTAACAGCACTGCCGTCTGAGATTGGTCTCGTAGCGCCTCCACTGGGTAGATTGGGCCGGTACTTGCCCATGTTTGTTGGGGTTGCCCCCAACCGCTTGTTGGTGGTTGGAAATGTTGACCATAGCTTAATGCCTGTGTTCGGTTAGTCGCGCCGAGACTGCTGCCTTCCCCGTAGGGCTCGATTCTCTCGCTGCCTTGGCCTCTTTGTCCGGCCCTGGGGGGGTGTCGTGGGTGATGTGATCGGCATTCTCTCTTGAAAGAACGTCCCCAGATCTGATGAGATTTTGTCCATAGCAGCCATGAAGGACGTCTCTATCCTGTAGGCCTGCCTAGCCATCAGATCTTCCATCTGAGATCGCTCTTGCATGGATTCAGCCACGCGGGCCGTCGTCATTGGGACGCTGGCCGAGATGCTGACCGTTTGTTCGGTCTCGGCTGTCATTATCGGGGAGGTCGACTCAGGAGTCTCAGAAATCATCTCGATTCTCTTATTCTTGAGCTTCGCTTGTGACCTATGTTGGGAAAATGGCTCACCTAAAGATACAAGGAACATTTTGACTCTGCCTAATAGCGACCGGTCTCTGGCCATTTGCGACCGGTCGTTTTGAAGCAGAGTCGAAAAGCTGGAGAATTGGTATCCGCGACCGGTCGCTCCAGTCGTGCTGTGTTGGTTTTCCTACGTGTTTTCAACTACTTTTTCGAGGGCTATCGCTTTCCACAAGATTGCAGAGGCTTAATGGGTCACTTCTGAGTTAAAAGAAGGTTGACTACCTACTGGATAGTTGGGAGAGCACTAATTGCCAATTGGTTTACTTGCTTCAAAGGATTCACTCTCCATTTTCTGGTTTAAGTGGGAGGTGGTTGAGTGGGATTTTATTTACCTACTTGATCTGACATTTAGTCTAAGTGGGTGACTAAAGAAGGAACATGGAGGACAAAGATGATGCCTTATCTTATGTCCATTGGTCTGTGTAGGTAATGGAGAATGAAGCAAGATATCATAAGATGAGAAAACAAGTTGAATATATGTAGTGGCAGAAGCTGGAAACTGTGTTTTTTGAGTTTCTTGTGTGAGTTCACAAAAACCAAGGGGAGAGCAAGAGAGTTATCTAAGTGTATCAAGGTGTTGAGCAAGGGTGAGAGAGAAACAGATTGTGAGGGTAAAGTTCTAAGGGGGTTTTCTTTTGTAAACCAAAGTTGTAACCTATCTTCATTACTGAAATTTCTCAAGGGGATCACCAAGAGGATGTAGGCAAATTGCTGAACCTCTATAAACACTTGTGTCATTTGTGCTTGGTTATTTTTCTATGTGTGTGTGTAAGACTCATCCATCATTGAGTTCTTTGTCCAAAGTCCATCAACAACAAGATCTTTAAGGGCAGTGAGTTAGTCATTAATTCACAACAACCTAGTTTCCACCATAAGGTTTTGACAAGATAGTAGTCCCACTGGGCGTGCCAAAAGTGTTGGCTTCACAAATCTCGTGGCCTGGTGTCCCGGGCCGAGGGAATCTGCATCAACACAGGTCGTCCTTCTTTGGTGCGGTGTGGTTTGTGCTCGAGCGTGCCAGCACGGTTTACCGTGGACTCGAGGGTGATATGATTGGTTGAATAGATGAGTTGTGCGCCTGTTTGAGTCTGACTTCTAATCAGAGCAATTGTGGCCTATAAAGGAACTGATCTCGGCCGTCAGGTTCACGGCCTGAGCTACAAGGCCGTTAATGGTGGTGTTGATGGTGGGTTTTTTGGTGGTGCTCCGGCACGTCGCTGGATGGCGACGGTTGTATGATATATGAGATGAACGAAAGAGTAACAAAGATGGTGCTTCGGCGCCTTGTTAATCAAGGGTCGTATGATATATTGATGGATGGATTTTCCTACAAACTGTCACTACTCCTAAGAAAGCTAGTAAAAGTATTGAAAGTGCATTACAAGAAGATAAATGAGAGGAAGTAAATGACAGGAAAATATAATCTACTCCGTGGGAGGCTTGTGTTTGGTGTTGAACCCTCTAAATGTAGTTGGAGCCTGGTATTTATAGGGAAGACCTTGAGAAGACAATGAGGCTGAAAAACTGCATGGTGAGGTTGATCAGAGCTAGTGGGTAGTCGAATTGACATTTGGGAATGTGAAGCATGGTGGTGTGACCCCCATAAACCCCGACCGCCGCCTTGATGGTGGGCTCTGCGTATCGGGCCTTAGAGGAGCATTTAATGCCCTGATCTGATGGTTGGTGGCTTAACCTTACAAGTCGTGAGATTTTCGCACCTAATCCCTGATTTTACTCGCCATATCCTGACTTCCATCACGTTCCCTCTTTCTTGGCTCCTTAAATGCTCCTACGTGGGTCATGGGCCTTCTGCTGTAATCAGAGACGTTACTTCATTAAATGAAGCGTGGGACCCTAACGCCACGTGGCGACGCCACTTGATCGCCCTACCTTGGCCGTATATCTGAACAGTTTGTCCTTGGCTAGTATTACCGAGTCCGTGATGACTTTGCCTTACAAGCTCACCTTTGTTTTTAAAAGGAAACGAATAATGATTTGTAACGTTCAGTCGTGGGTAGGCGCTAGGGCCGAGAAGAAGTTCCCTCGGTCAGCTTCCTTGGCCGAGATTCATTAGGCAAAAACACAGTCTAATTTTTTTCTTTTCATTTTTTTAGTGGAAAACAGAGAAAAACTTATTCTCATTAAGCTATACCATTACTGTTTCCCTCTACCCACTTTTGCAGGAAAGAGACATTCCCGTTCTTATATTTTCTGCTGGAATTGCTGATATCATAGAGGATGTTAGTTAAGTTTTGTGGCCATATTTCTTGTCATTTTAAATTTCTAGGTCTATTTCGCAACTTTCTTGTGCATTAATGCATTTTCTTCTCATTGTTCCAGGTCCTTAGGCAGAAGATTCACAGACTTTTCAAAAATGTGAAGACAGTCTCAAATCGGATGGTATTCGATAATACCGGTCACCTTGTATCTTTTCGAGGTATCCACTAATGCTGAATTGTTTTCACACTATAAAGAGAAATTATAAAGATAATGTCCTACTATGGTATATCAGAAACAAGTTGTTCTGAAGAAAATATGTTTTGTGTTTGTTTAAAACTTGTTTGTTTGTTTGTTTTTTTGTCCAGTGTCAAGGCTGACAATATGGGTAGGCATCCCCTCTCCTGAACCCACCAAACCTTAGCTGGTTCAAAACCTACGACTTGAAACACATCCTTGCATTTAGAAGAAGGCTGGCTTATGCTACATTGCTACTAGGCTCTAAGGCCATTGGAAAATGGCACTAACATACAATTTCCACTTTTCTTTTATCTTTCATTTGTTTAAAATAACTTTATCATTTTTTCCTCGACACAAAAAAGTAATGTATGCAAATAAACGTAATTATTTGGTGAAGTTTTGTTTTTATTCAGGTGAGTTATTTCGGTATTAAATGAAAGCTGGGTACTTCATAAGTTAATGGTGCCTGTGCAGTCTTATATGGTAATTTTGTCTTAATTTTTCTTCATTTCCAAACATTTTGTTGATCTAAAATTTAATATGCTTGCTATTGAGAAGCAGTTCCATTTTCTATGTTTTTCTTATATGTTTTAGCAACTCTACCATAGTCAGTTTAGATGGTTTAAAAAGGGGGAAGGGCAAATTCTTTACTTATTCATTTTTCGGTTTTCAAGAGGTGGGTTTTTCAACAATCCTTTACAGCATATAATTTTAGTCTTTTGACATTTTAGCCCGTTCCAACTGGCTCACTTTTACAGTGGTCATATTTTTCTAGTTTTAATCGTGTTAATTAATTCTTTTTTTTTTTGTCTGAACCATGAGGTGGTCCTGGATGGGCCCTAACTATGGGTGGCATCTTTAAGCCTTAACCACAACCCAGACTAATCCCCACTCACACCGGGTCGGCCCGTAAGGGGTAAAGTGCTGGCCAAAGTGGTTGTTAATTAATTCTTTCAAGTCCAGAAAGTTTCAATTTAGCTGGTCTTGGGTCGGCTTATTTTTATTTTATTTTTTTGTTAACAAAATATTAGCCCACCCGTTGTAAAATTTTGGGGCCAGTTGCCAACGTGGCTGCTAGATGGTAATTAGCTTTGTCTCTTTTATTTTACTTCATGATGGGTCATTATTATCTTAGTTAGGTCCTGCATTGCCTGCAAAATGCAGTTTTTAGTTCTGTGGAAAAGTAAGCTGGATGATAGCCATTTTGGCCAAACTAAGTGCCACCTCTATTTTACTTTTAGAACTTGTAATATTGTTACATTTCAACCTACAATTAGAGGCAGCTGAATTTTTTCATTAAGTGCCCAAGAAGTTAAAGTTGATTGTTTTATTTTAATGGAAAGATAATGAACAAAGAAGTTACATTTGCACATCCCCTTAGTTTATTTTTCAAATCTGATAAACTAGCCAGACAAAGAGTTATGATGATCCATAAATTGATTTAGTTGCTGAACCATGTTAACCGCTGTTTCAGGATTGACAATGTTGAAAATTCTCTTGATAGCTACCGCAAAGGGTTTAGGGTTTAGGATATTATAAATCTTAATATACCTGACCCCACACAATGTATTAATATAATTGAATTAATGTTTGTAGTCTTGTATTAATATAATTGAATTCATGTTTGTATTTTTGGAAGAAAAAAAATAATGTTTGTAGTTAATTTGGGCTTAAAGTCACTTTTGGTCCCTGTAGTTTGGCACTTCAACCACTTTTGACCTTGTAGTTTTAATTTCGTCACTTTTGACCCTGTAGTATCATATTTGTTGCAATTCAAGGACATGTTAAAATTTCCATCAATTTCTTTAATTGAGCCATCACGTGCCCCTCACGTGGAGGGTCAATTTTGTCGGCCCAAAGCCCCACGTAAAAGCTCATCTCTACCTCTTCCCCAGGGAGTGCGAAAGTGCTCATTTTGAAGCATATTAGGATTAGAACTCTTAAAAATTTAGTGAAATTCGTCTAGGTTTACAATTGAGTGCAACGAGGGTGTGAAAAAACTAGCAGAACTTCAATAGGTTGTTGTTTCCATAAAGAAGCAACAACGATGGTGAAGAAGAGAGGTGAGGTCAATGGAGGCTTCAATAATTCAGGTGAATTCAAAATCTTTAAAGGTTCAGTTTTCTGTGCAAAATTGTTTTATAACTTTTATTCGACTTTTCAATGCATATAAGTGGGTTCCAAGTCTTTTGTTTATTCCATTCTTTTGTGGCCATGTTTTTTTTGTTTTTTTTGTTCCAATGGCCTTGTTTTGTTCTGTAACTTCGGGTTTGGAACGTTATTGCTTTGTTGCTTTGTTGAAAATTTTATAAAATATTGTGTGTGTATTGAGAGTGGTCCCATACACGTTTGAACTAGTAGTAAAGCCTTTAGGAAACACAGTGGTCCTCTATTTGCATAAAGTAAAGTAGTATGCATGCCATTTGTTATTTAATAGCTTTGAATGCTTTGATTCACATAAAGTAAAGCAATATTTTCAATCTTATAGCGTTGATTTTTCAGATGCTGGCCCTCCACAATTTCCTTATGTCGAAGCATTTGATGAGGTTCCAGATGAATATTTTGATGATATTTTTAATTAAGCTTCACAAATTTCCGGCAAGAAGTGGGTAATGACAACGTGGGAACAATAGAGGTGCTTGTGTATGGACATAATATTGGCAATGAAGATAGGATAGAGGTACCTGTCAATGTTGATGATGAAGAGGATAGTGAAGAAGACTTTGACGCTGATGGTAGGGGGAGAGTAAGAGATCTTCAAGATAGTGGTGATAAATCAGATAAAGAAAAAGAAATATATGAAAGTGATAATGATGCTGCCACTTCAAGACCAACTCCTCTTATACCCACTCCAAGGCCTATTCCTGATATGCAAATTGGAAATTCAAGTTCTGTGAATCAAAGACAAATTGGGGTGCAAGATCAATGAATTCAAGACCAACTCTTAATTTGCAAATGGGAGGTGCATGTTCTGTGAACCCAAGGCATATGGGAGTTAGCAGGCCTCCACAATCGAGGCAAATGGGAGGTTCAAGTGCCCGATGAAACCCACCAAAAAAAGCAACAAACAAGAAAAATTCCAAGTCAACTGAAATTGCTTATTTTGGTTGTTGGTCAATATTTTGTGAACTTGATTGCTTTGTATCACTTACAGCAGGAATTTATACAAGAAGCAGGCTTGCTAACCAAGCTCAATATTAATTACAAGTAGGTAGATTGCAGCTGGTCTTGAGCTCCTAATCCTTGGGCCCCTAATCTTGGAGATTGCAGCAGCCTGCCAAAGTCAAGCCAACCACATTAATGCAGCCAACTTCTTTCATGCAGCCAATCTACAACTGGTCTAGCTAACACTACCCCTCAAGTTAGTGCATAGATATCGCCAATGGCCAACTTGACCGATGAGTTGTGGAATACTTTGCTAGAAACTGCCTTTGTTAATATATCAGACAACTAGGCTTTTGACTTGACAAATGGGAGTCAAATTTCTTTGGCTTCAAGTTTCTGCTTAATGAAATGTTGATCCACTTGTGTTTAGTGCGATTGTGTTGAACTGGATTGTGTGCAATGGATATTGCGGCCTTGTTGTAACAATGTAAGTACATTTTTGACGTAGGTGCATATCCAATTTCTGTAAGCAATTTCTTTAATTACAAGTAGGTAGATTGCTAACCAAATCTAACCAAGAAGCAGGCTTGCTAACCAAGCTCAATATTAATAACAATTAGGTAGATTGCAGCTGGTCTTGAGCTCTTAATCCTTGAGCCCCTAATCCTGGAGACTGCAGTAGCATCCCAAAGTCAAGCCAACCACATTAATGCAACTAACCTACAACTGGTCTAGTTAACACTTTCTTCTTTTGCTATACTATAACAGGCCTTTAATTCTTCTTTTGTTATCGGACATGCTTTTTTTGCTGCAAGTGTAAGACCTTTGTTTTGGGTATAATGCAATCAAATTTGATTGGAAAAAAAAAAAGCACTCAAATGTTCATTGTGAAATAGCAATCAGATTTAACAATCATAATAGAAAGATACTAAATTCTTGGTTTTTATTTATTTATTTTATAGAAAAATACTTATTAGAAAAGCCCCAGAAAGGCCAAATGAGGAAACAAGATAGGAATAAACGATCCTGCATAAATACAAAACAAAACCACCAGGCGATAGCAACTAAAGCCAAAGCCAAAGAAAACCATAAGTAAAAGTACATAACACCAGCAAAGCCCTCCAACCATAGAAACAAGAACGGGTTGGTTTTACACTTTTGTACTTCATTTTCAAAGCAGCCACTATCTCCTTCAATTGCTATAGTTGCTATAGTTGCTAAGTGGTGGTGGGTGTGACGTGGAGAATGGTGGTGGGAGTTGAGAAAGGAGGAAGATAAATTAGTTATAGCAAAAGAAGAAAGTGTTAGCTAGACCAGTTGTAGGTTTGCGCTGCATCAATGAGGTTGGCTGCATTAATGTGGTTGGCTTGATTTTGGGAGGCTACAGCAGTCTCTAGGATTAGGGGCTCAAGGATTAGGAGCTCAAGACCAGCTGCAATCTACCTACTTGTAATTAATTTATATCCCAAACGGATATGTATATAGAACCATGAGCACACATCTAAGCATCCACACCAGAAATGCAGTTCTTTACCAAACAATTCTTGAGCACAAATTTGTCAATGGATTCTTCCGTATCCGAGATGCTTCAATTGCCATCCTTTTTTGTCGTCTTAGCTTCTCTTTTCTTCTTATTGATGCTTTTCAAATATTGGAAGAAATCTCAAGCCAAAGGCCTGAGCAAGTTGCCTCCTGGGCCAAAGCAGCTGCCTATTATAGGGAACTTGCACCAGTTGATTGGTGCCCTACCATTTCATGCTATCACTGACTTGTGCAACAAATATGGTCCTGTCATGAAACTGCAACTAGGGGAAATTTTTGCCGTGATCATTTCATCACCGGAAGTAGCCAAAGAGGTCTTGAAGACGAGCGAGATCAACTTCGTTCAAAGGCCGAAAGTGTATGCAGCTGAAATAATGTCAAATGATCATTCAAGCATCTTGTTTGCTCCTTACAATGAGTACTGGAGACAACTACGAAAGATATCCGTGATGGAGCTCTTAAGCGCTAAACGTGTTCAATCGTCCAGATCGATAAGGGAAGAGGAGGTGTGGAATCTTGTTGAGTTCATCGCCGCCTCTGAGGGACATACCATAAATTTGAGTGACAAAATATGCACCATGACAAATGATGTGGTTTCTAGGGCAGCATTTGGTAACAAGTGCAAATACCAACATGAGTTTACATTATTGCTTGGGGAACTTACACTTCTTGCTGTAGGCTTTAACATCGTTGACTTGTACCCTTCTCTTACATTTCTTCGTTCCATGAGTGGGATGAAGCCTGCAT
The DNA here is from genome assembly GCA_020521455.1 of Prunus kanzakura. Lineage (NCBI taxonomy): Eukaryota > Viridiplantae > Streptophyta > Magnoliopsida > Rosales > Rosaceae > Prunus > Prunus kanzakura. Next base: position 264,486 of record BPUM01000179.1, read on the forward strand.
TGATGAAAATTCAGAAAAAAATTGACGTGATTCTTCAAGATATTGTGAGGGAGCATAAGATGAAAAGAGAAGCTACTAGAAAAGGCTTTGGTAGGCTTGGTGAAGATGAGGAAGATCTGGTTGACACGCTTCTGAATTTTGAGGAGACCAATAAGCATGAGTTTCATTTGACAATCGATCAAATCAAAGACGTCACTATGGTACCATCTCTGCACTCTAGCATTAATTGTTTTTGTTGGGTGGTGGGCTTGTACCTTGATTCAATAATAGAAATTATTTGTGCATTTGAGTTTTTGTGTTCGAATCCCTCTCCCAATATCTCTTTGTATTTCTATACTCCTGAGTTGCCTAAAACATACTAAATCATCTAATACACTCACACAAGCTCTAATGAGCCTAAAAATTATTAAACAAGAATAAGGTGTCTAGAGATGGTGTGCTTAGTGGTTGTTTTTTTTCTTCTTGGCGTGTTGTGTTCTTTGTCAGATGTTCTCACTGTCTTGTGGCCAAGCAAAGGATTATGATTTCATAGCAGGACTCTTTAGACAGTTGGATTGTGTTGTAGTGTTCTCGTTGGAGGTCTTTGCATCAAAGGTTTATGTGTCAGCTTGCTATTTTATTTTATCTTGCTCTAGCATTGATCCTACGTTACTATTTCAAACTCTCTTGTTAGTCTATGACATATGTGGTACTCTTTCCCATTACAACAACGGAGGGATCTAACATCCAAATTAAGACAATCTGAGGCTCTTTCACTAACGATCACGCATGATCGAAGAAACTCTTGCATAGGCATCCCAACTAAGAGTGCAAACTCAGAACCAACAAAATAAAAATTAGATAAAGCTTGAAAAAACCAAACCATAACAATACAAATAAAACTCTAACAATACAAAAGCCCTAAAGTTACTTTTTAATATATACTAACAAAACCTAATATTATTGTACAAGCATATAATTCATTGCAACTTCACAATGATTTCAGGATATATTTTCAGCAGGAAGTGAGACTTCAGCAACAGCAATGGAATGGGCAATGTCAGAGCTTTTGAAAAACCCTAGAGTAATGGAGAAAGCGCAATTGGAGGTGCGACAAGTATGCGAAGGAAAAAACAAAATCGAAGAGGAAGATGTTCAAAAGCTACATTACTTGAAATTAGTCATGAAGGAAACTTTTCGGTTGCACCCTCCGGTTACTTTAATCCAGAGAGAGGCAATGGAAAGATGTGAAATTGGTGGATATACAATACCAGCCAAGGCAAAAATCATCATCAATGCCTATGCAATAGCGAGAGATCCAAAACTTTGGGCTGATCCTGAATGCTTTCAACCAGAGCGCTTTCAAGGTTCTTCCATTGACTTTAAAGGCAACAATTTTGAATTGCTTCCATTTGGTGCAGGTAAGAGGATTTGTCCAGGCATCTCATTTGCTACTTCAAGCATTGAGCTTGGACTTGCTCAACTATTGTACCACTTTAACTGGAACCTTCCAAATGGGACTAAACTAGAAGACCTCGACATGGCTGAGAATTTTGGAGTAACGGCTAGAAGAAAGAACAATTTACATTTGATTGCCACTACTTATATTCCGTTCAACAAATGAGACACTATCTAAAAGAATGATGTAATCTTATTTTGAATTTAACTTGCAACTCTCTTAGGCAGCAGTTTGTTGGTTTAGTACGAGAATAACTTAGTTGCTGTGAGAGTCCGTTTTTTCTTAAATAATGATTAAACAAAAATAATTGTTATATATATATAGTTTTATGTAATAAATATTTATCTAATTCTATTACATATATCCTATTCTATTATATATATGTGTATTACTTATATATATATATATATATACAGTTCCCTTCAGTTGAGGGATCCTCAAATAGTGTTATTTGAGGGATGGGGCGCTCAACCGTTGGATGTCTTTTAATGAGATTGTGCGGCTGTGATTGTTTTAAAAGTTTTAACCCGTTTTCACTCAAACGACCCTCAAAAGACTAAAGTCAAGCACGCACGCAGAAGAGGAAACGGAGGAAGAGGAAGAGCCAGCCCTTGCAAGCTGAAGGGCAGATCCACCATCGCCAGCTGAAGAGCGGACCCAACAATCAGGTATGGGTATCGATGTCGATGGTTATTTTTTTCTCTCTTTTCTCCATCTGGGTTGTGGTTTTAGATTTGGGGTTCTGTGATAGTTTTTTAATCTGGGTTTGAAAATTTCTACTTAAGGTCGAGATTACACCTGATTTCTCGTGGGTTTCTTGATTTTGAGTATCATGTATATGTGTTATTCGAGCTGGGTTGTAATGGTTGTGAGAAAACAAGAAACCATTTGATCTTCTGTTAATAAATAAGGAATGCATTCGAATCCTGTGGGATTCACACTTTGATTTGTGGATTAAATTTTTTTTTTTTTCTCATTCATGTCAATTTCCTCTACTTTCTGTTGATTTCTATTGGGTTTCATGTTTTTTTTAAAGAAAAAAAATGAATTGTTGTGGGTTAGTTCTAGGAATCACTAATCTGCAACAAATAGAGAATGGGTTTGTATAAATTCATGTCATTTACTTATTGTTGTTGAGGTAACAGATATAACTATTTGAATTTGTTATGGAACACATAAAAGTGGTCTAAATAATACTTCTAAGTCTGCAAATAATCTTTTTTATTTTCAAAACCAGAATGCACACAGCCAAACGATAAGTTTGCAATAAGCCTTGTTGCTTACCATGTTGCTTACCATGTTGCTTCCTCTCCAGTTTCCATGATAGTTCTTTTATTGGAACTTCAAAGTGTTTAAGTTTTTATATTTGTCCATTATAGTTCTAACTTCTGATATATAATTGGATTGGATTGGATGCAACAGATAATAGAGTTCTGTTCTTTTTTTCTTTTTCTTTTTTGAATCAGAAGATAATACAATTCTATTTGGTTGGTTCAGGAACTTGCTTCTTTTACTTCAATAAAGATAAATATAATAGAATTGCTTAACTGAATTTGTGATGTTCATAGTACTTATTTCGCTTATGTATGACAGTGATAATAAACTTTAAATGCGTTGTCATTCATGAAGCCATTAAAATGACTATAAGTACTTAGATTATATCTCTTTTTCAGATGCTTATAGTGTCTAAAACCACAACCCAGATGGAGAAAAGAGAGAAAAAAATAACCATCGACATCGATACCCATACCTGATTGTTGGGTCCGCTCTTCAGCTGGCGATGGTGGATCTGCCCTTCAGCTTGCAAGGGCTGGCTCTTCCTCTTCCTCCGTTTCCTCTTTTGCGTGCGTGCTTGACTTCGGTCTTTTGCGGGTCGTTTGAGTGAAAACGGGTTAAAACTTTTAAAACAATCACAGCCGCACAATCTCATTAAAAGACATCCAACGGTTGAGCGCCCCATCCCTCAAATAACACTATTTGAGGATCCCTCAACTGAAGGGGACATTTTTTAATCCAAAAGGCATAACATTCCATTCATAATGACCAAAAGGGGTAACAAATGCAGTCTTATATCTATCTGACTCTTTAATTTGAATTTGCCAAAAACCACTTTTCATATCAAATTTACTAAAAATTATTGCCTTTTCTAACCTGTTAACTAAATCTCTTTTATTAGGAATTGGATATCTAATCCATTCTAAAACTGAATTAAGAGGCTTATAATTGATGACTAGACGTGGGGCTCCTCTTTCTAATTCGGCATTTTTCTGAACATAAAAAGCTGGACAAGACCAGGGTGACTTGCTTTTCCTAACTATTCCTTTGTTGACTAAATCCGTGACTTCGGCTTTGCATAATTCCATTAATTCTTGGCTCATTTGAATTGGACGGGCTTTGGTAGGAATATTCTTTTCACTAAAAGACTTGACATAGGGTAAGGAAACGACATGTTGCTTACGGTGCCAAAAAGCATTAGGCATATTAGAACAAACTTCATTTTTTAATTTATCTTCAAATTCACTAATTTGTAATTGAAGTGACTTGTCGGCTAACTGTTGTTCTACCCTTTTAAATTTAATTTCTTCCTTAAGAAAATTAACTTGTTTACTTTTACTTTGAATTAACTTAACTGACTTAGAAATAGCTGACTTCTGTAGTGACTTAAGACTATGTAATTCTGGCTTAGTTAAAAATTCAAATTTAACCTTTTCTCCAAATTGGCTCGAGGTGACTCCATCATATTCTACCTGAAAGGGGTAAAGTAAAGAAATAAAGGGTAAACCTAAAATTACTTCATCCGTGATATTCTGAATCAAGACAAAGGACGTCTTAAAGCATATTTTATTTTGGCATACGTGGGCTTTGGGTAATTCATACTTTAACTTAAGGGCATTTTTCCTGAAGCTGTCCCTAAAACTTCTTTTGACTTTTTGTAATACTGGGTTGGTACTAGACCTTCCTAAATACAATTTAAATCGGCTCCTGAATCAAATAAGGCAATTGTATTTAATTCAAATTCATTAATAAAAATACTAACTCTGGAATACCATTTCCTAAAATTAATTTGCTTAATTAAATTAATGACTTTTTCTTCTTTATCGAACAATTCAGGCTCAGACTCAGAACTAGACTTACCAAAAGGGTTACTAGATTCTGCTTTGGCTTCTAAAAGATTAATTAAATCCTGCTTAATTGCATAATTCTCAGTTTGTAACTTTTGACTTATTTGTTTTAACTCTAAAATTTCCTTTTTAACTATTTTAACTTCTGACTGGAGATCCTGAAGGGTAACTTCTTTTTTATTAAACCTTTCTAAAGTGGCATTAAGACTTATCTTAGGGGGCGTAGGAGAACTAGACTCTTCCTGACTTATGGCTTTTCTAAGTTTCTTAAGGTATTCTGATTTTAATTCGGGATCTTGAACTTTACTAATTAATTCAATCAATAACTCCTCTTGTTCTTCTTGCTTAGTTAAAACACAAATTGATTTATTTAAAATTCTACAACATTTATCCTTACAACCTAATTGGACATCTGGCTCACTAGACTGGGAACTATCAGAACTGTAGGCATGTGAACTATTTGAAGGCATAGGGTCTAACTCAGTGTTGGCTAATTCAAGAACTTTAATCAACTTGGCTTCTTCATCAGATGCTAACTTTAATTGTTTAATTGCCTCTTTAACTTTGCACTCATTAGCATAATGACCTTGCTTTTTGCATTTATAACATCTGACTTTGCCTTTATCTGTGCTTTTCCTAGGGTAATTCTTTTTCCCTTGTCGGGGGCTTTTCCTAAAACCTTTTGAATAACCTTTTGACCATTTGCTTTTCCTAGGGGTAAATCTTCTTTTACTATAAAACTCATCATTATTATCTTTAAAATGATTTTATCTACAAGAATAATGACGTTTTTTACTAAAGCGTCTATCATGGCTTCTTTTGACTTGTCTAGACGGCGGGACCGGTGCTAGACCATATTGTTCGCAGAAATTTCCTAACTCATACTTAGCATTTTTACTATCAGCTTGGATTGATTTTCCTATTTTTAAATCTACACACATTTTCATACCGACTTGATTAATCATACTAATTATATTACCGTAAGTCAACTCATCATAATTAATTTGACTTGACTCATTGCTTAAGACTGTTCTAATCTTATGGGCAAATAAATTAGGAAGACCATTAATAAACTTTTCTTTCCAAAAGGCTTGGTTACTATCATCTCTAAGCATAACTCTGGAAATAAAAACATCTTTATACCATCTAAAATCGCTTAGCTTGGGGCATCGTAAATTACTTAATTGATCATGAATTCTAGCTGTTGTACTACTGGGCGTACCTATGAAATGCTCAATTATTGTATATAAAAGGACATTGACTCCATCTTCTATGCTTGTTCCTACTCTTTCATCTAAAATAGGGTAATTATTTTCATCTGTCTTAAAGGCATGAATTATTGTAAGCTTGGCGGCTTCTGTGAGATGTTTATCCCACCAGAAACGAAGTGTTCCTGTGAAGCCTGTTTCTAAAAGGGAAACTATTTCTGACTGTCTTAATTGGTGATTAGTGGCATAACTATTGGCTACCATAGACATATGCTGTAACTTATTAAGTATTTCCTGTTCGGATAAACCATCTATATTCCATTCGTATAATTTATCAGAAGACACTGAAAACTGGCTTTGGGTTCTTTCTTCGAAGTGAACATCTGGGGGCGTAGGCTTAGGATACCAATTTTTGGTAAGACTTGTAGGATTAACTTTGCCTATTAAACGACTAACTTTAAGACTCTGGGCATCTTGGTTAACTTGCAGGTTACTAAAGGCTTGCTCAATCTTAGAAATATTACTAGTTTCTGATTCTAGACTTTGGCTTGATTCTAAAGACATAATTGACTCACTATCAGAATTAACTTCAAAACTTAAGACTTTAACTGAGGTTTCTTCTTCTTTTCCTTTATCTTTATCTTTATTAGGCTTAGGCTTAACTGGGGTTAATTCATGAAACATCTCTTCTATTTTACGCATTGTTGGACTGACTTTAAGGGCAGACTCTGTCTTTAACTCAAAGTGAACTAAAGGCTTTTCTTTTTTAGGCTTAAGGGTAACTTCCTGTGGAATTAACTTATCAACTTTTGTTTCTATATTATCTAATTGCTTACCTATTACTATTAGGTTTGTGTTGGCATAATTAACTTGTTCTATAATTTTCTTAACTGGCTCATCTTTTGACTCAGCTACTTTGTAAGGGCTTGCAATTACTTTAGTATTTCTATGATTAATTACTATTGCTTCTACTGGGGGTGAGTACTGGTAACTTTAGTATTGTCGGCTTTTTCCCATTTTTCCTGGGTTAAAGTAACTAACTTTTGACTTAGGTATTTGGCTTCTACGTAGTCTAGGTAAGGTAACTCAGTCTATGCCATGGTCCGGTTCATTTTGATTGTTATCCAGATTTTACAGTAAGCCTTAGTGATCCTCATATTTTAAAGGTTTTCACTTTGAATATAAAAACTCATGGTTATAATGTCTTGCCAGGTACCCAGCCTTTAGCTTTAATTTACAGAATTTATTATAAAGTCACAGGTACTAATATGAATTTCCAAGCAGCCTTAAGCAAAAGCCCAAAGAATTAAACACTTTTAATTAAGAATTAACCACTGAATGCCCTCCTAAGCCAATTCTAATGGCCAGTTCAAATACAGTTAAAGAAGCCTCTCCAAGTAGTTCAAATGCCTCCCTCAAAGGGAAATCTAAGAAAGAATTAATAGAATTAGCCCAGCAGCTCCTTGCCCAAGTTTCTCAAATGAATGATGATGATGATGACGATGCCAGCCCAAAATCAGAATCCTCCTCTAGTCAAGTGCCTAGTCAGCAATTCAGCTAGAAGCCCAAGCCTAGATGGTCAGATTATGTGCCCGACAGTCAAGATCCTTATGATCTTTCCGAAGATTAAAAATGCCAAAGATGCCTCTGTCAAACGCTAAAGTGGCCGAAAGCAGAGTTAAAGTTCAGTTCACCCAAGTTAAAACAGATGCCTTTCTTTTCAGTCAAAGATGCTCTCCAGTTAAAGCAAGTTACCTAAGTTAAAGCAAAGATGCCCCGACAAGTTAAAGTGTTTTCACTTCAAGTTAATTCAAAAGTTTTTCTGTCTTCACTTGTAAGCCAAGGCTATAAATTAGAAGTTTCGTTTCTTTTGTAACCAAGCTTTGAGTTGTAAACATTGTATTTCTTCAGTTTTCAAAGTTCTCTCAGTGTTAGTAGACCTGAGGCAACTGCAATAGTTGTGAGTGAGAGTGGAGTGTGAGTGTCCTGCGTGGCATTGCTTGCTTTCACTGAACTAAGATTTCTGTAAGTTTTACTTTGTATTATCAAAGCTTCCACAGTCAATAATATTTTCAATTAATATTATTTTTATGAGCCTTAGATTATTTTCAATAATTTGTATTTTTAATTTAATTCAATTTTCTCATCTCATAGTTTTTTATTTATACAATTTGTTCTCATACGTTTATTTTCTTTTAAATTTATGATCAATCTTTTAGTTTCAGTCTATGTTCATTCATTAATTTATTTTATTCATTATTTCTCTATTTTTTATTTTCTAGTTGCACAAGTTATTTTCCGTGTCAACTATTTAGTTATTCTTTCTATCCTCTTCCCTCAGTCTAGACATTAATCTCAATTCTTTCTAATTCCGCAGTTAACTAGTTAAAAAGCCTGTTTTCTTATTCTTATAGGTTCTAGTCCTCATTTGGTGTATATATATATATATCTTATTCTATATGTATTACTTTCATTAGTAAAATGATTCTTGAATAGGTAGCACTACTACAAAAAACGGCAAAAGACGACGGGAATTCACCGTCGTGTATCGGGTTTTCAAACCGTCGTAAAATCGACCGACATCTTTTCCAAAATAAAACCACGACGGTAAATCACCGTCGTTGTTATAACAAACAACCTCATTAACAAAAAAACAACCGACGTCTGTATACTGAAAAATGAACCAAAAAATTGTCATGGAGAAGAATAGACGACCTATTTTATACAAACTCCGTCGTGTAAATAAATACAATACGTCTTTAAATAAATAAAATACGACGTCATTAAAACATACGACGTCCAATATATTTATATAACCGTCGTGAAATGGTTTTTCCACTTCGTTTTTTCCATTAATATTGACGTGGAAATAGCGGTTAGGGTAAATCACCGTCGTTGTTATAACAAACAACGTCATTAACAAAAAACAACTGACGTCTGTATACTGAAAAATGAGCCAAAAAATTGTCAAGGATAAGAATAGACAACCTATTTTATACAAACTCCGTCGTGTAAATAATACAATTTGTCTTTAAATAAATAAAATATGACGTTATTAAAACATACTACGTCCAATATATTTATATAACCGTCGTGAAATGATTTTTCCACTTCGTTTTTTCCATTAATATTGACGTGGAAATAGCGGTTAGGGTAAATAACCGTCGTTGTTATAACAAACAACGTCATTAACAAAAAACAACCGACGTCTGTATACTTAAAAATGAGCCAAAAAATTGTCAAGGATAAGAATAGACGATCTATTTTATACAAACACCGTCGTGTAAATAAATACAATACGTCTTTAAATAAATAAAATACGACATTATTAAGATATACTACGTCTCATCTATTTATATAACCGTCGTGAAAATGTTTTTACACTTCATTGTATATAAAATAAATGACGTGGAAAATATGTTAGGCTCATGACTTACGACATATTTATTTCTATAAACGACGTAGTATTTTATATACCACGTCGTGATCATGTAAAAGACAGCCGTGTTTCTCTATTTATACGCCGTCTTTACCAAAATAATAGTCGTCTAATCAATATGAGATGGTGAAGTTTTTCAGTTAATCGCCGTGGAAAATATATTTAACGACATTAGAATAAAAAAGAGACGTGGATATTCCCATATAACGTTGTTTTTGTAAAAGAACGACGTCCAAATATCTTTTTACGTCGAAAAATTTACCTTTGGATTTCAAATTACGTCGTGAATTGTTTATTTTTCACTTCGTTTTTTATATAACAAGCGACGTGGTAAAATTTTAAGACGACGATTTTTGATTTGTTACGGACGAGTTCATGATCGAAGACGTTGTCTTTTGTAACGTTTAGGTTCGATATCTGTCCTTTTAGACGTCAGTATTATGGTACTGGAGTCGTGTTATTTGTAATTACATGTCGGCTCTTTATGCTTCTCCGACATGATATCGTTAATAACTGTTTCACAATACCGTCGTCTTTCTTCAATTTTACTTCGCTTTTAGACGTCGGTAAATACTATGTCGTCGTTGAATGCTCCAAAACGTCATTTTTTATTGACAATTTTATGAAAACAGACGTCTGTTTTTCACAGTTTTATGAGGACCGTCGTTTTATAATACTGAACCAGTATTTTATATACTGATTGTTTTGTGGCCAAAACCTGCATAATGAAAAGTGAAGAAAACACATTACAATTTATTACAAAATTAATGTCATACAGTAGTGCTGTTTAGGGCATAAATAATTTCATAAATTACAAGAGCATCATTCAATCCATATATCTTCACACCCATCTCGAATATTTTGACTCCCAAACTCACCCACCAGTTCATCAAATGTGTCAACATTTGGCATCCCTCTAGTAAATGGCTCACACTCAATTCTCACATCACCTAAGACATCATCACCAATAACATCATTATATTCTCTATTAGGCATTGATAACACTACCGACCAACCATGATGCATCGGGTCGTCAACAAAAAATACTTGTTTGACTTGAGAAGCCAAAACAAATTGGTCATTCCTATGTCCAATTTTACTCAAATCTACAAGGGTAAATCCAAGTTCGTCGACTACAAGGCCGGAAGTACTATCTATCCAATCACACCTAAAGACTGGGATTGTAAACTTTTGGTAGTCAAGGTCCCAAATTTTTTGAATGACACCATAAAAACCCATATTTGAGAGAATTGGGTTTTTATCCTTGGCACTAGCAACTTGCATGGTATGTGCAAGTAAATAAACTCCACTATTTTGAACTGTCCGCACATCATCTTGTGCCTTGATGTTAAATTTAACACCTTTAATAAGATAGCTCCTATATAATGGCACTGCCATGTTTGGACCAGCTGCTAGCCACCTTAAATTTTCTAATACCCCATGATTGTCTCCCTCATCAAGTTCACTTTGAACCTGCAAATTAATCATATCTTAATTCAATCTAACATAGAAAGAAGAAAATTAAAAGTCCAATATGTTATTGAATAACATATACCTTGTAAATATCCTTACGACACAAAAACAAACTACCGTCATTAAAATGTCAAAAGAAATATGACGCCTCTTAAAACAATTGGGTCGTGGTATCTCCATACGTCGTAAAAAAAATAGACGTATTAGAAAATTAAATAGACAAATATACCCTAAACCCTAATAAATAAAACCCAAATTATATATATATTTTTAACCCATAATTTTTCAAAAGGGATTAGGGTTTTATGGCCTAAAATATCTCGTCCATAAAACCCTAAACCCTAATCCCTTTTCTAAATTTATTTAAACCCTAAACTCTAAACCCTAAACCAATAAAGTATAAGTGATGTTGTGACTCATGAATTTTTTTTTCTTTTTGGTGGTAATTTTAAATTTGTATAACTCAAACTTAATTTTTTAAAGCTTAAGGGGGAAGAAAATATCTCAATGACTTCATAGGAGTTGACGTTGCATTTTTTGGATTTATTTTAAATTTATTATGAATATTTCGAATTAAATAGAATAAAATATTATTAATAAAACCCACAAACCACATCGGCGTTAAGAAATTAAAGACGTTGTAAATCATAATAAACGACTTAATTTTAAAACAAACGTCGTTTAAAGTTAAAACCATGGCCATTTTTGCACAGAAAACGACGTACAAACCATATTCCACGACCTAAACTCTTAACTTCTCGCCGTCTAATGTCAAGCAAACAACGTCATCTATATAACCAATAGCGTCGTTTGAAAAACCTTTTACGTCGCTTTTTAAAAAACTATGACGTTTTTATGTGTGTACAACGTCATTTTAAAGAAACCACATTTTAGAAATGCGCTCTTCGTAAATCATCGACGGAAAACCAAAAAAACCGTCGTTAACAATATAAATAAACATGATTCTTATTACATCTATACCCTAAACCCTAAACCCTAAACCCTAAACCATAAAATATAAACCCTAAATTATATATATATGTTTAAATAATTTTAGAAAAGGGTTTATGGTTTTACGGCCTAATATATATTAACCATAAACCCTAAACCCCAAAAATAAACCTTTATCCCCCTAAACCCTAAACCCTAAACCATTAAAGTATAAGTGATGTTGTGACTCATGAAAACATTTTTCTTTTTGGAAGTAATTTTAAATTTGTATAACTCAAACTTAATTTTTTAAAGCTTAAGGGGGAAGAAAATATCTTAATGACTTCATAGGAGTTGACGTTGCATTTTTTGGATTTATTTTAAATTTATTATGAATATTTCGAATTAAATAGAATAAAATATTATTAATAAAACCCACAAACCACGTTGGCGTTAAGAAATTACAGACGTTGTAAATCATAATAAACGACTTAATTTTAAAACAAATGTCATTTAAAGTTAAAACCATGGCCATTTTTACACAGAAAACGACGTACAAAGCATATTCCACGACCTAAACTCTTAATTTCTCGCCGTCTAATATCAAGCAAACAACGTCGTCTATAGAACCAAGAGCGTCGTGTGAAAAACCTTTTACGTCGCTTTTTAAACAACTGTGACGTTGTTATGTGTGTACAACGTCCGTTTGAAGAAACGACGGTTTAGAAAGTGCCCCTGTGTTTTTCACGACATGAAAACCTCAACAAATTTGGTTCAGCATGATCTTGGGGTTTTCACAACATGAAAACCTCAACAAATTTGGTTCAGCATGATCTTGGGTTTTTCATAACATGAAAACCTCAACAAATTTACAGGGAGGTTGACGGTGCATTTTTGGGATATATTTTAAATTTATTATGAATATTTTGAATTTAATAGATATAAAGACGACGGTGTTCTATATAATTATGTTGTTGCAAGTTTTATTAAACGTCGGTCACACAATTTCCGTTTTTTTAAAATAATGAAAACCTATTTGAAATTCATAGGGAAAAAAAGAATGTACATTATACATAAAATTTGCACAAAAACTTGTCTAATTCTAACCATTTTTGTACAAAAACTTGTCTAAATCTAACAAAATTTGTACATTTTATAAAAATATTTAAGTATTCTAAAATTCCTCTACTCCATATGAACACAAACAATCTCTGCCCATTCTTTCCTAACTTCTTCAATGGCTTCTTGGGGGTATGGCACTTGATCCTTTCCCTTCGCAAACTGCAATCCATAAACAATGATTATTCTAACAGACGACGCTATTTTTCATTTACCGACGTAGTTTATATATTCAACGACGGTATTTTTAATTTACCGTCGTTGATAATACAAAAAACCAAATAAAAATAAATCTGAAAATTTTCTTCTTACCATCTTCTCAAATTCCAGGGAATGATCCAAGATGATGTCTCTCATAAAGCGCATGACATAATACCCGCATTCTACACTGCTTGGTTGCTTTGGAGTGCCGGGCAGAGTTTTCCAAAGAGGTGCTTTACAGCCTACTCTGCCTATGTGTGAATTATACATTTTTAAAGCACTGTTCACTATATTTTTCCCGTCCTCATCCACAACTCGATTTCCAGGCAGTGGATCCAGAAAATAGACGGTCTCCTTCTTTGCTCTCACAATGATCAAGACCCAATGACGGCTGCACAAAATAAATATAAAGGTTAAACAGTTTTATATATGCAAAGCATCATACAAAGAAAATCCTGTTTTTTGTTTGAAGACTAACCCTGGATTGTAAGACATCAGGAAAATCTGTTCACCATCTGTTTTTTGAAGTCGATTGGCTACAACACGTGATCTTTCAGTTAATGAACAAGCGTCGGCACTAACTAGAGCAGGGTCGATAAAGCCAACCATGTTCACCATATTTGCAGCTTTCAAATTATCAAATAGGCACCTAAATATATGAAATGAAACCATGAGTGTTTTTTTTTTTAACATAAAGGAGAGTGTGAAATGAATATTTGATAAGGACAAACCTCATATATACTGCAACAACAGTAGCCCCAATTTCTTCCATGCCAGCAAATTGGGTAATATCTTCATGCAAGACGAAGGTAGTACGATCTATGCCAAACACCTCCTTCTCAATTGTAAAGGTCATAGTCTTCTCCTGAGGCTTTAGTGTCGTTTCTGCATAACTACAAAGGGATTGTAAAGAAGATGGCAACTCCAGCTTTGAATAATCTGGTACTTCAGTATTCTGTTTGAAGAAATAAAGCAACATAACGTGACGTGGTACATAAATAAAAATGACGGTTTAAATAACAAAACGTCGTCTGAAAATAAGTTACACGACGGTAAACAAAATACCGACGTAATGAATACTTTATTACGTCGTATAAAAAAACCGACGTCTAATTCAAATGCAAAATTCATAGATAATGAATTTACCTTTTCAATTTGCTTTTCTCCAACACTGGATTGCTGTTTTAATAAATAAAGAGATATATATATATAAGAAAGCTTGGACAACAATTTAAACATTCAATTAAAAAAAAACTGTCGTGGAAATTTAAAACAAACGACGGTTTAAAGAAAATATCGACGTCTGAAAATTGAAAAACAAATGAAAACGGCAAAGTTATGAGAATTTACCTTTTCATCTTTCTTTTCTTCTACCTTTTCTACATCCCCAGATTTCTGTTATAAGAAATAAAGAAATATATATAAGACATTGTACAAAAAGTAAAAAAAATTAAATTAAACCGTCGTGGTAATAAATAACAGACGACGGTATGTAAGAATTACAGACGTGTAAAATTAATTAAACGACGGTAAATAATACACGTCGTGGTAATTCATGTATTACGACAGTTATGAGAATTGAAAAACATATGAAAAAGGCAAAGTTATGAGAATTTACCTGTTCAACTATCTCAACTATCTTTCCTTCTACTCTCTTTTCTACTTCCCCGGATTTCTGTTTTAAAAAATAAAGAAATATATAAATGACATTGTACAAAAAGTAAAAACAAGTAAATAAACCGTCGTGGTAAAGCATAACAGAAGACGGTGTGTAATAATTACAGACGTCTAAATAACATCAAACGACGGTTTAATAAAAAATGCGTCGTGGTATAACTTTTAACACGGCGGTAAATATAAACAGAGAAACATAGAATTCAAAGTTCAGAGACGTTACCATATCTTCCTGCTTTTCCCCATTCTTGGCTGTATCCTCCTCAAATTGTAGGGCTCTAACATCAAGTGCCCCAGAGCAGCTTGCTTTGTCCGACATTGGATTTTTGGGACTTTGCCCTTGGATTTGGGACATTGTATTCAGTTTCAGCACGCTTGGATCAAAATTGGGGATGAGTTTGGAAAGCTGACTCAACAAATTTTCCCTCTCAGCTTCTACCAATTGCTTGGTCCTAGCCTCCATCTTTAAACTCTCTTCCCTTGATCTAGCCTCCATTTTCAAAGTCTCTTCTTGAAGGACAAGTCTTACACTTTCCTTCAATTGATTGGCAAACCTTACCTTCTGTTGTCTAGGTAAATTGAAGTATTGTTTAGGGGAAATCCCAGCCCCTACCCCTCTAACTCTTCTTGGATGCTCAGGACCCAAAGCCAATGTCAACACATCATTGGTTCCTGACAGAGTAAGAGTGCCTTCAGAGACTTGCTTTTGCAAATCATCCTAACAAAAAGACATAATAAAAAGTCAGCATAAGAAAACACACGACGGTTATTTATAAAAAATCGACGTAATAAAATATTTCACACGACTCAATAACATAACAATCAACGTAATATAATATTTCAGACGACGCTACCTAAATACCGATGTTATTAATTTATTAACACGACGTCAATAATAAACCACCGACGTCTTATGATATAATTACAAAAAAACAGAGTAGTGATTCCAGATTCAGACCTTTAATGACGTGTTTTAAAATATTTCGACGTAGTAATATTTTTCACACGACGCAAAAATATAACAGCAGACGTAATAAAAATTTAAAACAGAGTGAGTAGGCTTACAATTAATTTTGCTTTCTCTGCAGCCTTTGGATCCAGGATGTTACCATGTTTGTCTTCTCTAGCTTTCTTC
This sequence comes from Prunus kanzakura, assembly GCA_020521455.1. Lineage (NCBI taxonomy): Eukaryota > Viridiplantae > Streptophyta > Magnoliopsida > Rosales > Rosaceae > Prunus > Prunus kanzakura. The sequence goes on from BPUM01000179.1 coordinate 280,225, forward strand.
CATAAGGTAGATCGATCAATATCTGCCCCAGGCATGGTTTCCACCAAGTGCTCCTCCAAACCAACTTATCCTTTTCAAGACAATCGATGATTGTACTCAAGTTTCTCCCTCCTCTGTGATTGTTCTTCATGCACAGCCTCAAATTTTTCAGATAACCTTGAAGCTACAAAGGCATCCCATTGAGCTTTCTCTATGAATTTGTATGTTTCAAGGGGTTGCCTTAATTTCTCCTTCTCCTTGATGAATGGAAGGATATGAACCCTCGTTAGTGTAGACTTGAAATCCTTCCATTTCTTGGCAGCAGAAGATAACAACATTTTCTTTGCCCCCTTGACCAACCACAAAAGCCATGTCAACGGCTTCCCAAATCTGCTCTTTTATATCCTTGGATATTTGAACCCATTTCTTGGCCACAAGTGAGACTCTGGAGCATGCCAACACACCAATGTAGGATGTTGTGTCGGATTCACTGCATCAAAAATAGATTCAGCTGCATCCTCAACTTGTGATACTTCGCAAGTGCACGAGCCGTTTGGTAGTATAGCATATGTAAGTGCGAGGTCGATCCCACGAGGATTGGTGATTGAATGATCCAATTATGTTTCCCCTACACAAAATAGAAATGAAAAAGAAAATAAATAAAACAAGAAAGAAGGAAGGAAATAACTCAAGCAAATAAGTTCCCAAGTTCAATTAGATTAACGGATTGATTCTAGCTAAAGTATGATTAAGCCATGGTGTTTGGTCATAACCTTGTGTTCCTAATTCCCTAATTTGATCATTTGTTGTCTAACCTAAAATTAAGCATTATGAACCCATTAAGCATAGAAGAACAATTTAAACAACCAAGCATGTATCTAATCCCTGTTGTCGAATGTCCATACATACTCTTCCTATTCATAGTTCAATTCGAATTAAAGCATGGTGTATACTCTTAATTCAAACCAAGATAGCTAACATGCAAGCCTAAATGGTGATCAATCATTCACACTAGCATACTAACTTATAAGCATAATGAATAAGAACAAAAACCATAATTGAAACTTGGAAACTAATTAAACTTGAATACTTAAGAAAGAATGTACATTACAAATAAAATTAAAGTAGAACTAAGAAAACTTGAAGGAAAATTTAGTAAAATCATTTGTTACAACAATTGACAACTTGAAAGGAAACTAAGAGAATTTGAAGGGAGAGAAGGGAAGGGAGCTCTAGAGAAGTGTTTGAGAGCTCCCCCCCTTGGGGTGTGATTTGAAGCTTGAAGGCTTCTCTATTTATAGGGCTAAGAGGGAGGAACATTATGATGAAATTCAACACCACCATTCCTTCTTTAATACAACCCATAACTCCCACCTCATCTTGTCTATGTTAGTGTGGTTGGAAACAATTCCATCCCATACTTCTTTTGCTGCACTCCAAGCTTTCTTCACATGGGTTCAAAGGTGATCAGTTTTGCTGCCAACCCATGTGGTTGCCTTTGCTGCCAACCCATGTGGTTGCCTTTTGGTTGCTGAAAAAACGAGTTTTCTGAACCAGGCTTGGTGTAGGAAGGCCAGAGGTTTCAAAACTTATCCAATGGGGCTCAAATTTGGATATGTTATACTAGACACCCATTGGAACAACTTCTATGAAGAAAGTATTCCCATCGGAGCAGTAGAAGTGTGCGTTTTAGGCCTTGCAAGTTGGCTGCCGAACAGAGACTGGAATTGACTTCATTTCTTTTCTTTTCTTTCTTTTTGCTTTACATGCATGCACATGCTTTCTCTTTAATAGCTCCATCATGTACCAACTTGCTCCTTCAGAAATTCATAGCTGGAATGCCTCCCAACTTCACTCATTATGTTGGGTATAAAGTCAGTTGCAGCTGGGGTGAGGCACATGGCTAAAAGCTGGCAGCAGCAAATCCTGCTGAGCAAGGTTGAGTGTTGGACGGGCTAAGCACTCCACATATGTCCAATTGGGCTGAAATTTGGATATGTTGTACTAGACACCCATTGGAACAAGTTTCATGAAGATCATCACCTCATTCGAGCCCCATAACATGCTCATCCAAGGCCAAGAAGTTGACCTACGAAACTGGGCTGGCAAGGAGTTGTAGCCAAAATGAGTTTGTCTTTAAGCTCTTCTTCCATTCACCCAAATCAGGCCTTAACATGCATGGATTGCATCATTTCCTATCCAAAGTCATCATTGTTACCTAAAGCTCAATGAACTGAAACATAAACACAAAAAGGATTAAAAGCACAAGTTTAACTCAAAAACATAACCAAATCATAAGCTAGAAGGGTACAAAATAATATATAAATATGCACCGATCAAATACCCCCAAACCTAGATTTTGCTAGTCCTCGAGCAAAACAACGGAAAACAAAGATAAAAATAAAATAAGAAGTTAATTAGACCACTTTCGTAGGTAACTCGATTGCATTGAGCGTATGCAACAAGCCTTTAAACCTCTAGGCATCCCTAGTAGGAGGAGTTGTGTCTCCTGAGGGTTTAACAGAAACGATACCCACAAACGCTTCACTAATTCTACAAAACAAAGTAGTTAGAAAACTTATTAGATTTGTTAGTCCTTAAGCAAAATAAAAGAAAAACTAAAACTAAAACAAAAATAATTACAAAAACAAAACAAAAATAAAAAATAAAAAATAAATAAATAAAACTCAAAACAATCATTCCGAACATTTTCTGAAGAGAAATGACTCATGCACATGACTCAAAAGTTTTAACAATAAAAACTCAATTTTAGACATTATTTACAAGGCGGCAAAGTTCAAAACACAACATGCTCAAAGTGTAGTAGTGTGATAGCCAAATGCAACAAATTCCCCAATCTTAGTTTTCACACAATTTTCAAAAATTATACCAAGCACAAATGCAACTTCAAATCTCACCAAAGTTGTCCTCTCACAAATGAATCACTCAGAAGAGGGCTACAATGCAACACTCAGTTATAAACATGAGATTAGAGTTAAATCATAAGGGACTTAACTCAAAATAGGAAGATGAAGAACTTGCATTAATATGATCTCAAGAAGGATGCCAAACACTTAAAAATAAGAAAATGCATGCAATTCAACCATATGACATTTAAGATCAATTTAGGTCTTTATTATAGGTTGTAATGGGGCCAAGGGTGTAAGGTGAGTGAGAAATGAAAGGTATGGATAATACAAAGTCCAAGGAACTCAAAATGTAAGAGCATAAAAATAATAGTTTACAAGACTTCGAATTATCACGATTAGATTTTTTCTTTTACACGATCAAAACTCCTTATACCTTCATTTACAATGGTTTACACTCCTTTCCAAACAACAATTATTTTTGAAGGCCCAAAGATGAATTTTCAATCAACCACCACTTAATCACAACTTTTTTTTCTTTTTTTTTTCTTTCACCAATTGAGTGAAGTTCTTTCTTCTTTTTTATTTTTATTTTTTTTTTATATATATATATATATATATTTTAGTTGGTAATATCCCTTCCCAAACTTAGCATGAAAAACACATCCGAATTAGAGCTCATGAGTTCCTTAGAAAGGTAAATTCTTGTTTTTCGGGCTAAAGCTAGGAATTGCAATTGGTAAAATGAAAGAAAAGGTTTACATGTAGGCTCAAAATGGTTAACAATGGAAAATCATGCTTAAGCATGCATAAGGTTAGCTTGAAAGGCACAAACGATCCAAAGAGGGCCTTAATATCATTTCTTAAATGTCATGAAATCAAATTGCAAAAGAATGAATGACTTTTAAGTGTTCAACCAAATCAATGAATAATGAGATCAAACAACTAACTTTGATGACAAGAAAATAAGAGTATGTGTATAACACTCATGAAATGAAGCACAAGGCTCAAAAGCTCACATTATATGGTTATATAAGTCTAATTTATGCTTGATACAATTCTTTGGGTCATGCAAATCCTTTAATTGGAAAATTAATGAAACAAATGGCAAGTGCAAAGAAGGTTTCAAACATATCATGCTAGAACGATGCCAAATTAATTTTTTTTTTTTTAACAATAAAAATTTACAAGGAAAAAAAATAAATAAATAAATAAAATTCAATTTTCATTTAAGTCATGCAAACATTTATCACAATCTCATCAAATGTGTTCGGAAAGTGAATAAAATCAAAATCAAAATAAAAATAAAAAATAAAAAATAAAAATAAAAGCAAGACTTAAACAAAATAAAATAAAATAAAAACAAGCAAGAAATTAATTATTATTATTTTTTTAAATTTAAGAAAAACCAAATTTACTTGCTAAACTCCAATACCCCCAAACCTAGAAATGAGCATTGTCCTCAATGTTTAAAAATTAGGAACAAGCAATGTCATAACAAGAAATGAAAGGTACTAAAGTAAATATAAACCACAAAAAACACGAGAATTAAAATACAAAAATAAAATAATTATAAAGTAAAAATTACAAAACAAACAAACAAATATAAAAACAAAACAAAACAGTAAAACACTCGAAACAGAAAGCCCTAAACAAATAGTCTTACGCAAACCAAAACCCAAACGATTGAAAACCCAACCCAAAAGAAGTTAACACACTTTGAAACCTCACAACGGTGAAAACCCGACCCGCAATGAAATCCGAAGCCCACACGTTATTTTTATTTATTTTTTATTTTTTAATTTAATGAAACGTGAATTGGGAGTGCGAAGGCGGGATTTATGAAAAGAAAGAGTGTGGTCCCTGCTGCCTCGGTTCCTAGGAAGTGACAGGCAAAAAGAGTGAGGGACGTGTCGGCGTGCAGAGGCAGCTTTCACATCCCCCAAGCCAGAATTATTGGCCTCTTGGGTGAAGCGGGACGACTTTTTCACTTTGAAGGTGGTGAAAGGTGAAAATGCAATTAAGGGGAGTTGGGAAACGGGTGCGGCGACATATAGAGATAAGCCGTAAGGGCAGCACAGGAACTCAGAACCGCAGCGGCTAGGGTTTAGCAGACTAAGTCTATAAAAGGTAAAAAGAAAGGGGTAAAAAACACACAACTCAGAAACACACAAAAGAGAAAGAAGTAAAGAAGAAAAGCGAGTGAGAAATCAAATGGCCTCTTCCTACCCATTTTCGTTGGATCTCAACCTAGCTCCACCGACTCAGACACGAGGCCAAGCAGCGGCACCAATATGGATGCCCTACTTTGCCTCCGCAAGGGGGCCTGTGACAGTAACTGACTCAATACTCCTGGACAACGATGTTGCCATTGGAGTGGGCAGAAATTTAGTGACTCCTAAAGATATACGTGTGTTCGGGACAAGGGATGACAATCGGGTCGCTAGTGATGCCATGGCACTGAGCGTGCAGAGTGCAGCATGTGTTGCAAGTTTGGGTCATCGCCTACTTGCGAAGTCCCATGAGGTAGAGGTGCTGAAAAGTCAGTTGGCGGCGGAGCGAAGTATGGTTGAAGAGTGTCAGAGTGCTATAAAAAGCTTGAAAAGGGAGAGGGCAAGGATAGTGGAGGTGAATCGACACCAAGCTAGAAGTATTGCGGGACGAGAATAAAAACCTATCAAATATGGTAGAGTTGTATTCTCGCGACATGCGAAAGCAGCTGGAGGACCTAGACCGACCGGGTAAACGCAAGCAAGCAGATCGCGAGAGAAATTACGCTCAAGCTAAGATTGCGATCTTTGGGAGCTCAAGTGGTGAGCCCCAAGAGGCTGTGCATGAAGCCCAGGAAGAGGACAGCCAGAGGGCCAAACTCAAAGCTCCAATGGTCGAGACACCGAGCACTGTGAAGAAATGATTTCTACTGCATTATTGTTGTTTTTATTTTTGGTTATTTTGTTTCAGAAATAAAAGAGTAAATTTGCTGAAGGAAAAAGAAAACGGAAAAGAAAGCACACTTCCCAAACTTAAATCAAACGAAGACGACAAACGGAAAAGAAAGCACAGTTCCCTAACTAAAATAAAATAAAGATGATAGCCGAAAGGTAAAGGCAAAAAAACACAAAGCTCTAGAAAATGAAAGTAACGGGCAAAAACAATAAAACACCAGAAAACACGGAAAAAAGAAAAGTAAAGTGAAAGTAAAGGTGCTCCCCCTTGAAGCGATTAGGTCGAGCATGCCCGGGAAATCCGAAGTGGTGTTGGCTCTCTCTCATCAGCATATGTCTATTTAAACCACGCCTCTGCAAACGGATGATACCCAGCATTTCTTCCTGCAAACTCAAAGAAAAACATCAAAAAAATTCAGAAGCAAAACAAATGGCATCCTCATGCACTCACCTTGATGATCTCAACCTTGAGCTGTCCCTTGCACCACCAAATGCCCAGATAAGGGCTCCTCCAACCTCTGTCTTCCCAAACTCTACATATCATCACGGCACGGCCTCAAACTTTGCTGAGGCAATACCGATCTGTGCTGAGGCAAGGCCGAACAGAGCAGTGCTGCTGGGAGGTATGATTGGCAGCAAGCTCACACCGGCAGATCATTGGCATATAGCACACAGGTCTGACAAGGAGGCAGTGGACGAGTCCCACACTTATACCGCGCTCCAAGCGGTCTCGGCCACAAATCTGGGCTTGCGCCTACTAGCAAGAACACGAGAGTGTGGAGCACTGAGCGAGGAGGTGGCTTCCTTGAAGGCTATGGTGGCGGACTTGCAGAAGCGGCTTTACTGTGCCAATCAGTATGTGGAAGAACTGTAGAGAAAGAATGAGGACCATGTAGAGCTGCTGCAGATTCTACAAGTGCGAGACAATAGAGGCAAGCCATGATGATGATGAAGATGAAGATGAAGATGATGAAGAAGATGATGAAAAGAAGAAGTTGTTTTTTTTATTTTATTTTTTTTTTAATTTACTTGATGTTTTTTTTTTTTTTAATGCAAGCGTTTGAAATAAAATAAAAATGTGTTTTAACACTCAGAAATAAACTAACTAACCAAACCACGTAAATAAATACATAAACTAACTTAACAAAACAAAAACAAAGATTCAACAGAAAAGAAAACAAAGAAAATAAAATAAATAAATAAATAAAACTTAATTTAAAAACACACGGATATACAAGCAACTCACGGATGACCAGTTAAGGGCCTCAGAAAACACAGCCAGGGGATCCGGGAAGGTTGGAGGGGTCACAATGGTCCCGCTTAAAACCCAAACTTCTTAGACACCGAAGGTGTCGCCTAAAGAACTCCTAGACACTGTATTGACGGAAGTGCTCACTGGAGTTACCATAAGTTAGCTCATATGAAAATTAATTATTTTTAAAAATAAAAAAATAATCTAGTAAGAAAAAGAAACAAAAACAAATTAAGATAAAATGAAACAACAAACCATAAACGAAAATGAACTAAGTACTCTAAACAAACTCAAACAAACGACATAAATTGTTGTACTAAAAGAAACAAACCAAGAAACCAAAGAAAAACACAAACAGCACTTTCTATCACCTATTTATCACCATTTGGACAGATTCGTTTCTATGTTTTTCAGCTTCGACCTCTGTTCAGTTTTTAGGCTATAACTTTCCGACTGTAAGTCCAAATTTCACATTCTTTATATGGTTGGATTCAGCACAGAAAAACAAAGAACTCATTGCGGACCAAAAGGTAAAAACAATGACGGAATTAAACAGAATTCAAAGAAGAGAAAGGATTGAAATGCTCCCCTTGAAGCGATTAGGTCGAGCATGGATGCACTTGGAGGTCGACTTCTCCCACTGATCCACACTTCCCATTCTTATTATTGAGGTTGCCATCTCTCTCCATTTTTATTGAGCTATCCCAAATTGTTTAAAACAAACACAGAAAACTTGAAACAGAATTAATAGGATTAGGAAATAAAAACTAAAATGAAACAGAAAATCAACACTCATCCAATTCTATGCTTCAAAGCAACAAGCACCAACGGGTTGTGTAAGCTGGGACTTAAACCCAGTTCTCTTGCTTGTTGGGCAATTGTCCTTTTCTGTTGGACTACAAACACAACTTGTCCATTAACGTCATTAACTTTAAAACAAGAAATTGTCTAGAAAAACATGAAAATGAAAAATAAAAATAAAACAAGTAGGGAAATGAAATAGAACCAAACTATGTTGCCAATCCCCGGCAACGGCGCCAAAAACTTGTTGCTTCGGATTCACTGCATCAAAAATAGATTCAGCTGCATCCTCAACTTGTGATATTCGCAAGTGCTCGAGCCGTTTGGTAGTATAGCATATGTAAGTGCGAGGTCGATCCCACGAGGATTGGTGATTGAATGATCCAATTTGTTTCCCCTACACAAAATAGAAATGAAAAAGAAAATAAATAAAACAAGAAAGGAAGGAAGGAAAATAACTCAAGCAGATAAGTTCCTAAGTTCAATTAGATTAACGGATTGATTCTAGCTAAAGTATGATTAAGCCATGGTGTTTGGTCATAACCTTGTGTTCCTAATTCCCTAATTTGATCATTTGTTGTCTAACCTAAAATTAAGCATTATGAACCCATTAAGCATAGAAGAACAATTTAAACAACCAAGCATGTATCTAATCCCTGTTGTCGAATGTCCATACATACTCTTCCTATTCATAGTTCAATTCGAATTAAAGCATGGTGTATACTCTTAATTCAAACCAAGATAGCTAACATGCAAGCCTAAATGGTGATCAATCATTCACACTAGCATACTAACTTATAAGCATAATGAATAAGAACAAAAACCATAATTGAAACTTGGAAACTAATTAAACTTGAATACTTAAGAAAGAATGTACATTACAAATAAAATTAAAGTAGAACTAAGAAAACTTGAAGGAAAATTTAGTAAAATCATTTGTTACAACAATTGACAACTTGAAAGGAAACTAAGAGAATTTGAAGGGAGAGAAGGGAAGGGAGCTCTAGAGAAGTGTTTGAGAGCTCCCCCCCTTGGGGTGTGATTTGAAGCTTGAAGGCTTCTCTATTTATAGGGCTAAGAGGGAGGAACATTATGATGAAATTCAACACCACCATTCCTTCTTTAATACAACCCATAACTCCCACCTCATCTTGTCTATGTTAGTGTGGTTGGAAACAATTCCATCCCATACTTCTTTTGCTGCACTCCAAGCTTTCTTCACATGGGTTCAAAGGTGATCAGTTTTGCTGCCAACCCATGTGGTTGCCTTTTGGTTGCTGAAAAAACGAGTTTTCTGAACCAGGCTTGGTGTAGGAAGGCCAGAGGTTTCAAAACTTATCCAATGGGGCTCAAATTTGGATATGTTATACTAGACACCCATTGGAACAACTTCTATGAAGAAAGTATTCCCATCGGAGCAGTAGAAGTGTGCGTTTTAGGCCTTGCAAGTTGGCTTCCGAACAGAGACTGGAATTGACTTCATTTCTTTTCTTTTCTTTCTTTTTGCTTTACATGCATGCACATGCTTTCTCTTTAATAGCTCCATCATGTACCAACTTGCTCCTTCAGAAATTCATATCTGGAATGCCTCCCAACTTCACTCATTATGTTGGGTATAAAGTCAGTTGCAGCTGGGGTGAGGCACATGGCTAAAAGCTGGCAGCAGCAAATTCTGCTGAGCAAGGTTGAGTGTTGGACGGGCTAAGCACTCCACATATGTCCAATTGGGCTGAAATTTTGATATGTTGTACTAGACACCCATTGGAACAAGTTTCATGAAGATCATCACCTCATTTGAGCCCCATAATATGCTCATCCAAGGCCAAGAAGTTGACCTACGAAACTGGGCTGGCAAGGAGTTGTAGCCAAAATGAGTTTGTCTTTAAGCTCTTCTTCCATTAACCCAAATCAGGCCTTAACATGCATGGATTGCATCATTTCCTATCCAAAGCCATCATTGTTACCTAAAGCTCAATTAACTGAAAGATAAACACAAAAAGGATTAAAAGCACAAGTTTAACTCAAAAACATAACCAAATCATAAGCTAGAAGGGTACAAAATAATATATAAATATGCACCGATTATAGGACTGCATCTCACTATGTGCACGGCCATATGGTTTCCCCTTGGAATTGTACTCAACAACAGGCTTGATTTTCTGAAATTTTCTCTTCACAACACGGGGCATTGTGCTTATACCCCGACCTGACTTTGGCTCCTCAGAAAATGTTGCTGTGCTGCCTGGTTCTGTCTCAGAAGATGAAACAAACTTCATCTTCTTCGAGGACTTTGCTTGAGGATTTACAACTCTAAGCTCCTTACATTCATTTTTTTTCAAGCCAGAGTCCTTACTTTGAGATTGAGAAACCATGGTTACAGACAAATCAAACCTGCAAGTGAAAATATATCAGTGAAATTAAGAAAAAACACGACGATTATTTATAAACTACGACGTATTATAATATTTCAAACGACGTAAGAACAAAACAATCGATGTAATAATAAATTTTCACGACGGTAATTAACCACCGACGTGATAAAATATTACAATGACGTCAATAATAAACAACCGATGTCTTATGATATAATCACAAAAAACAGAGTATTAAATATTACAACGACGTTAATAATAAAAATTCGCCGTGGTATTGAAAATAAAACGACGTAAATATTAATATACCGTTGTCTATACCACAAAAACAAATTAGGAAAAACGTAAAATATTTTCAACAGAAAAATAATTAAAAAGATTTTCAAAACAAAAACCATTGTTCAGAGGAATCAAACCTGCGATGAATATATCCTTAAAAATCAAATACAAAAAAAGAATATCATTTTAAAAAACAACGAAGAACACTTTCACACGACGCTAGGGTGACTGACGAACCGTCGTGGTCTATAAATCTAACCACGTAAATAACAAGCCACCGTCGTCTTATTTAGTTGAAGTAAAAGAATCAGAGTAGTGTTCAAACTTGGAAACTTTCCATCTTTGTCTGCAAATTTTATCAAACTTGGAAAGAAAAAATGTAAAAAGATTTAAAAAAACGAAAATGATATGCGCATGCAAAACAGGAACAAAAATCCTTCCAGACATGCTTACCCTTTGTGTGCAATGAAAGCTTTCTCCTGGAGTTTAGTGTTTCAGTTCAGAGACGAAGACGAAGAGGAGAGGAAGACGAAAAGTTTTCTCTCGGAGATAAGCTTGAAAGTTTGAAATAGCGCTTTGAGAATGAATAATGAGAGAAGCTTGAAAGTTTTTCTCGGGTTTGGAAACAGTGCAAGTATGGGTCAGGTAGGCGAAAAGTTTAAAATAATAACAAACCGTTTCATAAAACGACGCTATTAATAGGAAGTGCCCTAGTATGAAACATTATACGGCGCTATAGGTTAACACCGCCCTATAATATGACTTTACACGACGCAAGGTTTTAATGAACCGCCGTTTTTATATCGAATTACACGACGCATTTTTCTTCAAAAAGATGAATCACGTCATTTCCAATTTACCCAACGACCTTATACTCAATAATAACGACGTTAAAAATGCATACCACGTCGTTTTAATTACTCATACCGACGTGTAACTTTTTTAATTACACAATAAATTAGTTTTCCAAAAAATTACAACGTCGTTTTTATATAGCGTCGTTGTTAATTAATTTATACGACCTTATTTTAGTTTTAAACGACGTTTATGTTTTCATATAAACGTCGATAATTTAAAAAAACCGACGTGGTATATAAGATTTGTTTATAAATAAGGATTTTTCTGTCTTTCTTTCGTCTTCATTTTTCAATTAGGGTTTCAACTTTTTCTCACCTCTCTGGAGGCACATCACCTCTCTGTCTCACCTCGCTTTCATTTTTCAGTTTGGATGTTGATGTGTGTGCGTGTTTGTGTATCTGAAATACACAAACACGCACACATCATCTAAAACATTGTCTTTCTGCACAGAAGGAGAACAAGGTTTGCATCAGCCCTCTTTCTCAGCTCCTCCATGATGGGGTTCTCTGGGTTGATCTCCATGGTCTTCTTGCTCGACATGTACCCAGCCGCTCTGTTATCCCTCAAGGCCTGAGCCTTCATGATTCTTTCCATGTTGGCAGTCTAGCCATACTCACCTGTCACCAAACAGCAGGGAGAGTCTACCACACGGTCAGACACCACAACCTTCTCCACTCTGTCACCCAAAACATCCTTCACAACCTTGCAGAGTCCCTCAAACTTCTCCTTCAACTCTTCCTCCTTCTTTGCCTCGTCTTCACTCTCATCAAGCTTGAGACCTTCCTTGGTGGCTGAGACAAGCTTCTTGCCCTCAAACTCCTTGTGAGAGTAATTGGCACATCATCCACTTCTAAAACATTGCCTTTGTTCATTCTGGTTTGATTATGATGAGGAACAATGGTAAAAAATGAATAATGGTTCAATTATGATGAGGAACAGAGTTCATTCTGGTAATGATAGACGAATAATGGTAAAAAATTTGTACGTCGTTAATTTAACAAATCGTCGTGGTTAGTACAATCAGTGGCGGACCTGTGCAGGCGCAAGGAGGTGCACCTGCACCTCCGGTCGCCGGAAAACTCCATAGAAGCTGCTGAAGTTGCACCTCTGCTCATGCGCCGAAGCTGTTTGATGAAATGCGCAAGTGAAGCGCTATTGTGATTTGTCCTCCATAAGGCTGCAAGGGACGGATCCACAGAGGAGCAAGAGTGGTCAAGTGACCCCTGCAACTCCTGGAATCCTCCATTAGAGGGTGGAAATTTGAACCCTGCAACCTGTTTGATGAAAGTCCCCAAAGGGGCTGCTGTTCTGTCTTGCTGCTGCTGCTGCCGTCCTCCAGCGCGCGTCAATTTTTTTTTTGCTCCTTCGACGTCAAAACGACGTCGTTCAACTTATGTTTTTTTAAAAACCTGGCCAAAACGATCGTTTTGGCTCAGTTTAAAAATTTAAAAAAAACTGAAAAAGAGGCAGCAAAGCTGCTACCCGATAACTCCCCATCCCCAAACAAGTTTTCACTCGTTTTTTCCATTTTCAAACAACACCCCACACATGACCCAACACCACCCCCCAACACCCCCCCCCCCCCCCCCCCCCCCCAAAGGAGCTTCTGGTGAACCACTTCTTCAAAAAGAGATTCGAGTTGATTTCAGGGAAGTGGCTTTGACTTCAATCTACCAAAAAGTTTTTCTTATCTTTTTTTTTTCTTCCTTTTTTTTTCGAGGGTGGGGGAAGAGGCGGGGTTCTACATAGATGGATAGGATATGATTTTATGTTTAGTTTGAACGAAGAGATTTTTTCTAGAACAAAAAAAAAACAGGTCTTGCCTCGAAAACTCCTCCAACAAAATGAAGACCTTGAGGATTGCATTGATTTTGTTCCAATTGTTGTCATGGCTTCCTTTAAATAAATAAAAATAGAAAAAACAGTAAAAGGGAAAAGGGAAGTCATCCCAGCCATAGCAGCAGCAGCAGCAGTAGATTTTCTTGTTAACTTTTTGTATCTTGCTCATGGAATTTAAACATTAGTATTATTTAAATTATAAAGATATTTAGTTGTCTGTTTTTTTTTTTTTTTTTTTAGCTTTTAGCTTTTAAGAATTGCACCTCTGCTGAAAAATTCCTGGGTCCGCCGCTGAGTACAATTATGCGGACAGTAGAGTTATGGATACCGTCGTAGTATAGTATAATTAAAAAGTCGATAAATTTATATTTACAGTCGTGGTAACTTAATTTAAATCGGCGAATTTTTTTGTAATTAACCGTCGCAGATTTCTTTGAATTTATGCGTCGCTGACTAAGAAAATTGGGTCGTGTTTATTAATCAGTTAACACGGTGTCTTATTTTTATATTGTCGTCTTTACTTTCTACGGCGGTGATTTCATAGATGCAGTTGTTGTTTTTAGGTTCAGATTTTAACTTTGAAAAATACCTTTGTAATAAGACGACGCTTTTTTAATTTGGTGCGTCGTGGTTTAAAAATATCTATACGTGTACCGGTTTTTTAGGTGTTTAAAGTATGTTTCTACAACGGGTTTCTATTACCGTCGTTTTTTAAAAAACAACGACGGTTTTTTGATCTACCATCGTTGTTTACTGGTCGTCTTTTGCCCTTTTTGTAGTAGTGTAGTTAGGTGTCAACAAGGCATGCTAGTAGGCTTGTCAACTCACCATGAAGAAATTAGAATACGATTGAAGTCACCACAACGTGTCTTCATAATTCTTTTCTTATCTATTTTTGACTTGGAGATTAAGTTCTTACATAGGTGTGGATATTATCATGTACTGTAGCTACCGTCTTCACTACACTATAAATAGACCATTCCATTCCTTTGTTTTTCATTCTCTTTTCAGCCAAGTCGTGAAGCATTTGTAAGTTTGTATGAGAGAAAAAGTAAGAGAGAAAGAAGGAGAGAGAGTGGTGATGAAACTCTTGGAGCTTGGTTTGAGTAGTAGTATCTGAAGATAGGTAGATGAGTTGTCTTGCCAATTTATTTAAAGGGTTCTCATTAGCGAGGTGAGTGGTTTATGTAATGTGTTCTAAAAGTTCTTATTTTGTGATAAAATATGAAAACCTTGAATTATCGTGGATTTGTTCTATTTACAAATATCTCTCTATTTCAAGTCAAGCATGTCTAATTTAGTGCAACCTTTCACACACTATATATATATATATATATATTGATTGGAATATGAAGTATGTATTATTCATGGAACATGAGAACTTCAATGTTGGAGTATCCAAGGGATAGATGTACCACACGGGGACATAGGGCAGTGAGGCCAATAGGGGTCACGTGGTTAGTTACATGCTATGAAGGATAACCGAGATATGAAGGGATTATGTGATATGATATGGATTGGTGTATCTTTTCATGATATTTTCTAGAGTGTGTAAAACGGCATTGCTTGACTAGCATATTATATAATCTTCTCACTGAGCAGTGGTTGCTCATCCCTCACCCAGTTTAATTTTTAAGATGAATTTATGGGCAAGACAAGGACTAAACCAGTTGAGGCTAAATTAGATGAGAGTGATAGAGCTTTATTTATTTATTGTAAAGTTGTAAGATTTTAGAACTATTTTTATAAGAGAAGTTTATTTTAAACCCTTGTTTCGGCTTCTTTTTATTTTCTCAGGCACCGGGCGCGGGAATTCCACAGACCCCTGGGTCCAGGGCGTGACAGTTGCAATGTGGATAGTACAATTTTGCTATCTCCGGCCAATAATGCTATACCACGTGGAAGTGTTATCACGGATATCATAGCATTATTGGTCGGGGATAGCAAAATAGTGCTATACCCGTTGCGTGGAAGTCTTTCTCGTTTAGTACAGACCTCCACTTATCCCTCTAAAATTAATCATTTTGTTCCTTTATCTTGTCCAAAGTATCAACTTATGTGATCCCCAAAGAGGAAAGTACAAACCTATTTGGTTAGAATTAAGAAATCAAATTGATGGTCGGTTGCAGAAGCCAAATTGTGGGGTAAGCGAGTTAATTTTTTAAGGCTAATAATTGAAAAGCCGTTTGTATTTTACTAATTCTATATCTGTATATAGAACAATAACCACATCTAGCTAGCATCCACAACAGAGTTGAAGTTCTTTCCAATAAAAATTTGAAGACAAATTTGTCAATGGATTCTTCAATATCCCAGCCGCTCCAATTGCCATCCTTTACTCTCTTCTTAGCTTCCCTTCTCTTCTTAATATTCGTTCTGAAATTGGAAGAAATCCAAAGTCCAAGGCAAGTTGCTTGCAGGGCCAAAACAGCTGCACATTATAGGGAACTTGCACCAGTTGACTGGTGCTCTACCACATCATGCTGTGACCAACTTGTGCAAGAAACATGGTCCTGTCATGAAACTACAACTGGGTAAACTTGTGCTGTCGTTATTTCGTCGCCGGAAGCAGCAAAAGAGATGTTAAAGATAAATGTGAAACTACCACATCATGCTGTGCCCTGAAGTGTATGCTGTTGAAATAATCACCTATGATCATTCAAGCATGGTGTTCTCTCCCTACAATGAATATTGGAGACAACTACGAAAGATGACTGTGATGGAGCTCTTAAGTTCAACCGTGTTTGGTCATTCAGATCGATAAGGGAAGAGGAGGTATGGGATTTGATTAAATTCATTGCCTCATCTGAGGGACGTAGCATAAATCTCAGTGACAAGATTTACACCATGACAAGTGATTTCCAGGGCAGCATTTCGTAACAAGTGCAAATATCAGCATGAGTTTACCACATCGGTTGGGGGAAATCATACCTCTTGTTGGACGCTTTAACATTGCTGATTTGTACCCTTCCCTTACATTCCTTTGTTTCATGAGTGGGATAAAGCCTGCATTGCTGAAAAATCAGAAAAATATTGACAAGATTCTTGAAGATATTGTCACTGAACATAAGATGAAGAGAAAAGCTAGTAACAACACCAATGGTGATGAGCAAGATCTGGTGGACACGCTGCTTAATTATGAGGAAGCTAATAAGCCTGAGTTTCATCTCACAACCAATCAAATCAAAGCGGTCGCCATGGTAAGACCTGTATACAGTCAAACAATAAAACCTTTTTATCGTACAACAGTATAATCCATTGCAACTTCACCATGTTTTCAGGACATTTACTCTGCAGGTAGTGAATCTTCAGCAACAACAATCGAATGGGCAATGTCAGAGCTACTAAGAAACCCGAGAGTAATGGAGAAGGCACAATCCGAGGTGTGACAAGCATTCAAGGGAAAGAACAAAATTGAAGAGGAAGACGTTCAAAAGCTAGATTACTTGAAACTAGTCATCAAAGAAACATTTCGACTACACCCTCCAGGTCCTTTCATCGCAAGAGAAGAAAAGGAAAGATGCAAAATAAATGGATATATAATACCAGCCAAGGCCAAAATCCTTGTCAATGCATAGGCAATAGGGAGAGATCCAAAAATTTGGGCTGATCCGGAATGCTTTCAACCAGAACGTTTTGAAGGTTAGGATTCAAAGGGTACAGGATTTGTCCAGGCATCTCATTCGCTACTTCAAACATTGGACTTGCTCAACTCTTGTACCGCTTCAACTGGAATCTTCCAAATGATACTAAATCAGAAACCCTTGATATGGCTGAGATTTTTGGAATCACAGAGAGAAGAAGGAACAATCTGCATGTGATCGCTACACATATTCCTTTCCATAAATGAGACAATTAAGGATGTCAATGGAAGAATGCTGTCAAGCCATATACTTACCTTCAGAAATTTTTGTGTGTGGATACAAGCGATATTGAGGGAGAGGGGAATCAAGCCATGTACTTACCTCGGATGCGGGGGTGTCTCTTAACCACTTGAGCTACAAGCCCCTTGCTTTGTATGCACCTTCATTAGTATATGCAATATAAGAAAACATTTATTACTTAGCATTAATGTTCTTGTACATGAGAAGTTATTGCTCATAATAATAAACAAAGAAGTAATGTGTTATCAGTTCTCTATTTACATTGAGCTCTCATTCTTGATTCATTAAAAAAAAAACCTCAGGGTATTAGCAATTGCTGGAAACTATGTAAAGTCATTATGCAACTGCCAGTGCCAATGCCATTGCCGGTGCAGCAGCAGCTGTTTCTTTTACAGAATATTCATCCATTGACTGCAAGAGCTTGGTACAATGGAATTCAGTTTGTAGCCAATGATGGAGAGGTGTTGATGCCATCAAACCCTTCTTAACATCCGCCAGCAATGCCCTTATAAGGCTAGCAGCCAAAAAGCTCTTAATATAATCTTTGCAAGCTTCTCTGCCTTTGCATACAACCACCTCTTTCACATCACTGTTTTCAAAATCTTTCTGGCTCAATACAAGAACCCTTCAGCTTTAGTTTCCTTACAGTTGTTCGGTCATACCTGATTTCCAGATTTCTCATCTGATGCTTTAGCCTCACTTGGTAATCTTTGGATTGTTTTGTCTTTGTCAAATTTCAGGATATAGGCCTGGTTGCAACCTCAATACAACCTCTCCCCTACTGTGTCAATTATGTAAAAAGCATCCTGCTCTACCTTTAGTACGAAGAAATGGTCGTTCCAACTCACAATGTAGACCAGAGGTTCACTATTGCATGCACATTCTGATGCAGAACGACTGATCTCATCCCATATGCTATCGAACGACATGGCACCCTGAAGGAAGTCAAAATCCTTGTTTTCTAGTTCTTCAGGATGGAAGAACCCTATGAAAGACTTCTCTGGAACTACAGACAGAGGACGAATTTTAGCTTGAAGGATGGTCTCAAGATCAAAGTGCTTATCAGGGAAATGCTCTATGTAGGCCTCGTTATCACAGAGAGTTCTCCACTCTGATGATCCATCTCTAATGAGACTATCACATTCACACTTGATAGGCATCTCATTTCTGTTGGATTTCAACCAATCTGCAATGACTGCAACCAGGGCCGTGCATGCACTCTCTCCAGCAGCACATTCACTCCGCTGATCAATTGAAGCAAAAAATACTTGAGTTTGAAGCTTCATATGTCCATCACGGCTTATCACTTCCTTATTCTCCCAAATTCCAACAGAAAAATTCTCAACTCCGATTTCAGATATGGAACTTTCTGTGTGATGTGACTTTCAAAGTAAAAAGAAAAAAAAGTTTTAAAAAATCAATACAGAAATGAAGACAAGCAAAAACATGTACAGAAAACAACAGTGAGACGTTGCATACGTACCCCAAAACTGGATTCATCAGAGGAACTAAGCTGCCTGCGATCAAAATCAATATTATCTCCACCCTCTTCTCCATAATGTTCCTTCAGAAGAGACTCCCCTTTGGCTTTAGGAGATCTGAAGCTCAATTTCCTCTTCTTCCATGGTAGGATTCTTCCCTTGAAACTCTGCCACGAGTTTAGCTGATAGACTGGTGCACTAGAATTGTCAACATGCAAGCCACCTATATCTAATTTACGATTGCTATAGTGGACCCAAAAGTCATCTTGGCCATTACTATTAGTCTTGGAGTAAAACAAGCCACCAGCAAAGTTTGCATAGGCTAGCGTTTCATAACTGATTTGACTGCCTGACACTGGAGTCCTCCTTACTCCACTCTGATTCCTCCCGCGCATCATCATCAAGTGAATCTGTGTCAAATGGATAGTTGGACGCAGCATCCTCACTTCTAGCAGAACTCCTGCTATCACTGCTATCTTCCTCGACGCATGCCTTCTTTGATTTACCAAATGAAACATAATCTCTAAGGATTTTCACCTTTCTTAGTCCTGCTTTAAGAGGAGACAACTCATCCTTTTCTGTGGAAATAGCTTCGTCAGAAAGCAATGATCCCGGCACTGTCTCAGAAAGTTCTTGAGTGGCTCTCATTTCCAATATGCTCAGAGATATCTGCGGTTATCAAGGAACTTAACATAAGACAAATTATTCAAATTTAGAAAAGGCAAAACGTACCTAACCTGGCAAAGAGACGTGACAAAACGGGATGAACATAGAAGTTTAATTTAAACATAGGCAGTACATACAGAAAGTGATGGCTTAGACTCTGAGGCCACAACAAGAACATTAAGAGGAATGTTGAGCCCAAGTTCCTTCTCCTCAGACACCGAAGCATACTGCGCTAGGTTCAATGACGCAGTTCCATAAACACCGACTCTGTTTCCATAAACACCGACTCTGTTTCTCAAGAAATCACATGATGGATGAGGCAAAGGTTAATGACAAACCTTAAACAAAAGAATCGTATAAACAAACAATTACAACATCATAATATGATCAATCTCAAAAAGGAAAAAGAGAAAACCAAGCTACAAAAAAATTTCCTGCTGCTACAGAAAAAACAGAAAAAAAGAAGAAAAAAAACAAGAAGATGAATTGAAGGGCAGAGAGACTCACATTGAAGACTGTAAATGAAAGCTACCAAGGGTAAAACATACCCGTTTTCATTCATTTTTTTGTCATTAATAGATGACTAAGTTTTATTACAAAATAGATACTCTCTAAAGGCCTAGTTTTTTTAGAGTCTCCTACAATCCAGCCTTCTTGATGAAGATTTCCTTTTGCAGAAGCACACCTTGATGAATGGAGGCCTCTGCAATATCCAATGCAGGTTTTGAAGCTGAGACCAGGCTCTACACAAGAAAGGTGGCCTTGGTTTTTGCACCCAGTCTAGCTCCGAGATCCTTCTGCCTCTCCCTCAGCGCAACTAGTTGCTTCTAAAGATCTTCAATATGCTTCTCCAGCTTGCCGGTAGCAGACTTGGGCCCTGATATGTTCATAATTTCACACATTTGCATGCCTTCTTTACTTAGTGATTTTGTTTAGTTTCTCTTTATTTTGAGTCACTTACCTATGCTTGTGTGTTTTGTAGGTTAAGACAGCAAGAGATCACATTTGACACAATCCATGCATATTAAGGGCTGATTGGCACAAGAGGAATATAAACTTAAAGACAGACCCAATTTGGGCCACACTCTCCTTGTCAGTCCAGCTTCGTAGGTCATCTTGCAAGCCTCATTTCAGCAACTTACACAACTCAAATGAGGAGATGTCCTTCATAGAAGTTGTTCAGATTGGTGTCTAGTATAACATATCCAAAATTCAACCCAAATGAAGATATCTGAAGTCCTTAGCTCGTCAAACACTGAACCATGCTTAGGAGGATTTTAATATGCAGCTGTCAGCTAATAAGCCTTGTGTTCCACACCTCCTTTGAGCCTTGTGCCTCAACTGAGCTGTACCTGACTTTAGACAAACATGTTGAGCAAATTAGGGAGGCATTTCAGCATTGGAAGTCTCAAGGAGCAAAACAAGGCATGCTTAATTATGGGGAAACATGTTTGCACAAATCAAGGAACAGTTTCCAGGATTTCTGGTGGGCTGTCTACACCAGCTTAGGGGAGGACGAATTGGCAGTCTATAAATAGAGAGTTGCAGCTCATTCACAAAGAGACGAAAAGAGAGTTAGACACATACATCCACTTCATCCATTACTCTCACAC
This sequence comes from Prunus kanzakura, assembly GCA_020521455.1. NCBI lineage: Eukaryota > Viridiplantae > Streptophyta > Magnoliopsida > Rosales > Rosaceae > Prunus > Prunus kanzakura. Next base: position 301,061 of record BPUM01000179.1, read on the forward strand.
ACATTCAGATTCACCACAAAGAGAGAAGAGAGCTAGCTGCAAAGGAGGGAGAGCTTGGAGCTGTCCTGAGAACTACCTTGCTGCCACCAACTAGTTCTTCTATTCTCTTTATTCTATCTATGTATTTCTTATTTTCTGTATTCATAGTTATGTTTAACTAATCCATTTAGTTAGGGCTTAGGATGAAGCCCTAGTCATGAATATTCAATGTTATGGATGATTTCATAGTTAATTGATTTTCTTGCTTTCATTGCCAAGTTGTTAATCTCCAGCTTATTATGTGCTTGATGTATGTTTTCTTGGAGTAGCTAACTAGGATTTTATGCATCTAGCACAAGTTGGGAAGGGGTTTAGATTCACTAATTCTACTCTCCTTTCACAAGCAACACATGAATGGCCTAAGAATCTTTCAAGGGGTTAATAACCATAGGTTGACTAGGACAGATACCATGTTCTAGGACTTGTGTGATTATCATATTCTCAAGGAACTTAATGACTCTTGTATGCTTTATTCTAAGTAGATACCATGCTTAGGTTGCATATTAGAGATCAGTATTGTGTAGATACCATGCACAATCACATGCCTTAGGAGAATCATGCATCCTGCACCTAGATACCATAGGCTTGTATGCGATAATCTATTGTTGATGAGCTTGAGTCAATTTCTATGCATTCATAACTTGGATAGGAACACTAGTGGTAGATTCCAAGGCTCTAACACTTCTCAATCATTATTTCACAACTTGTTGATTGCTGCCATTGTTACTTTCCAGCACTTCCATTTCATTCTCTTGTTTCCATTTCAACAACAAAACCCCCCATTTCAAGTGCGTGTGTGGTGCTAGGATTCTGTCCTAGACCTTGCCATTTGTTAGTTTGTTAGTTTGTTTGTTTTCTGTTTTTCCTTCATTCTAAGTAGTTTAACTTGTAACCACGTTACCATTCTCCGTGGGATCGACCTCGTATTTACATAAGCTATACTATAAACGGTTCGTGCACTTGCGAGAATTGAAGTTGCTATTTTTAATAACTCATTCTAGTTGTTAGGAATAGGCTCAACAGGCCCCGTTCGTTTACGTTTTAGAGGCTTATTTTCATTTTCAAAAAACAAAAACAAAGCAAAAACGTGTTCGGTAGGCAAAAACAGAAAACATTGAAAATGTTTTCATAAAATGAAACCAACTTCACGTTTACTTCTACAAAACAAAAAAAAGTTGTTTTTGTTCTCCCAGAAAACAAACGCTCAAAACACTCTCTCGCTCAATCTTCTCTCCCAATCAGACCAAAAACCAAAATTCTTCTCTCCTCACTCACCCTACAAAGGGAACTCAAAACTGCACTCATTGTGGTGGTAATCATCTTGTTGAGAAGTGCTTTAAGCTTCATGGTTATCCTGAGTGGTGGGATGCTCTCAAGTCCCACAACAAAACACCCAAGGCAGCATTTGTTATAACTACCGATGCTTCTCCATCTTCCACCCTACTCTCCGACTCCGAATCAAGTACACGACCCACTACATGGATAATTGACACAGGTGCCACTTATCATATGACTTTTGACTCTACTATGTTTTCCACATTATCTTCTAAGTCTCGTCATCCTTACATCACTAGTGCCAATGGTGTTCCTTCTAATGTTGCTGGTGAAGGAACTATATCACTTTCCCCTTCCTTATCTTTATCTCATACACTACTTGTTCCCTGCATCAATTGCAATTTGCTGTCTGTTGGAAAATTACTTGACTCACATAATTGTTATGCCACATTCTATCCTTCCCATTGTCTTTTTTAGGACCTCACGACTCACGCGACGATTGGGCATGGTAAACGAAGAGGGGGGTTGTATTCCTTGACGGTCTCCTCACCACCAAGGGCAGCTCATACTCATGGTTCCAGCTCACAAGCTCACAATCAACACCAGATTTGGCTTTGGCATCGTTGCCTAGGACATCCATCCTTTGGCTATCTTCAACGTTTGTTTCCGTCTTTGTTTCGTGGCTTAGATAATCATCAGTTTCAGTGTGAAACCTGTGTACTGGCCAAAAGCCATCGAACTGTTTTTCCCTTAAGTGATAGTAAAACGGAATTCCCTTTTGATTTGGTTCACTCTGATGTTTGGGGTCCTGCTAAAGTTTCTTCCAATGGCAAAAGATGGTTTGTTACATTTATTGATGATTGCACTCGCATGACTTGGGTATATTTACTAGCTCATAAAAGTGACGTTTCCGCTGCAATCCGTGAATTTCATGCTATGATTACCACACAGTTCCAAGCCTCCATCAAAGTATTCCGGTTTGATAATGGTGGGGAATATGTGAACAATGTCTTGGCACAATTCTTCCGAGACCATGGCATCATTCATCAAACCTCCACATCTTTTACTCCGCAACAAAATGGTGTCGCAGAGCGAAAGAATCGACAATTACTTGAGGTTACTCGTGCATACATGCTGGATAAATCGGTCCCTCACTACTTATGGGGACATGTCCTTCTTTCTGCAGTCTATGTAATTAATCGAGTGCCTAGTAGTGTTTTGAAGTTTGAAACTCCACTGAACACCTTGGCTCGTCACGTCTCTCTTCCTACAGTCCTCAAGTTGCCTCCTTGCATATTTGGTTGTGTTGTATATGCTCATGTTCCATCTCATCAAAGAAGTAAACTAGACCCTTGTGCCTTTCATTGTGTGTTCGTTGGGTATGGCTCAAATCAAAAAGGATACAAATGTTACCATCCTCCTACTCGTAAGATCTTTGTCACCATGGATGCCACATTCCATGAACATTTATCATACTTTGAAGCTTCTACACCCCCTTCTCTTCAAGAGGAGAGGAGGAATGAAGAGAAGGAAGAAAAATTTCAAGAAAAAGTTCAAGAAGAAATTCAAGACTGTCCAAATACGACCGGTTGCAGCCTAGAAACGACCGGTCGCTTTTGCACAGATTCAAAAACGACCGGTCGCACGGACCTCAGCGATCGGTCGCATGGCTCCAGCAATTCTGAAAATCGAATCTATCCAAGTACGACAGGTCGCAGCCCAAAAACGACCAATCGCTTTTGCACAAATTCAAAAACGACCGATCGCACGGACCTCAGCGACCGGTCGCATGGCTCTAGCGATGAAATACCAATCTTTCCGAAAGCGACCGGTCTCTCAGAACCATGCGACCGGTCGCCGATCCCCTGTGAACTTGAAGATGGCTATTTGGACAGCGATGAAGGTACTGAAAAATTGTCGTTCTTATTTGGTGATGATCCCGGAGGAGACAATCCAAATGTTTGCTGTGATCAACTACAAAATACAACCCCTCCTTCTCAACCATCGGACCAATCGTCTCGTGAGGAAGAAACACTCGAGGTAATTCCCGAACCACCTAATGCTACACCCTACACTCTCCCACCTAGGACCACTAGAGGAAAACCCAAACTTCAATATTGTCCTGACCTTACTGCAAAATCTAAATATCTCATTAATAACCATGTTTCAACTCATAGATTGTCAAAGTCATATGCATCATTTGTCAATCAATTATCTACTGTATGTGTTCCAAATAAGTAGCAGGATGCTATAACAGATTCCAGATGGGCTGAAGCAATGGCAATGGAAATGGAAGCTCTACAAGAGAATTCTACATGGGAAATGGTTCAGTTACCATAAGGGAAGAAACCAGTTGGATGTCGGTGGATATACACCATTAAATACAAAGCTGATGGATCCATAGACCAATACAAAGCTCGATTAGTGGCCAAAGGATATACACAAACATATGGAATTGACTACCAGGAGACATTTGCACCCGTTGCCAAGATCAACACCGTATGTGTTCTCATGTCATTGGCTGCAAATCTTGATTGGCCACTACTGCAGTATGATGTAAAGAATGCATTTCTTCACGGGGACTTACAAGAAGAAGTGTATATGGAACCACCACCAGGGACCTCTATGACATTCGGTCCCAACACCGTTTGCAAGCTGAGAAAATCATTATATGGGCTAAAGCAGTCACCACGAGCCTGCTTTGGAAAATTCACCGATTCCATGAAGCGCTTTGGGTATACTCAGAGCAACTTGGATCACACTTTATTCTTAAAGCGTCGTGGTGACAAACTTACGGCCCTTATCATCTATGTTGATGATATGGTGGTTACCGATAATGACAATGGAGAAATGAAGAATCTGCAGAAGCTCCTTGCTAGTAAATTTGAGATGAAGGAATTAGGTGAGTTACAATATTTTCTTGGCATAGAAATTGCTAGATCAAAACATGGCATATTTCTATCCCAACGAAAATATGTGTTAGATTTGTTGACAAAAACTGGAATGCTTGATTGTAAGCCAGCTGACACACCTATTGAGCAGAACCACAAGTTAGGGATGTATCCAGATCAAGTACCCACTGACAAAGAAAGGTATCAAAGATTGGTTGGGCGACTGATTTATCTATCACACACATGCCCCGACATAGCTTATGTTGTGAGTATGGTAAGTCAGTTTATGCACCAACCAAGTGAGGCACACATGAATGCAGTAACACGGATTATGAGGTACTTGAAGGCTGCCCCTGCAAAAGGGTTGATGTTCTCCAAACATACACCTATGGACCTAGAAGGATACACAGATGCGGATTGGGCAGGATCCATCACAGATAGACGTTCTACTTCTGGATATTTTACATTTGTTTGGGGTAACTTAGTCACTTGGAGGAGTAAGAAGCAAAGAGTTGTGGCTAGATCAAGTGCTGAAGCAGAATTTAGGGGAATGGCTCAAGGAGTGTGTGAATTGCTCTGGTTACGAAAATTACTGAAGGACCTTGGAGTTAAATCATTAAAGGCTACAAACTTGTACTGTGACAACAAAGCTGCTATCGAGATAGCACATAACCCAGTACAACATGACCATACCAAACATGTGGAAGTCGACCGACACTTCATCAAAGAGAAACTAGAAAGGGGTATAATTAAGTTTCCGTTTGTAAACTCGGAAAACCAACTTGCTGACATTCTGACAAAGGCCGTATCAAGCAAAGTCTTTTATGACTCAATTGACAAGTTGGGCATGCGTGATATCTTTGCACCAACTTGAGGGGGAGTGTTGACAATGACTTGAGACAAGCTGGAAACATGGAAAAGCTTGTCTACCACCTAGAAACTCTTTTCCATGCTTTAGGGGAACACAAGGGGAACACAACAAGCTGGAAACATGGAGACATAATTCATGCTTTGGAGATTGTAATTTATTGTGAATTGTAAATTGGGGTTTGTAACCAACGGATAGCTAGCTATGCATATACTTGTAGATATATATTCAATATGTGCAATGAGAAAATTAGATGAGCATTCTCTGCAAAACTTCTCTTATTTCACATTCTCTACTTACTCAATTACACTATCTTTGGCATCTGGCCCTTCCATTTAACCTCACTCTCACCCTCAAATTGAGTTTTATCCAATCCCTCAAGCCTGCCTACAATAATCCTCAAATTTCTTGGTGGAAATTGGTGGCCATGGTGGCCACCTCATCATCTTCACCACCATTGCCTACTTGGATGCCAATATATACCAAGGATTAGGCTAAAACATGCCAAATGGATATAAACAAAAAGGGTCTACAATGGGTGGTAGAATTTGAAATTTAAAGAAATGGGTAATGAAGATTAAACAGAGAGATTGAAATTTGAAATATAAAATGGAGCTTCGAGATGAGAATTGGAAATGGGTTTTGAATTTTAGGATTGGGATGAAGGAAATTGGCAAAAACTGAAGATAGATAAAAGAAGTGCAATGGAGTTAGAATTTAAATGCACTTCTATAGTTGGAATTTGCCATCTGTGGAATGGACAAAATAACTATAGGGAGAGTGAGAGAGAGGGCTGCCGGCAGTCCTAAGAACCAACGTCTCTTTTTCTACTTAGAATTCAAGTGGAATTGCACAAGGTGTCCTTCAACTAGTGCATATTTCTATTGTTACCTCTGGTATCTGTTCCCGCCCAAGTGGAACCAACGTCTCTTTAATATATTTTTTTAACAATTCAAGTTAACAGTGTTATTTGGAGTTAAGTGATTGGACACATGGAGAAATTAGACAGGTGACGTGGAGGGCAAAAAAACTTGCATGGCACGGGTATGCCAAGGTAAGCATTCCACCTAAGTATCCTGTTCGGTGCATAATTACATATCATTTTGTATCCTTCTAACTTATGATTTGATTATGTTTTTGAGTTAAACTTGTGCTTTTAATAAGTTTTGTGTTTGTTTCAGTGTAATAAGCTTGAGACTCATTAAATGCATTTTGGAGACAAGTTAGTTCATCGGTGTCTGCAGATCAGTCAACTTCACGAATTGGACTGTACTTGCTCAAGAAGAACCAGACGATGAGCCATACATCATTGGAAAGATGCGGAAGTATAGTTTTTGGAGAATTTTACGGTTCATGATTCCGAGTCTTCTAGAGAAAGTTATACAAGTTTTGGCAACTTAAGGTCAAATTCGGCAGTACTGGGCCAAAAATGACACTTGAAGGTCTTTCCATTTTTTCTTGAGTTGGGCTGCATATGCTTGGAAAGATAATTCAAAGGGTTTGAAGATCCAGATTTTTCCAGATTTTTTAGGAGGGAAGATCAAGCCCAAAACAAGCCCACAAGCTGACTACAGTGAAGTCAATTCCAGTCTATTTTCGGCAGTCAACTTGCAAGGCCCAAAACGTACACTTGTACTGCTCAGATGGGAATGCATTCTTCATACAGGTTGTTCCAATGGGTGTTTATTATGACATATCCAAATTTGAGCCACATTGGATACATATTGAAACCTCAGGCCTTCCTACACCAAGCCTGGTTCAGAAGAATTCGTTTTTCCAGCAACACATGTGCAACAGCAAAAGAACTTTATTAGCCAGCAACAAAGACTAGCAGCACATGGGTTGGCAGCAAATAAAGAGCCAGACCTCCATGCTAAATGAAGAAACCAGCAATCCCATGTGAAAAAAGCTTGAGGTGCAACAAAAGAAGTATGGGATGGAATTGATTCCAACCACACTTACATAGACAAGATGAAGTGGGAGTTACGGATTGTATTAAAAGAGGAATGATGGTGTTGGAATTCATCATGATGTTCCTCCCTCTTAGCCCTATAAATAGAGTAGTCTTCAAGCTTCATAACACACCCAAAGGGGGGAGCTCTCAAACACTTCTCTAGAGCTCCCTTCCCTTCTCTCCCTCAAATTCTCTTAGTTTCCTTTCAAGTTGTCAATTGTTGTAACAAAATGATTTTACTAAATTTTCCTTCAAGTTTTCAAGTTCTACTTTAATTTTATTTGTAATGTACATTCTTTCTTAAGTATTCAAGTTTAATTAGTTTCCAAGTTTCAATTATGGTTTTTGTTCTTATTCATTATGCTTATAAGTTAATATGCTAGTTTAAATGATTGATCACCATTTAGGCTTGCATGTTAGCTATTTTGGTTTGAATTAAGAGTAGACACCATGCTTTAATTCGAATTGAACTATGAATAGGAAGAGTATGTATGGACATTCGACAACAGGGATTAGATATATGCTTGGTTGTTTAAATTGTTCTTCTATGCTTAATGGGTTCCTAATGCTTAATTTTAGGTTAGACAACAAATGATCAAATTAGGGAATTAGGAACACAAGGTTAGGACCAAACACCATGGCTTAATCATACTTTAGCTAGAATCAATCCGTTAATCTAATTGAACTTGGAAACTTATTTGCTTGAGTTATTTCTTTTTTTTCTTATTTTCTTTATTTTCTTTTTCATTTCTATTTTGCGTAGGGGAAACGAATTGGATCATTCAATCACCAATCCTCGTGGGATCGACCTCGCACTAACATATGCTATACTACCAAACGGCTCGTGCACTTGCGAGAATCACAAGTTGAGGATGCAACTGAATCCATTTTGGTGCAGCTGAATCGACGCAACATATTCCCAACCCAATTATCTTTCGACACATGTCAACCACTTAACACTTTAAAGAAAAATTGGTTATACCAATAGTCAAGCCATTCTCTTCCCCACCACAGCCACGGGCGTTGGCGTCAACATTGACCCTGCCATTCTCTGTCGTCTTTCCTTTGCGTCCCCGTCCCCTCCTCCATTGTCGTTGGCATCATCTTCCTCTTCTCACCAACTCTCTCACTCTCATCTCTCCCTCTCCTCTCTCTTCACATCAACAACAATGGAGGCAGCTGCTTTGCCTGCATTTAAGAGCATCTACAATCATGCCCTCTATTTTTTAGTTAAAATTTATTTATTTTTGGTGAAATAAGGGGGAAACCCCCATAAAACAACAACAAAACACCGACCATGAGTCGATGCCTAGCAAGACCAAGCAAGTCATCCACTAACAGAGATCTAACCCAGATAGGAGCCTCATCAAAGAAGCAGATTCCAAGGTCCAGATTATTACTCCAATTTGCCAAACAATCCGCAACACAATTCTTTTCCTTGTAAATGTGGACAAGGTGACAATTTCCAATTTGACTCATGAGATCACAACTATGCACCAAAGTAGCAAGAGGATGGCATTGCAATGAATTGATCTGTTGAACAAGTGAGACAACAATAACAGGATCCATTTCAATAGCAAGGTTAGTGATACCTTTCTCAACAGCAAGTTTTGGACCAAAATATAGACCCCAAACCTCAGCCTATAGGATATGACCTTGGCCCAAATTCACAGCAAAACCGGCAATCCAGTCACCTGAGGAGTCCCGAATAACACCTCCTCCTCCAATAATATTAGTGGCAACCCTTTTAGAACCATCCACATTCAGCTTAAGTTGGTCAATTGTAGGAGGTTCCCAAGCCAAAAAAATATTTATTCTGTCAGGTTTCTCGCCAAAGCCATTAGCGGCTTTAACCCACTCAACAACCGCAGTAAAAATGGTTTTCCAGGAAATCAAAGGCATATCCACTTCAACATTAAAAATATGCTTGTTACACCAATTCCAGATATACCAACATGTAATGGCAAAAATAACATTTCGTCCAATACCATCAGGGCATTTAACCTTAGAGAGCATATTGCCTAAGAACCAAGGTTTTAGCTCAGAGAGGAAGAAATGAGGAGAAGAGTGTAAATTTAAAACAGAATTCCATACCATCATAGCCCTGGGACAGTCCCTAAGAATATGAATAAAATATTTAGTTTGCCAACCACAAAGAAGACAAGAAGGATCAGAAGTTAGATTCCTCTTGGTTCTTTGCTCATTGAACAAGATTTTACCTTGATAAACCAGCCAAATGAAGATATGTATTTGAGGAGGGATTTTCATTCTCCATAATTCCTTCCAAAAATGATCAACATCTCCCAAGTCTCTAAAAAAAATAGAGTATGTTGATTTAACAGAGAATAAGCCATTTGAAGACAAACCCTATATTTGAGCATCATGTACAGAGTTCCCAAACCCAACAGGGACAGCAGTGAACTTTTGAACCAAATTTTCAGTAAGAGTATTCCTCAACTAGTCCACATTCCACCAACCATTCCCAAAAAAGCTGTCAACGCTGCAATTCAATTCCTGTATATTCAACAACCCATTATGTTGCATTAGAGGTGTATCAAATAGCCATTTATCTGTCCAACATTTGGCCAAATCACCCTTTCCAACCCTCCAGGTCATTCCCTTTGCAAGAAATTCAGCTCCAAAAAGAATATTGTTCCAAGTTGAGGAGCACAAATGTCTGGTTTTTAGATTAGGATCCATAATAGAGTAACCCTTGAGGTATTTCTTCGCAAAAATCTGAGCCCATAAGCCATTATCTTTGTTGTGCAACCTCCAATCGATTTTAGCTAACAAAGCCTGATTCATGTCCCTAGCTTTCTTGAAACCCAAACCACCTTTGTTTTTAGGTCTACACAGCAGATTCCATTGACAAAGGTTGACTTTCTTCTTTCTATCACTTCCTCCCCAGAAGAAATTTCTATTTAACCTATCCAAATCTTCACAAATACTAACAGGTAATTTTGTGGTTCGCATAGAATATATGGGAATAACATATGTGACAGCCTGGATTAGAGTGGCCCTCCCAGCTGAAGAAAGCAACTTAATTTTCCAATTGGCAAGCCTGCAATGAACCTTATTAAGCAAATTGCTATAAGTGGATCGAGTTACCCTAGAGTACATGATAGGCATCCCCAAGTATTTGCCTAGGTTGTCTGTTAAAGGGGAGCCACAAATGAAACTGATCTCTTGAGTTAACGCCCTATTGAGATTAGGAGAACAAAATACAGCAGACTTGTCAAAGTTGACAGTCTGAAGCGTATTACTAGGGGTATTTTTTTGGTAGAAATACCACCACACAACGTGTTGAGGGTAAGCATAAGAACTTGAAGTATGGAATTGGTAGAGGCATGAAGTTAAGAAATGAGAATGCAAAGGATGACTTTGATTTGAAGAATTCACACCCACTCATTCTTACACACCTCCGATCTCTAGAGGAACATGCAGCTTCTATTTTCACTCACGACATTTACAAGTTGATAAGAAATGAGATAAATAAGGAGGCAAAATTAATTCTCGTGCAACCCGTAAGAAACAATGATCATCCTCGTGGTTAAAAATTTTCCAAATTTGGAAGACCCGATGAGAACTAAACTGTGGTGTACTACAAGAAATATCAACATCTTCAGTGCTCATGCAAATTATTTGAATCCGATGAAATTCCGTGTTGTCATATGTTTGAAGTTGTGAAATATGATGTTGTGTCTATTCAATTGCGCGAAAATTGATTCAGTTGCATCCTCAACTTGTGGTACTCGCAAGTGCACGAGTTGTTCTGTAGTATCGCATATGTAAGTGCGAGGTCAATCCCACTAGGATTGATGATAGATTGATTCAATTCGATTTCCTGCACAAAACAAAAATGGAACATAAGGTTCAAAGATGATTGAAATATAAAGTTAAACAAACAAAGAAGAAAGACACTAAAATTGGTTTTGGGTTTAAAAACTGTTTTAGGACACTAGGGAACAATCCAATTCTAAGTCTCAAGCAATCACGTTAACAAGTTCAATTCAAGTCAAAAGATTGATTCTCTCTAATGTATAATTTAGCCATGGTGTCTGGTCTAAACCTTGTATTCCTAATTCCCTAATCAAATTCTTGTTGTCGAACCTAAATTAAGCAATAGAAATTCATTAAGCATTAAAGAATGTTTTAAACAACAAAGCATGTATCTAATCCCTATTGTCGAATGTCCATACATACTCTTCCTATACATAGTTCAATTCGAATTAAGGCATATGGTGTCTACTCTTAATTCCAACCAAGATAGCTAACATACAAGTTCTAATGGTGATCAATCATTCAAACAAGTATATTAACTTATAAGCATAATGAATAAGAACAAGAACAGTTTGAAACTTGGAAATTAATCAAACTTGAAAACCTAAAATAAGAAATTACATGACAATAAAAAAAATAAAGTACAACTAAGAAAAACGTAAAGAAAAATCTAGCAAAAGAGTTTAATTACAACAATTGAGAACTTAAAAGTAAAACTAAGAGACTTTGAGGGAGAGAAGGGAGAGGAGCTCTAGAGAGATGTTTGAGAGCTCCCCCCCTTGGCCATATGTTGCCAAAACTTCCATAACTTCCTCTAAAAGACTCGGAATCATGAACCGTGAAATGGTCCAGGCACTAGAGTTCCACATATTTCCAATGGTGTATGGCTCATTATTTGGTTCTTTCTGAGCACGTACAATTTGATTCATGAACTTGATTGATGTGCAGACACAATTTTGAGCTATCTTGACTCCAAAATACATTATATGAGTCCTAAAGCTTAATACATTGAAACCAAGATAAAAGAGGGCTAAAAGCATAAGTTTCATCCAAAACCAATAGCAAAAAATAAGCTAGGATAGTACAAAATGATATGTAATTATGCACTGATTAGTGATCATATGGACCAAATACTTCCGGCCTTAATAATGAAGAAATGGACAAGGTATGCAAGACATGGGAGTCAATTTGTAATCAAGTCGGATGATGTTCTTAATGAAATTGTTCAAATGGCTAGGTTTGGGTCATTAAGTGCCAATTTTAACAAGCTTTGTTTTTATGGGTCACAGACAGAGAAGTCTGTTACAAGAGGCTAAAGGCTGAATTTGGGAGATTAAGTACTTTGGTTGAGAGATTGAAGGAGCAACATTAACAAACTAGTCTTAATCTAGGAAGCCATAATAATGTTGTAAGAGACCCCGTAGTTGTTAAGACAAAGGGGAAGCAAACAATAGGAAGCAAAGGCAAAAAGGAGGGTACCGGTCACAACAAAAGAAACTGTCCAAATCGCATTGTTGATCAGAGATAAGCGGAAAGGGGTTATACAAGTGACATGAGTGTCCTTTCTAGTTTTAGACCACAAGATGATACAACTGTTGGAAATAGAACATTGCCTTCCTCATTGAGTGTCAGAAATGGGACTAAGACGTTGTCCCTTTCTTATAGAACCACTAACTCGGGCTTCTCATAATGCGAAGTGTCTAGTGGCTCCACTTGTTACACCTATGATGGTTTCACCTCTGAGACACCCAAGTATCGTGTATTAGAATCACAATTTGACACGCAAGGATCACCACTGAGAGATCTTAATAGATTTTGGGTTCCATTCACCCCAATAAAATGACATGTATTGTAGGACTTCCACTATATATATGGCTTAGATTTTATGTACGAAATATCCATTAAAACCACATTGTTCATGTATTCCCTGAACTTTTGGAATGACTCTTATTACTAGTGTTATTTTGTACCTATGTCAATGTTATATGTATGAGTTCTGACACATTAATATTTATATTTTTTTTCCTTATATTTTCTTAAGATTTTGCATGATTAGAATGGTTATATGTAATAAATTCCATTGTTTTTTATCTTTAGCTTAGGTGTTAAATTATGAAGATACATGGAAAATGAGAAAAATCAAATGGCAAAGGTCTGTTTGTCAGTATGATTTTGCAACATCAAATGGCAATCACACATTGTCTGTTTGTCGCTTTCATTGGTAACGACATGCTTACTATTTTCAACACCCAAAATGCTCTCGGAAAAGGGTTTTCTCATTGAGAAATTGTGAATATGGACATTCCTAAAATAAAGTATAATATGTCACAACATGGAAAGAGAACATGTAACACCCCGTCCCAAAAATCATTGTTCAATTGATTATTTATTTGTAAAATTTCAATTTTGACCCTAGGTAGGGGTATTTTCATCACTTTTTATTTCGGAAAGATTTTGGAAATTTGAGTAATGTCATTTCGTAAAGCTCGACAATACGAGTCCGTAGACAGGTGACATGCCCCATTCCGAGTTGTAACAATGGAGAAAAGGTCTATAAACGAAAAGGACGTAATGGAAATTTTCAAAAACAAATTTTCTGCATATTGTACCAAGCCTTTTCTTTTTCTCTCCTCTTCTTTTTCTTCTGCTTCTCTCTCTCTCTCTCTCTCTCTCTCTCTCTCTCTCTGTGCCACCTTCAAGAAAAATGTACCTCTCTGCCTCCTCGTCCTAGTGCAGCCCTTCTCCAACGTCAACAACCTATGAATTCTCCCATTTTTTCAAATTTTGGCCGGTGGTTTTTTGAGCTTTTCAGGCTACTCTGGCCACCGTTTTGGTTGAATGAGGTATGATTCTTCATTATTTTTCAGTGCTCTAGCTGTTTATGTAAGTGGTTTGGATCGATTTTGGAGTTTTAGAAGTCAACCAAAACACCCAAGTTTGGCGAGCTGTTTGGGCAGTGTTTGGGGTTGCTCCAACCACTTTTTGGTCGAGGTCTGAGACCAAAAATTGTGCCCCTTGTTAGTCTGATCATGTTGGTATAGATCTTGACTGGGGTTTTGATAAATTTTTCCATTGCCGAAAATTTCTCAAAACACCCACCATTGCCAGTGGCAGGAAATTGTTCACAATGGTGGACCCAGGAATTTTATAGGGGTAGGCTAAATAATTTGTTTTAAAGGAGGCATTTTATAAGCCTTTTTTCTCTTGCTACAAAAATGTGAATAAAATTTTATAAACCAAACAAAGTAACATTACAAGCAAATATAACACAAAGAAGTACAAAATGTAAATAAATACCAAATCTCTTGGCCTCTACGTGTTTGTTTATATGCTTATTTATACAATTTGCAGGTTCCTCGCATGCCAAATCTCTTGGCCTCTACGTGTTTGTTTATATGCTTATTTATACAATTTTGGGTTCCGCGTTTTGTTTGCAGGGCTTGGTTTTGTAGCGGTAGATTCAGAAACTGAAATTGGTACTTAGGTGACGAGGGGTAAATTTTCTACGACGCTTAAACAAAACTTGACTAAATATACTTATGACTGGTCAACTGCCAGTCATAAACAAACAAAATCAAGAATACACACAGAGCATGTCACAATGTACCTGCAACTTTAGAAGATTACTAGTGACAACCTAGGTACTCAGAAGGACCCGTCAATCTAGGCATCCCCTGTGCTAGCAACAACTATGGTGAAAGTGTGTAAAATCAACATAATCAAATAAACACCAAACAACAGATAATGATGACTAGTCTACTACAAGAACATAAACCCAGAATTCATAAGATGACTAGTCAACCACCAAAAACACAAACCCAGAAAAATTTCAGAGATGCAAATCAAAATTTGTTCACCCAGAAACCCACCATTGGGAAAAACTGGGGGTCATCAACAGACTAGGCAATCCACTAAGTAGAAAAAGATTCTTACAAAGGAACACAAGCAAGCTCAAGAAAAACCTAGATCTATTTAGGAAGATGAACAATACCTCCTTTGTGCAATATTCTTCTCCAACTTAGCAAAGCTTGAAGCTTAGTTCTTCATGGCAATGGCAGCTCCTTCTCCAGCTCGTTCATCCCATGGCACTAGCTTGCAAACTCCAACTCAGACAGAAACCAAATTTGGATTCAAAGGAGAATGACCAATTTCTTCAAGAAGCCATACTCTTGAAGAAATCAGTCTTGAATCTGACCTAGATATAAATGATGAAAGTGTTTTAATGAGCTAGATGCAAATTCAAATTTCAAATGCAGTTTTTCAAAATTAATTTGGAAAAACTCATAGATGAAAATGAAATGGTTCTCTCATGAGGAACAAGAAGAGAAAGAACAACAACAACTTTTCAACACTTCCACACCTGAGAGACGGCTGCCAAATGAGGAATTGTTTGGCCTTTCAACACAAAAATTCTCTAGGTTAGAATCAACACATGGTAGCAGAGAGAGAAAAGAGAATAGGACAAAAAGATTGGTTATCTAGCTGGAAATCCTACAGAGCAAGGATGACTAGTCATACGAGAAACAGATGACTAGTCATCATTTTATGAAAACAATTTTATGCAATGTGATGCAATGCACAATTTACCTTTGTCAATTTGCTTGAACCTCCATAGGATAGATGTTAGATAAGAACACCTAGAGAAGCTATTCTTAATCTAAACTTGAGCTTGATAAAAACAATAAAAATCCTATTACAAAATTGTCAAGGGAAGCCAAAAGAAAATCTCAAAATGCATACATTAATAGAAACCAGACCCACATGGAAAGCCATGCTTCTTGTGAGGCGGTTGTGGGTGACTCTGAGCTCTTAGTTAAAAAAAGGGCTGCTATTAGTAATGCCGGTCCCCCCAAACTCCAGGTTGCCCACCTACATTTCCTTTGTTTTTTTCTTTTTCAATTCTTATGAAGCATATGTTTGATACCCAATTCTTTATTTTTCTTCGACCAGAAAAAGATTCATTATTTTTCTTATTTAAAGTTTTTCGGGTTTTTTAGGTTGGAAATTTATGCTCAAATTTTGTGTGTTGTGTTTTAAATAGCGACAAAGGAAGATAATTGAGAGCAGTTTTCTTGCATTGAATTTTTTTTTGAATGTGCAGATTCCATTATTGTTTCTAGAGGGAATTTTGTTTATATAATTTCATGTTTTTTTTTTTTTTCCAAACGAAGAGAGTTTTTATTAAAGACGAATAGCAAGGTTTACATCACTAGCTAAAATATCAAAAATCCACTCAGGCCACACTTGGTCCCAAACGTGGTTACCACCTATTCTAGAGACAAAGGCCGCAACCTCATGCGCTGCCTTATTGCACTGACGGGGAGTAGCCATAAACACAACTTGTTGGAGTTTGCCAGCAAGCATCTTAATATCAAAAACAATAGCTTCCACCGCAACATCAACTTGTCGCTCACCTCTAATCATCTGAATCATTTGCAAAGAGTCAGATTCAACCTCCACATACACCAAACGACCCTTAATACAAGCAATCAATGCTTCTCTTATAGCCTCCGCCTCCATCATCAAGGCCATACTACCCCGTAATCCCCCCACCCCTCCGGCCTGCACTAGCCAACCATAAGTGTCTCTAATAACCCAACCAGCCCCACCCCTATGTGTCTGCTGCAGCCAAGCTCCGTCACAATTAGCCTTGACCCAGCCATGTGCCGGCTTAGTCCACAATGCTGGCCCACTTTGAGCAGGATCTGGCGGACGGGGCAACTCGTTAATCAAAGGTTTGGCCGACATCAGAGCTGCCCTATACTCCTGCACCTGAGCTTGGAGACAACTCACCATAGTGGTAGGATCAATAACAATCCCTTCCAACACCGCACTATTTCTTGTTTTCCATAGACGCCACAACCCAAAAACCACCACCTGTAATATTTCTTGATAATTCAAATGGTTCTCATATTTCTTTAATATACTTTCCCAGCATTCACTAAACTCCTCCCCCACCAATTGTAAGACATCCAGTTGTAGGGAGCTTCCAAACCAAAAAACTCGAGCATGCTCACAACGAAAGAAAAGATGAACCTGAGATTCCCCTTCATGGCCACAGAGAGCACATGTATTATCCACATCAACCGAGCGGCGCCGCAAATTCCCTTTAACAGCCAAGGCATTTCTACAGCCCCTCCAAACAAAAGCACGTAATTTTGGGGGCACTTGCAATCTCCATATATTCCTCCAGAATTTCTTTTGATCATTCCCATGACTACAGTCTCCTTCAACTTTCCCCCCCAGCTCCCCATTTTTCCGTAAGTTTAGAGCAAGTTCATAGCCAGTACGAACTGTGTAACCACCATGCGCAGTGAAGTGCCACACTAGTTTGTCATCACAGCCCCACCTGCTAAGAGGTAAGGATAAAATAGTATGGGCTTCCACAGAACTGAAACACCACAATATAAGATCCCGATTCCACATCTGCGTCTGATCATCAATAAGCCCCTGCACCAAAATAGGCATATCTGAGTGTCTAGAGTAAATCTTGAACGTAGACGGTTTGGGCACCCATTTATCTAGACAAATACGAACTTTCTGTCCATTGCCTATACGCCATCTCGTACCTGCCTCCAATATTTTCCGCCCTTCCACAATACCCTTCCACCCCCACGATGACCCACGACCAGCAACAGCTCTCATAAAATCTGAAGATCTGAAATATTTGTCCCGGAAGGTTGTAGCCAACAAAGAGTCTGGATGTTTGATAATCCGCCAGCCAATTTTTGCAAGCATAGCCAGGTTGAAGCATCTAAGATCTCTGAAACCCATACCTCCTGCTTCTTTCATCTGACAAAGACGTTGCCATCCAACCCAATGGATACCCTTATGCTCCTTGTGCCCCTTCCACCAATAATGACTGATCTCCCTTTCAATCTCCTTGCATAAATTAATGGGGAGCTTAAAACAGGACATAGCAAAATTAGGCATAGCCATCGCAACTGCTTTGATTAGAACCTCCTTCCCAGCTTGAGATAAATATTGTTCAGACCATCCCATAAGCTTGGCATTAATTTTGTTGCGTACATCCTCAAAGACCCGTTGTTTTGACGCCCCAAAGTCAGCATTAAGTCCTAAATATCGTCCAAACCCATCATTTTGTTGTACCTGTAAGATGTCTCCCACCTGCTTACGGACTCGCGCAAGACATTTTTTCCCAAACAATAGCGAACTTTTGTCAAAATTAATACACTGACCTGAGGCTTTCTCATAACTGACTAAAATGTTTTTCAAGCATCTAGCCTCCTGTTCATCAGCTTTGCAAAAAATAACAGAGTCATCGGCGAAGAACAAATGTGAAATGCTAACCCCCTGAGGGTGAAATCGAAAGCCCTGCAAAGCACTCATCTCTTCATGCTTTTTAATCATAGCAGACAGGCCCTCAGCACATAACAGAAATAAAAAAGGAGATAGAGGATTGCCTTGGCGAAGATCCCGGGAAGGTGTAATATGTCCTGTAGCCTCACCATTAACATTCACACTATAAGTAACAGTAGAAACGCATTCCATTACCCACCCTCGAAAGATCGAATCAAATCCCAACCTTGTCATCATAAGCTCCACAAATGGCCATTCAACTCTGTCATAGGCTTTTGCCATGTCTAGTTTCAAAGCCAAACTGGATCGCCCCATTCCACCCTCCTTCTTAAGCGAGTGAAGTATCTCATGTACAATCAATATATTGTCCGTAATTAATCGATCTTCAATGAAGGCAGATTGATTGAGACTAATGATCTCAGGAAGCACAGCTTTGAGTCTGAGTGTTAAAATCTTGGAAATAATTTTATACACCAAATTGCATAAAGCAATTGGTCTCCATTGAGTCATTTTCCTTGGTGTAGCAATCTTTGGGATCAAAACCAGATGCGTCTGGTTAAGAGCTCTATGAAGCCTCCCTGAGTGAAAAAAACTCTTGACCATTCCAATAATGTCCTCCCCAACCACGTCCCAATACTGTTGAAAGAATTTCCCCGTGAACCCATCTGGACCCGGCGACTTCGTTGGATTCAAGGATTTCACGGCAAGCCAAATCTCCTCTGACGAAATTTGTCGTGTCAAGCAAGAATTCTACTGCATGGTCACTTGTGGCTGAACACAATCAGTAATAGACTCAATATTCGTAGGTGTACATGTCGTAAAAGTTCCCTGAAAATAAGATATAATCAGTGATTTAATTTCGCCTTCCTCCGTGCACCACCGTCCTGCAGAATCTTCTAAGCCCACCATCCTATTTGCACGTCGTCGAGCAATTGTTTTAGAATGAAAAAACTTTGTATTCTTCTCTCCTTCATTAAGCCATTGGACCCGAGATTTAAGTTTCCAATATACCTCTTCCTCCCGCAATGCCCCTTTAAGACTGCTTTCCAGCTGCAAGACCTCATCACGATCAAAGTCAGGAGCCATATACGTAGCTTTGAGTTGTTGTTGTAGGAGTGTGATAGTAGTTTTGGAGCTTCTCCATTCTCTTCTTCGCCAATCCAATATTCCTTTCCTTACCCAACATAATTTGCTTGAAATCTGTAGACCCCTTGACCCCGGAGTTCGTTTGCTCCATCTCTCTTCTACCACTTTTCGACACCCCACTGAATCTCCCCACCGCGGATCAAAAATAAATCTTTTATGCCATTTCCGGCCTGGGCCTTGGGTTTGTAATAAAAGTAACACGTGGTCAGAGCCCGGCACCACCACATGATGCACCGTAGCCGATGGGTATAGTGCAACCCATTGATGATTCCCAAATCCCCTATCCAAGCGTTCCATAATTCCCCCATCCTGAAGTCTATTCCTCCAAGTGAACGGATGACCCACGTATCCCAGGTCCAACAAGTGACTAGTAGCAGCAAATTGTGAAAAATCATGCAAACTTCGTTCTGTGCGCAGCAGTCCCCCACATTTCTCTGTGACATTCAAAATATCATTGAAATCTCCCATCAGTAGGCAAGCCTCCTGACATCGGACCATCCTGTCATGTAAAATCTGCCATTGAGATCTCCGCACTCGCTCATCAGTACTTGCATACACCGCAAAGAATCGCCATTTGGCACCATTCTCCTCATCCTTGATCACAACCTCAATGAAAAAATCAGCATACTTGAGTAATACGACCTGTGACATCTCCTTCCAGAATAAACATAATCCTCCACTCAAGCCCCGGGGTTCAACAGCATGCATATATTGCATACCAATCTGTCGCTTCAAATAACTATAACGGTGACTCCGATTTTTTGTTTCTAAAAGGACCACAATGTCGGGAGTTTGGAGCCTCACCTGCTCCTTAAGACTCGAAACTGTCAGAACACTCCCAATACCCTGACAGTTCCAAACAATGATCCTCATGATGCTCGCGGAGACCGTACGTCGGTCTCCGCATCTTGACTTTGAGTATCGTCAAAAATTAACTCCCTTCGAGATCCCATGCTACCAGCCCCAACACCCTCTGATGCCAATCAATTATCAGTACACATCCGTTTATCCATTCTGCCAAGCTCCTCTTCTTCCCTTCCCCTCTTACTCCGAGAGCCTCCACCACCTGTAGTAGAGCGAACAGGTTGTCCAAATATAAGTGGCCCCAAATTAAAAGGATCAGATCCTTGCGTCAATGCCTCATATTGAAGCCCCAGTTCTCCTCCTACCCCAGCATGGTTGCTTACGGTCTCCTGTGTTGTTCCCTGTATTATGGGTCCTTTCTCCACCACGGCTGCCATATTCAAATCAATAGCGATCCCACTGTCGACAGAGTTTTGAACCGCGGCACCATAAGGCAGAAAAGGCGCCGCAGAGTACGTGGATGATGCCGTCATGATTCCTTGTGGCCCCAGAATTCCAGCCTCCCATGCAGCCTCCCGAACCTGCCTACTCCGTTCCTCCGCCTCCCTTACTGTCCGGATTTTTTCAGCTAGCGTAGAATCCCCGGGTTTGGACTTGCAAGGGGGTATCACCGTCTCCTCTCCGTCTCCCCCCTGCTCAACCCCTCGTCTTACTCGCCAGTCTCTGCAGTCAGCTTTGCTACCCCCCGTACCATCTTTCATACCCCTTGGAAAAAAAGACCTGCGCCTGTGAATATGCCCAGCAACATTGTTCCCAGAAACCCAAGGGCTGGAGTCAGAAGACTCTTTTCGTCCATGGAATCGGAGTTTTCGTCCGCGCAAGTCCTCACTTGCCTCTAAACCTGCAAAAGCCATCATCTGATCCTGCATATTTTGAGAACTAGCCGCCGACGCCAGTTTCTCAACACAAATACGACTGGGATGTCCCAAGCACCCACAGAGAAAGCAGTATTCGGGTAAAAATTCATAACGAAAGTCCACCCAGATTGCACCCTCTTCAGGAAACTCAACGAACGTACCCCGCATAAGCGGTTGCCGCACATCTACTCGAATGCGCACGCGTAGGAACCGCCCTATACATTCGTCCCCCTCTGTATGGTCAACGTCCAGCACCTGCCCCAGAACGGCACCAATTTTCTTGGCCACCACAGTAGTCATATTTAGCAACGGAACGCCATGCATCTGAACCCAAAAAGACGCCATGGATGCACCCACCTCCCGCACGTCCTTCCCAGGTTGGATTTCGGAAAGGAGTACCAAATGTTCCTTATAAGACCAGGGCTCCATGTCCAAAACACGAAGCATGTCCCGTTTGCTTGCAAATCGAATTAGAAACCGCCGTTCATCAATCTCTTTTATCGAAACTCCATCTCCCCCATACCATAATTTATCAAAAACCCCCACAAACCCGTCTGAGTATACCGCCTTAGAAGTCAGAACCTCAGCTACCAATGAAAACCGTGAACCTCGCATAAGATCAATTCCATCCCCTGCCTCAATCCGAATCCCACCCCGTTCACGTTCTGACAACCGTAGGTGGTTGCCAAACCTCTTCTCTAGATCCTCCATGCTTCAAATCACCACACCCTTGCTGCCCACGCAAACCAAGTCCCCCCTCGTAGACACCGAAAACCCCCCTACTGTCACTGTAATCCCGCACGATATTGGCCCACTGTCGAAATTGCAAAGCCAGCAACACATGTAAGCACGGAAGCCCTAGCCGCCTTAAGATTTCAATGGTTGTCGGGGACAAGGTAAGGAGGGTGTATTCAATTAAGATTTTAATAGATTATTTTGAAGCTTAAAAGTCTAGTGGTTTTCAATTAAGATTTTTAAGTAATGAATAAAAATCTTGTGATATTCAATTATGATTTTAAAATAAATTGTTTTGAAGCTTAAAAATCCAGTGGTATTCAATTAGGATTTTTAAGTATTGAACATAAGTCTGGTGGTATTCAAAAGCTTATTGATTTTGAAGTATTTGATTAAATGGTGTAGGTGATATAAATAACAAGCCTCATAAAAAATCTCATCCTCCTATGCATGATTCTCACTTCTTTATATATTTCTATTTTTCTTTCTATATCTTCTCTGTTTTTCTTTTATGTGAGACCTTGCAACCTTTGCGTGGCTGCCACCCCCCAGCAATCCATCGCCAAACCCCGTCAGAACCTTGTTTCTGAACTAATCTGGTGACCATTGCGAAACGAACGCCCTGAGTTGTTGTGGAAGGAACCGACAAGATAGCGAATAGCCGCAGTTGGTGCAAAAGACGAGCGCTGGGTAGATGGTCCTTCCAAATTGAATACACTACTTGAATGAAAACAACAATAAGAAACAAGAATAATTTTTGAATTGAATACCCTAAACCCTAATTACTTTGTGGAGTATAGAGAAAAAAGCGAACTTCCTATGGAAGAAGATGAAGAGAGCGATTTGGGTATATGAGACAGTGGAGTGTCATGCCCACCAAATGTTCGATATAATTCCCCAACCAAGATATCGACATTGGTTAAGTGAGCTGTATTAATGTTCTTGATTAATAACAGAAAACAAAATGGGCTCCCCATATTTCCATATTTCACTTTCAAATTTCTGATGCAGAGGAAATCCCTCGTTGAAAATATATCATTTTGTTTCCTCTCTTATTTTTTTAAAATTTCCTCTCTTTTTTTAAATTATCCTTTTCCTTTTCTTATTATTTGGTTATTTATCCACGGCATAATTAGTCCATGTTACACGATGTTGTTTCATATGAATTTTTTTTTGAATGTGCAGATTCCATTATTGTTTCTAGAGGGAATTTTGTTTCTGTAATTTCATGTCAGGTAATAGCAGATTTTGATGCCACACTAACAAAGCACCGGGTCAATGGTTATCGGGGACAAAGTAAGTGTTTTGTGGTCTTTGAACTTTATTCTTTATTATCACTATCAGTTTGAAAGATTTATTTATTTTATTTTTTATATTAATTGAGAATCCGAAATATGATAAGAAAAGGCAGGAATTATATGAACATTATCATCCGTTCGATTTCTCCCCGACAATTCGAATTGAAGAGAAAACTAAGCTTATGGAAGAAGGGTATTTGGCCTACTTAATTGAATCTTAAGGACATTGCCCGGGATTGAATCTTAAGGACATTGCCCGGGATTGAATCAAAATGAATTCTTGTGTTGTTATATGCTTCTGGGTAGCCTCCATTATGATAACCTAACTGGCATTAATTGGTTCACCTGAAAGTTCATGTTCATATGGAGCTATAACAATGTTACCTCAGTCCAAGGAGCTATAATATGTTACCTTAGTCCAATAATTGGATTTCAGATCACATTAATACTGATTGCATGGATACAGGTGGACAAAAACTCATGGTCTCTTAATTGAGGGAGGCCTTACCTATGATGGAATAAGGCAATCTGTCGCTTACTCCACAATTGCTGTTGTTGAACTATTTGAGTTTTTGGAGGTAAGCTTAATTTTGCTGCAATAATTATGTGAGTAACTGGCTACATATATGTACTGGGATAGAAAGAATCCATTGAAGATTTTGATCTGTTTAATGTTTGAGTTCATTCATAATGAATTAGTCTATGTTGGCTTGGTCATTTGTTCTCTGATGCAAGTCCTAAAATTAACTCAGTCTAATTTTTTGTTTTTTTTTGCTTGATTTTACAGGGAAGATGATTCATAGTCTGAATAAAAATGAGCATGCTCTGGATATGGCTGCTCCCCCTCATGATCGATTAGGTGATAATATAGATGCGCCTACTTATAAGAATGCCTCGGTCAAGACGAGAAGAAATGTGCTGCTTCTGGGTGATCACATTGGTGACCTGGGAATGTCTGATGGCTTGAACTATGAGAATAGAATTTCCGTGGGATTTCTGTAAGTAATAATTTATTGTACTGCATACTTAATATATATCATAGAATTGACGAGTTATGAATCTAAGAGTAACTTTTTCATAATTCAGTACTCGTGTTAACTTATCTTTCAAGCAACTTCTTCAATAGCAAGTAGAATGCAAAATGGATATCTCTCGACAAATATATTCTTCATTTCAGAATATATTGTTCTAAATCTGCAAAGAATTTGGAGTAAAACTGTATTTAATTAGTTACTTGTGAAACATCATTGTCAACTCTTATGAGTTCAGGCTGCTTCCAAAAAGTGGTGTATAGCTAAACACTTATGTCATAAATATTCTTTAAATTTTGATTTCTGTAATCCCAATTTTAAGAACTGTTTTACTGGAGTCCTTTGATGTTCTATATCCTGCTTCTGCACTGCATAATGTTTTAAATTCCCTGGCATGGATGCTTCATGTCCAAACGTTTTGTTGTTCTAAACTTTAATATGCTTGCTATTGAGAAGCAGTTCCGTTTTCTATGTTTTTCTTATATGTTTCAGCAACTCTACCACAGTCAGTTTAGATGGTTTAAAAAAGGGGAAAGGGCAAATTCTTTACTTATTCATGGTCACATTTTGTTAAATATAAACGGGGCAAATGTTACGCTTGTTCACCTTTTGTTACATTATAAACAGGGCATGTGAGATGCACACTCACACAATAATCCTATATTCCGCATTTGTTTTTCTTTTTTCGTTTTTTTTTTGTTTCTTATCTTTATGTAATGGTATTTTTAATTAAAGTCGCAATTAAAAGCCTGAAATAGATTTTTTTTTTGTGGTCAGTCAGTTACAGTTTAAACATTTAAATATATATATGAGATGACTGAATGTAAAACTTCTCATACTTTTAGCAGAACAGGAAACATAATAAACATTAAATATGAGTGGCCTGCTTGAAGAGAAAGTCAAACTGGTATGGTGGATCAAAACCTGGTAAACCCGGGGGATTATCCATTTTTCGGTTTTCAAGAGATGGGTTTTTCAACAATCCTTTACAGCATATAATTTCAGTCTTTTGACATTTTAGCCCATTCCAACTGGCTCACTTTTACAGTGGTCTGGGACACGAAAGCCATATTTTTCTAGTTTGAATCGTGTTAATTAAATCTTTCAAGTCCAAAAAGTTTCAATTTAGCTGGTCTTGGGTCGGCTTATTTTTATTTTATTTTTTTGTTAACAAAATATTAGCCCACCCCTTGTAAAATTTCGGGTTCTGCCCTTGTTGTTACATAATCCTCATTTTCTAGTTCTCACGGTTATTACATGAATAATATAGTTCAAAAAGTAGGGGAAACTGATTTTTCAATAACTGTGAAGTAGAAATATATATTAAAAAAGCAAAAGAGCATCGATATAATATTGGACTTCATAAATTGTTCAAAAAGTAGCATTGAAAGGGATGACTTGGATGACCAAGTGACTGAAATGGTAAGACAAGGAAAGAGGGAGGGTATTACGATGAATTAACCCATTAAATAAAGATAGAGCCAAGTATGTGGAGATATTAGTTCATTTGGTTTCATGATGCAAGAACATCTAGATGGCTTTCCAAGATTAAGTGGGGCCAGTTGCCAATGTGGCTTGCGGTTCTTGTTAGCTTGGGAATTTACTTGGCAAAACGTCACTGTTGGTCCCTGTGGTTTACCACTTTTACCACTAAGGTCCCTGTGGTTTCAATTTGATCATTTTTGCCCTTGTGGTTTTCAATTTAAGCAATTCAAGTCCAATCTCAAATTTCTGTCAAATTAGGTTAACTGCTGTTATTTGTTGAGGGGCATTTAAGTCCAAAAACAAGAAAGATAATAAAATAAAATAAATAAATAAAAAAGATGAAGGGGAAGAGAAGCCGTCAGCCACACGTACCCCCACCAACCCACACGCCCCAATCTGCCCAACCCAGTAAACTCCACCACCTTGATCTTGATGCCATAGCAGAACTTGGCTGCTACTCGAAGGTCTCGGAGCCGCCAGGGAAGTAGGAGACTGCTATTTGACACTGGACTTCTTCTATTTCGTTGTCGTTCTGTTCTTGCTCTTCAATTTGTTGGTGGGGCTGTGATGGGTTCGTCTCTTTTTATTTGATTACATTGTGAAGCTTCCGACTTTCCCTCGAAAAATGACTCTCTTATTGGCGTATAAACGGAAAAAAAAAAATCCGACCGTATCAGAAATTGCAGAGTTAGGGAGACTTCCTCGCTTAGCTCATAGCTGCCAGGATGGGATTTTGGCTTAACCACCAATAGCTCTTGTTTCATCTCTCTGCTTCTGGACTAGCTTTTCTTTTGACATGAAAGGAAACTGAGGGCACTTCAATCCGTGCCTTTTGTATTCTTACGCCATTTATTTGTTGTTTTGTATTCATCCAGTTTTGTTGGCTTGGTTGCATAATTATAACATCTTTTTTCAATCTGTTCAGTGCAAAAGAGCTTTATGATGTATGGGATGGGAGACATGTGATTTGTACAAACATGAGACTCGGGAGAGAAAAAGCCATGGATATATGACCCATATGGATTGTTTGGCTGCTGTTGTTGTGATATTCTCTGAGGAACAAACAAACATCAAAGAGGGTTTTTTTTTGGGTCAACCAAGAGAAAGAGTACTAAAAGAGAAACGAGAGATTGGAATCCAAAAAAAGAAAAACGAGAAGGGAGAGAGATGGCAATGGTGGAGTTGTACTGGGTTGAGGAGATGGCGGAGAGTGTGGTGGTTGGCGTGTGGGCTGGTTGTGTTGCTGACGGCCTCTCTTCCCCAATCTTTTGCCCTTTTTTTTGGCTCTCTTTCTTGTTTTTGGACTTAAATGCCCCTCAACAAGTAACAGCAGTTAACCTAATTTGACAGAAATTTGAGATTGGACTTGAATTGCTTAAATTGAAAACCACAATGGCAAAAATGATCAAATTGAAACCACAGGGACCTTAGTGGTAAAAGTGGTAAACCACAGGGACCAAAAGTGACGTTTTGCCAATTTACTTTGTTTTTTTATTTGTCTTGTTCGATCATTCTGTTTTGTTTAGTCTGCTAGATGGTAATTAGCTTTGTCTCTTTTATTTTACTTCATGATGGGTCATTACTATCTTAGTTAGGTCCTGCATTGCCTGCAAAATGCAGTTTTTAGTTCTGTGGAAAAGTAAGCTGGATGATAGCCATTTTGGCCAAACTAAGTGCCACCTCTATTTTACTTTTAGAACTTGTAATATTGTTACATTGCAACCAACAATTAGAGGCAGCTGAATTTGTTCATTAAGTGCCCAAGAAGTTAAAGTTGATTGTTTTATTTTAATGGAAAGATAATGAACAAAGAAGTTACATTTGCACATCCCCTCAGTTTATTTTTCAAATCTGATAAACTAGCCAGACAAAGAGTTATGATGATCCATAAATTGATTTAGTTGCTGAACCATGTTAACTGCTGTTTCAGGAATGACAATGTTGAGAATTCTCTTGATAGCTACCGCAAAGCCTTTGACGTTGTTTACCTGGTGAGTTGAAAGCCTTGAAAGGTTGTGTGGTTGTTTTGACTATTTTTGGTTTCCAAAGGATTAATGAGGTTACTATGCTTGTATGTTTATCTATTTGATGTTGTTAGATTATCTTTGTCCTTGGATAGTTGACCTGTTCAGCATTCAAACCCTGAACGATTCATTGTCTTTGGCCAAAGCTGACAGGATTTCCTACTTACTAAATATTGTGATAATGAATTATCTAAAGAAAGGAAATATAGCAAGAGAACTTGAAAAAATTTGAAGATGTGGGAATAAAATGTGAGTTTACTAGGATAGAACTAGATGACGACGATACTTAACTTGTTGCATGGCTTCTTGCAGAATGATGCACCCATGTGGGGAGTTGTAAAGCTTGTTTCACAACTCTGTCCAAGTGATGGTCATTGAGTTGTATTACTATTAAATACTTGGAAGCTCATTCGCCAAAAATAAATCCTTCGAAGCTCCTGTCTGCTTTCTATGATTAACATCCATGGATAGATTTGTTAAAGTGTTCCTTTCATCGGCAAAAGGTTTTCCAACATGCGGCCGCTTTTCCTCTTTTACTAGCAATAGAAGAAATATATTTAATTGTTGGTCAATTTTAGACAACAAGAAGCATATTTCTATAATCTTCATCTCTTGATGTTCTATAAGCTCTGCATTGGGAGCTAACATCTGTATATCTGCACTACTTTTGAGCTGAAACATTTGTCCACAAAATGCAATGCCTCTGGAGCTGAAAGAAAATGGATATACCAAAGAATTTGGATGTTAAATTTTCATCATTCATGTTGAATTGATTGTTTGTAGTGTTACAGTTTGATATATGAAGGACTAAGAATAGCAAGGAAACAGTACTTGTGCTTCGGCGTAGTGCTACCTTTTTTCTTACTAGGTACTTGAAATTCTTTTTTCATTTCCTTTTTTTTTTTTTTTCGGGGTTGTCAAACGATGGAAGGTACTTGAAATTCTTCTAGTGCATAAGCTTTTTGGCTGAAGTGTTGCTCTGGAAGCATACAGCTTGTTTTGGCCCCCTTGATTTGAGTTCTTTTGTCTTTTAGTGAAATAATTTCAGAATGATATATTTATTTATTTGTAATAGGTGTTGGTGAAATTGACATTTGAAAGAGAATATGCTCGATGGTGACTTCTGAAATGGACATACGAAGTCAACATTTTTTAGGATAAAGTCAATTGAGTATTTTTTTTTTTTTTTGGGAGATTCACTATTATACCCAATATAGGAGCCCAAATTATAAAAATACCCCATATGAAATGGATTTTTTTTTTTGGTCGGAATATGAAATGAACTTTAGAAACACACCCAAAGCTCATTTACAACATAACAAAGAGGTTTTTAACTTCTTATAAATTACAAAACTGTCATCAATTTCTTAAAACAAACTCAATCCCAAAATCTCATAAAAATACCCAAAACACTCAATAGGGCATCAAAGTCATTTAATAATCAATATTAAATTCAATAAGGCCAGCTGTCATTTTTTGGGTATTTTTTGAGTTTGTTTATAGAAATTCAGTGGTGTAGGGTTTATCTATAATATTAGTGCTAAGAATGAGTATATCACTAAATATCTCTTATTTTTTCACCATAGATTCCTCCACTATATTTCCAGTTTCAAAGTGCTAAATATTTGGTTGTTGCTTAGAACTATGCAATCATGAGCTAACTCCTTGTTGCGTCGATTCAGCTGCACCAAAATGGATTCATCTGCATGTGGCACAGCGGTCGGACAAGGTGGCAGTGGAGGAGTCCCACACTTTAACCGTGCAACACGCGATCTCCGCCACAAATCTAGGCTTGCGCCTACTAGCGAGGACACATGAGTGTGTAGCGCTGATTGAGGAAGTAGCTTCCTTGAAGGCTCAGGTGGCGGACTTGCAGAAGCGGCTCTACAGTGCCAACCAGCATGTAGAAATGCTGCAAAAGAGAAATGAAGACCATGTAGAGCTGCTGCAGATTCTACAAGTAAGAGCAAATAGAGGCATGCCATGATGATGAGGATGAAGATGATGAAGATGAAGATGAAGAAGAAGAAGAAGAAGTTGTTGTTATTGTTGTTGTTGTTTTTTTTTTTTATGCAATGTTTGAAGTGAAATAAAGTTTGTTTTTAACACTCAGAGAAAAAAAACTAACTAACCATACCACGTAAATAAATACATAAACTAACTTAACAAAACAAAAACAAAAACAAAACAAAAACAAAGACTCAACAGAAAAGAAAACAAAGAAACACACGAATATAACACAGTTAAAAACACACGAATATACAAGCAACTCACGGATGACCAGTTAAGGGCCTCAGAAAACACAGTCAGGGGATCCGGGAAGGTTGGAGGGGTCACAATGGTCCCGCTTAAAACCCAAACTTCTTAGACACCGAAGGTGTCGCCTAAAGAA
This sequence comes from Prunus kanzakura, assembly GCA_020521455.1. NCBI lineage: Eukaryota > Viridiplantae > Streptophyta > Magnoliopsida > Rosales > Rosaceae > Prunus > Prunus kanzakura. The sequence goes on from BPUM01000179.1 coordinate 331,020, forward strand.
CTCCTAGACACTGTATTGACGGAAGTGCTTACTGGAGTTACCATAAGTCAGCTCATATGAAAAATCGTTTTTTTTTTTAAATTTTTTATAAAGATATTCTCGTAAGAAAAAGAAACAAAAACAAATTAAGATAACATGAAACAACAAACCATAAACGAAAATGAACTAAGAACTCTAAACAAATTCAAACAAACGACATAAATTGTTGTACTAAAAGAAACAAACCAAGAAACCAAAGAAAAACACAAACAACACTTTCTATCACCCTTTTATAACCATTGGACAGATTTGTTTATCTGTTTTTCAGCTTCGACCTCTGTTCAGTTTTTAGCCTATAACTTTCCAACCGTAAGTCCAAATTTCACGTTCTTTATATGGTTGGATTCAGCACAGAAAAAAAAAAGAACTTGACGCGGACCAAAAGGCAAAAACAATTACGGAAATAAACAGAATTCAAAGAAGAGAAAGGATTGAAATGCTCCCCCTTGAAGCGATTAGGTCGAGCATGGATGCACTTGGAGGTCGACTTCTCCCACTGCTCCACACTTCCCATTCTTATGATTGAGGTAGCCATCTCTCTCCATTTTTATTAAGCTGTCATAAATTGCTAAAACAAACACACAAACTTGAAATGGAATTAAAAGGATTAGGAAATAAAAACTAAAATGAAAAGGAAAATCAACACACATCCAATTCCATGCTTCAAAGCAACAAGCACCAATGGGTTGTGTAAGCTGGGACTTAAACCTAGTTCTCTTGCTTGTTGGGCAATTGTCCTTTTCTGTTGGACTACAAACACAACTTGTCCATTAACGTCATTACCTTTAAAACAAGAAATTGTCCAGTTAAGAAAAAAATAAAATAAAGTAGGAAAGCCAAATAGAATCAAACAATGTTACAGATCCCCGGCAACGGCACCAAAAACTTGTTGCGTCGATTTAGCTGCACCAAAATGGATTCAGCTGCATCCTCAACTTGTGATACTCGCAAGTGCACGAGCCGTTTGGTAGTATAGCATATGTAAGTGCGAGGTCGATCCCACGAGGATTGGTGATTGAATGATCCAATTTGTTTCCCCTACACAAAATAAAAATGAAAAAGAAAATAAATAAAACAAGAAAAAAAAAGAAATAACTCAAAAAAATAAGTTCCCAAGTTCAATTAGATTAACGGATTGATTTTAGTTAAAGTATGATTAAGCCATGGTGTTTGGTCCTAACCTTGTGTTCCTAATTCCCTAATTTGATCATTTGTTGTCTAACCTAAAATTAAGCATTAGGAACCCATTAAGCATAGAAGAACAATTTAAACAACCAAGTATGTATCTAATCCCTGTTGTCGAATGTCCATACATACTCTTCCTATTCATAGTTCAATTCGAATTAAAGCATGGTGTCTACTCTTAATTCAAACCAAGATAGCTAACATGCAAGCCTAAATGGTGATCAATCATTCAAACTAGCATATTAACTTATAAGCATAATGAATAAGAACAAAAACCATAATTGAAACTTGGAAACTAATCAAACTTGAAACTAAATAAAAGAATTTACATAACAATGAAAAGTAAAGTGGAACTAAGAAAAACTTAAGGAGAATTTCAGAACAAAGATTTCATTACAACAATTGAAAACTAGAAAGAGAAACTAAGAGAATTTGAGGGAGAGAAGGGAGGGGAGCTCTAGAGAAGTGTTTGAGAGCTCCCCCCTTTGGGGGTGTTTTATAAAGCTTGAAGACTTCTCTATTTATAGGGCTAAGAGGAAGCAACATCATGATGAATTCCAACACCACCATTCCTCTTTTAATACAATCCATAACTCCCACTTCATCTTGTCTATGTTAGTGTGGTTGGAATCAATTCCATCCCATACTTCTTTTGCTGCACCCATATGGGTTTTCTTTTGATTGTTGGAAAAAACGATTCTTCTGAACCAGGCTTGGTGTAGGAAGGCCTGAGGTTTCAATATGTATCCAATGGGGCTCAAATTTGGATATGTCATAATAGACACACATTGGAACAACCTTTATGAAGAATATATTCCCATATGAGCAGTACAAGTATACGTTTTGGGCCTTGCAAGTTGACTGCCGAAAATAGACTGGAATTGACTTCATTGCAGTCAGCTTGTGGGCTTGTTTTGGGCTTGATCTTCCCTCCTCAAAAATCTGGAAAAATCTGGATCTTGAAGCTCTTTGAATTATCTTTCCAAGCATATGCAGCGCAGCTCAAGGAAAAATCGGAAAGCCCTTCAAATGTGATATTTGGCCCAGTAACGCAGATGCTGCCGAATTTGAACTTAAGTTGCCAAAACTTGTATAACTTTCTCTAGAAGACTCGGAATCATGAACCGTAAAATTCTCCAGAAACTAGACTTCCGCATCTTTCCAATGATGTATGGCTCGTTATCTGGTTCTTCTTGAGCAAGTACAGTCCAATTCATGAAGTTGACTGATCTGCAGACACCGATTGAGCCAACTTGTCTCCAAAATGCATTTAATGAGTCTCAAGCTTATTACACTGAAACAAACACAAAACTTTATTAAAAGCACAAGTTTAACTAAAAAACATAATCAAATCATAAGTTAGAAGGATACAAAATGAAATGTAATTATGCACCGATCACTCCTCCCAAATATTAATATAATTGAATTAATGTTTGTATTTTGTAGTTAATTTAGGCTCACAGTCACTTTTTGTCATTTTAGTTTGGCACTTCAACTACTTTTGACCTTGTAGTGTCATATTTACATGTTAAAATTTCCGTCAATTTCTTTAACGGAGCAACAATGTGCCCCTCGTGGAGGGGCAATTGTCGGCCCAAAGCCCCACGTAAGAGCTTGTATCTACCTCTTCCCCAGGGCGTGCGAAATTGCCCATTTTGAAGCATATTAGGATTAGGGCTCTTAAAAATTTAGTGAAATTCGTCTAGGTTTTCGATTGAGTGCAACGAGAGGGTGCGAAAATATGAGCAGAACTTCAATCGGTTGTTGTTTCTGTAAAGAAGCAAGGACGATGGTGAAGAAGAGAGGTGAAGTCAATGGAGGCTTCAATAATTCAGGTGAACTCAAAATCTTTAAAGGTTAAGTTTTCTGTGCGAAATTGTTTTATAACTTTTATTCGACTTTTGAACGCATATAAGTGGGTTCCAACTCTTTTGTCTATTATGTTCTTTTGTGGCCTTGTTTTTTTTTTTTTTTTTGGGTTCCAATGGCCTTGTTTTGTTCTGTAACTTTGGGTTTGGAAAGTTATTGCTTTGTTGCTTTGGCAGTTACTGCTTGAGATAGTGGTTGAAAATTTTATAAAATATTGTGTGTGTATTGGGTGTGGTCCTCTATTTGCATAAAGTAAAGAAATATGCATGCCATTTGTTATTTAAAAGCTTTGAGTGCTTTGATTCCCATCAAGTAAAGCAATATTTTCAATCTCATAGCGTTGATTTTTCAGATGCTGGCCCTCCAGAATTTTCTTATGTCAAAGCATTTGATGAGGTTCCAGATGAATATTTTGATGATATTTTTAATCAAGCTTCACAAATTTCCGACAAGAAGTGGGTAATGACAACGTGGGAACAATAGAAGTGCCTGTGTATAGACATAATATTGGCAATGAAGATAGGATAGAGGTACCTGTCAATGTTGATGATGAAGAGGATAGTGAAGAAGACTCTGACGCCGATGATAGGAGGAGAGTAAGAGATCTTCAAGACAGTGGTGTTGAATCAGATAAGAAATATATGAAAGTGATAATGATGCTGCCACTTCAAGACTTCAAGACCAACTCCTCTTATACCCACTCCAAGGCCTATTCCTAATATGCAACTTGGAAATTCAAGTTCTGTGAATCAAAGACAAATTGGGGTGCAATATCAATGAATCCAAGACCAACTCTTAATTTGCAAATGGGAGGTGCAAGTTCATATGGGAATTACCATTAGGCCTCCACTATCGAGGCAAATGGGAGGTTCAAAAGCCCGGTTGAACCCACCAGAAAAAGCAACAAATAAGAAAATTTCCAAGTCAACTGAAATTGCTTGTCGGCCAATATTTTGTGAACTGAAGTTGGCCCTTACTTTAGTTTTAATAGTTTCTGGTTGTTGGCCAATATTTTGTGAACTTTCTTCTTTTGCTATACTGTAACAGGCCTTGAATTCTTCTTTTGTTATCAGCCTTGCTTTTTTTTTTTCTTTTTTTTTTTTTCTGCCAGTATAAGACCCCTGTTTTGGGTATAATGCAATCAGATTTGAACACCCCCCCCCCAAAAAAAAAAAAACACTCAAATGTTCATTGTGAAATGGCAATCAGATTAAACAATCATAATAGAAAAATACTAAATTTTTGGTTTTTTATTTTTTTATTTTATAGAAAGATATTTCATTAGAAAAGACCCAGAAAGGCCAAAGGAGGAAACAAGACAAAAATAAACGATCGTGCATAAATACAAAACATAACCACCAGGTGATAACAACTAAAGCCAAAGTCAAAGAAAATCATAACTAAAAATACATGACACTAGCAAAGCCCTCCCAACCATCGAAACAAGAACTGTTTGGTTTTACACTTTTGTACTTCATTTTCAAAGGAGCCACTCTCTCCTTCAATTGCTATAGTTCCTATAGTTGCTGAGTGGTGGTGGGTGTGAGGTGGAGAATGGTGGAGGTAGTTGACATTGGTTATTTAGAAGATTGAATCTGTAGGGAGAGAGAAAGGGATGGAGGAGATAGAGATTGGTTAGGTGCTGGGAATTTGGGATAGTGAAGGAGGGAGGATTTTGAGATTTTGGTTGCCCATTTTTGAGCCTTGGGGAAGAGGTAGAGACCAGCTTTTAGCCTGGGGTTTTGGTCTAACAAAATTGCCCCTCCACATGAGTGACACATGGTTGCTTCTTTTAAAAAATAAACATAAATTTTATCTTGTCCTTAAATTGCTACAAATATGAAACTACATGGTCAAAAGTGACGAAATTAAAACTACAAGGTCAAAAGTGGTTGAAGTGCCAAACTCACTTTTGGCCTTTAATTTATATCCCAAACGGTTATGTATATAGAACCATGAGCACACATCTAAGCATCCACACAAGAAATGCAGTTCTTTACCAAACAAAACTTGAGCACAAATTTGTCAATGGATTCTTCCATATCCGAGATGCTCCAATTGCCATCCTTTTCTGTCTTCTTAGCTTCTCTTTTCTTCTTATTGATGATTTTCAAATACTGGAAGAAATCTCAAGCCAAAGGCCTGAGCAAGTTTCCTCCTGGGCCAAAGCAGCTGCCTATTATAGGGAACTTGCACCAGTTGATTGGTGCCCTACCACATCATGCCGTCACCGACTTGTGCAACAAACATGGTCCTGTCATGAAACTGCAACTGGGGGAACTTTTTGCCGTGATCATTTCATCGCCAGAAGCAGCCAAAGAGGTCTTGAAGACAAGCGAGATCAGCTTTGCGCAAAGGCCGGAAGTGTATGCAGTTGAAATAATGGCATATGATCATTCAAGCATCGTGTTTGCTCCTTACAACGAGTACTGGAGACAACTGCGAAAAATATCTGTGATGGAGCTCTTAAGCGCTAACCGTGTCCGATCGTTCAAATCAATAAGGGAAGAGGAGGTGTGGAATCTTGTTGAGTTCGTCGCCGCCTCCAAGGGAAATACCATAAATTTGAGTGACAAGATATACACCATGACAAATGATGTGGTTTCTAGGGCAGCATTTGGTAACAAGTGCAAATACCAATATGAGTTTACATTATTGCTTGGGGAAATTATACTTCTTGTCGCTGACTTGTACCCTTCTCTTATATTTCTTCGTTCCATGAGTGGGATGAAGCCTGCATTGATGAAAATTCAGAAAAAAATTGACGAGATTCTTCAAGATATTGTAAGGGAGCATAAGATGAAAAGAGAAGCTAGTAGAAAAGGCTTTGGTAGGCTTGGTGAAGATGAGGAAGATCTGCTTGACACGCTTCTGAATTATGAGGAGGCCAATAATTATGAGTTTCATCTCACAACCGATCAAATCAAAGCCGTCACTATGGTACCATCTCTGCACTCTTGCAATAATTGTTTTTATTGGGCAGTGGCTTGTACCTCGAGTCGTTAATAGCAATTATTTGTGCATTTGAGTTCTTGTGTTCGAATCCCTCCCCCAATATCTCTTGTATTTCTAAACTCCTAAGTTGCCTAAAACATACTAAATCATCTAATACACTCACACAAGCTCTAATGAGCCTAAAAATTATTAAACAAGAACAACGTGTCTAGAGATGGTGTGCTTAGTGGTTGTTTTTTTTTCTTCTTGGAGTATTGTTTTCTCAGTCGGATGTTCTCGCTATCTTGTGTCTGTACAAAGGATTATGATTTCATAGTAGAACTCTTTTGACAGTTGGATTGTGTTGTAGTGTTCTCATCAGAGGTCTTTGCATTGAAGGTTTATGTGTCAGCTTGCTGTTTTATTTTATTTTATCTTGCTCTAGCATTGGTCCTACGTGACTGTTTCAATGACATGTGTGGTACTCTTTCCTAGTGACGGATCCAGGATCCAAACCCCGTAGGGTCATAGTGTAAATGTTCTGAATCCTGTAAAATTTCAAACCAAACTTATGCTAATTAACCAAAAAAACTAAAAAACCTCAACCGCCTAATCAACAGCATACATCATCCTTTATTTTGATATTAGGATTTAGAACTTACTTGAAATGAGAAATATCACAATAATAGTGGCACCACAACATGTAGCGGACAACGGCATAACTCCGACGACAGTGGCAATACATAAGCGACACATAAATTAATCCAAGTAATATAACTCACATTAATTAAATAATACACCAATTAACCACAAAAAATCCAAGACTCAGACCAATATAATCAATTAATTAACAAATCAAAACAATATAATCGTCATAAATTTAATTTCAATTCAATTAATTACATTATATATAGCATAATTTAGGCTTAGGATTTTAGAACTTACTTTGTGAAATTTCACAACAATAATGGGGCACACATAGCAGGTGGTGAACACGGCGGCGACAGGCGGGCAATAGAGGAAAGGAGATGGGGTTAAGGGTTTGGAGGATTAAGGTTTGGGATTGGCGATATCAGATTAAGGGTTCTTTTTAGGGGGGGGGGGGGGGGGGGGGGGGTGGTGGGGGTGAGATAACTGATTGGGTTTGTTTTGTTTTTTTAAACACCTGGAGCAAAATGGCGTCGTTTTGGCCAGTTTATTTTTAAAAAAAATTCCTGGGCCAAAATGACGTCGTTTTGCCCAGGAGTTTTTGTTTTTTTTAATTTATAAAAAGAAGCCAACGCTTTTTCTTCTTCTTCCTCATGCTGCGCATCACTCCTCCCCTCTCAGGCAAATGGTCGAGCATCACTCCTCCCCTCTCAGGCAAATGGTCGAGCAACTGGAGGGTGTCCCATGGGGTCACACAATCGGCTCATGAGGACCTCAAAGCCTATTTCCATGGCCTCCATGGGGTCGTTTGACCCCAATGACCCCATTGTGGCTCCATCTCTACTCTTTCTTACCCTGAGGTTTGTCCCATAGGAAGGTTTTAACGGGGCCACTGTTTTGTATCGTTCTATGTACGCTACTTTGATTTTATAAATGAATTACATTTCTTTAAAAAAATAAATAAAAATAAAAATAAAGGTATCTGGTCCTTATTAGTGGAGAATCCATTTTATCCATTTTCACATCGTTTGAAATGACCAATTGCTAACTTGATTATCTAGTTCGCTAGCTTATTTGTTTGTGCATCATTATGTGGTATCCATGCGTCAACTGCCACTTTATCTTACTTTTGGTTGAAAGAAAAATGTAGGTATGCTAATTTCCCTAGCTTTAAATCGAATTTCTTCATTTTCATAGTGGTAAAATTTATGATTTGTTAGCAATTTCATATTTAAAAACAGTGTATTTTAGCAATTATTATTTTCTAAAATGGTTTTCTTGTTGGGAAAGGAAACATATACAACATTTGGATGATGTTGGTAACAAGGTTTGAAAGGAAAGCTCTATTGTTATGCTTTTGTACTCTTTTAGAAATTATGGAATTGCATTCATAATTCAGCCAAAAAAGCCACTAGTCACAAAGGGCAACTACAATAACGGAGGGATCTAACATCCAAATTAAGACAATTTGGGGCCCCTCCACTAATAGTCACGCATGATCGAAGAAACTCTTGCATAGGCATCCCAACTAAGAGAAGAAAAAAGAAAAGAAAAGAAAAAGCTTGAAAAAGCCAAACCATAACAATACAAATAAATACAAAAGAAGTTACTTTTTAATATATAATAACAAAACCTAACATTATTGTACAAGCATATAATTCATTGCAACTTCACAATGATTTCAGGATATATTTTCAGCAGGAAGTGAAACTTCAGCAACAACAATAGAATGGGCAATGTCAGAGCTTCTGAAAAACCCTAGAGTAATGGAGAAGGTGCAATCGGAAGTGCGACAAGTATTCGAAGGAAAAAACAAAATCAAAGAGGAAGATGTTCAAAAGCTCCATTACTTGAAATTAGTCATGAAGGAAATTTTTCGGTTGCACCCTCCGGGTCCTTTAATCCCCAGAGAGGCAAGGGAAAGATGTGAAATTGGTGGATATACAATACCAGCCAAGGCCAAAATCCTCATCAATGCCTATGCAATAGGGAGAGATCCAAAACTTTGGGCCGATTCTGAATGCTTTCAACCAGAGCGCTTTCAAGGTTCTTCCATTGACTTTAAAGGCAACAATTTTGAATTGCTTCCATTTGGTGCAGGTAGGAGGATTTGTCCAGGCATCTCATTTGCTACTTCAAACATTGAGCTTGGACTTGCTCAACTATTGTACCACTTTAACTGGAACCTTCCAAATGGGACTAAACTAGAAGCCCTCGACATGGCAGAGAATTTTGGAATAACGGCTAGAAGAAAGAACAATTTGCATTTTATTGCCACTACTTATATTCCTTTCAACAAATGAGACACTATCTAAAAGAATGAGGTAATCTTATTTTGAATTTAACTTGCAACTCTCTTAGGCAGCAGTTTGTTGGTTTAGTACAAGAAAAACTTAGTTGCAACGGGAATAGCACTGTTTTGCTATCTCCGGCCAATAATGCTATACCACGTGGAAGTGTTATCACGCGTGTCATAGCATTATTGGTCGGGGACAGCAAAATAGTGCTATCTCCGTGGCATGGAAGTCTTTCTCATTTAGTACAGACCTCCACTTATCCCTCTAAAATGAGATTTTTGTAGAAATGTCATATGAACTTATACATCATTTTCAATTTGTCACCTTAAAGAAATGTAAGCGAAATGTCACCTTAAGTTTTCAAAATCCATGATTTGTCACCTAACTTTAACGTCATCCAATTTTC